>VZQC01003434.1:3821902-4028429 GCA_009823505.1 Rhizomys pruinosus | reverse complement strand
GGTTTTACATGAAGGATGCTTGTACTCATAAATTATCACTTATTGTTAAAAAATGAAAAAAAAAACTGAGAGAAAGATGCAGGACAGTTATGGCAGACTGCATGATCTGGGATAGGGTGGGGTGGGGTGGGGGGAAGGGAAAGGGAAATATGCCTGAACTGAATTGGAAAATGATGTATGAAATACACAAAGCATCAGTAAAAAAAAATATGAATAATGGTAAAAAAAATAAATAAAGGCATGCTCCACCATGCCTGGCTGTTTTTTTTTTTTTTTTTTAAAGAAACCTGTGGAATTATTTAACAATATAAGTAGGAGCCTTACCTCAAAACGTATTTTATTTTATTCTTTTTATTTATTCATGAATGTGTATGAATGTACGAGTCGTGCAATGCCGTGGATGTCAGAAGAAGGTGTCGGATTTCCCTGGAACTGGAGTTAAAGACAGTTCTCAGCCGTCATGTGGGTGCTGGGGATCGAACCCGGGTCCTCTGCAAGAGTAGTCGGTGCTCTTAACTGCTAGGCCATCTCTCCAGCCCCTCAGAACATATTTTAAATCTCCATTTATTCTTCTACATTTTCCAAATACTTTTTATATTAAGATTGGTGTGAATAATAGTTTCAATAATTGAGAAAATAATTGAGGAAATAATTGAGAATAGCCAAATTCCATGTTTTCAAGTTCACCAGTTAAGTTAGCATATCAGTTAATGGATTTATCCTTGCATCTTTTTATGAAATTAAAATGGCATAATCATATAACTAATTTCAAAGTGACTTCACTCTACTACCCTTCTGGCCCTTAAAATTTGTGTCAGCACAAATCAAAATAATATCCTTTCTGGGCTGGAGAGATGGCCTAGCGGTTGGGAGCATCGACTGCTCTTACAGAGGACCCGGGTTCAATCCCCAGCACCCACATGGCGGCCAAGAACCATCTGAGACTCCAATTCCAGGAGAACTCCAGCTCCAGGGGAATCCGAGACCCTCTTCTGACCTCCGCGGCATTGCACGACACGGGTGCACAGACTTGCATGCAGGCAGTACATTCATACACATACAGAAATAAATAAAATTAAAAAAAAAATCCTTTCTGAAGATATTTACAAAGAAAACTAATGTACTTTAAATGTTAGCAGAATAAAGTATAGGACTAGATAAAACATAAAGGAAGGAGGTTAGTGCCTGGCCACATTACATGTTAATCCCTTCATTTTCTTAAGGCTCTTTTTCTTTAATGATAGTAAAAATACACCTGAATATATCTGCAGTTCTGGTGACAAGGTGTTGTGTGCAAGAGCACAGGTTACTTTGACTTTTTCCTGAGCATGTAAAATAAGCTGAAGTAGCCATCTGGTAAATTCAGTTACTAAAACTGCTAAATCAAAGAAATTAAAGGTGAACAAATGCCGATTATATAGATATGAAGAGAGCCTGAAATCAAAATCTCATCCTGAGAAAACATATTGAAACTCATTGAAATTTTTATTTCCTGGAGTAGATGTTAGTGTCGTTTTGATCAATTTTACTAATGTCTATGGATCTTGTTGGTAGGATGAACCTACCTGCCTTCATTATGGCAAAGGCATTCTTTGGCTCGAGTAGTCAATGAGGAAAGCTCTGTTCCCCGGGTGGAGAGAAGGCTGTTTTGACCTGCTCATAATGTTAATGCAGCAGCAGATAATTCTTGGAAATGCTGTCACGTCAAAGGCAACCTCCTGTGAAGTGTGACTGAGAACAGGAAACAGGAAAACACACTCATAGTTGATGCTCAGAATCTAAACAATCTTCAAAATGCTCTCATCACTCTAAATTCCTGGAGCAAATCATTTGATTTTGTTTATTGTCTGCTCAAAAGAAGTGAAACACATTGAGAAATGTACATTAAATACTTAAGTCAAGAGAAGGATACTAAAATGTACTGAGTGTTCTCTGTGCATCAGTCATCACAGAGGCTGCTTTGCATGTCTGCACAAACAAGAGTGCACAAAGTGATGGGAACTCAGAAGTCAAGTGTAGAGACCAGGACAAGGCCATCTGGAAAATTTATGTCAGTTTCCTTCCACTGAAAGAATATGCCGTCCCTTTTACTATGCCATTCTCTACTAATACGTCAGATTCTATAAAGCTTGCTTACAGATTCTACAGAATTCTACTCGCAGAATTTACTTCAGCACCTTACGCTGTTCTGTCAATCTCTAAATATCTCTTGTACATTTCCAGATATCAATTTATTAATGTTTACTCCGAAATTCTTTTTATAAAGAGGTAGTGAATACATTAATTTACATTTGAATTGCTCCAGAAAATTCTGGCCATTTCATTTTTTTTTTATTGATGCTTTGTGTATTTCATACATCATTTTCCAATTCAGTTCAGGCATGTATCCCCTTCCCTTCCCCCCACCCCATCCCTACCCATCCCAGATCATGCATTCTGCCGTAAGTTTTCTGCATCTTTCTCTGCTTTTGTGTTTTGTTTTGTTTTCATTTTTTTAACAATAAGTGATAATTTGTGAGTACAAGCATCCTTCATGTAAAACCAATTTGCAAGCAGTTGTGCCCAAACCCACATAGCTCATGGGTCCCACCATCCAGCAGGGGGGGCTTGTATGTTCAATCAATTTGATCAAATGTGTGTCCAGTCTATATTGTTGTAGTTTCACCATTAACCCCAATCGCAGCCCTTACATTCCACCACACCCCCTCTTCCACAGATTGTTCCCAGGCTTAGAAAAGGGGCACAGGTGGATGAGAAGCAAAACACTCTACTTTCTCTGGAGCTGATGTCTCTAGTCAATTCTGGCTGTTTTATTTCATGGGCTGCCAGCTTGTCCAGGCATAACCTTTTTCGATCCTACTAATGAAGCACATGCAATTAGATATATAGGTATTTAAACAGTACTAATTGTTATGGTAGGTTACTTTGGTATAGACACAGATGTTTGGATGGTATGTTAATTCATGAATTACATTTTCTTCTGTTAAGTATGGCAGGGTCTTCATGTAGTTTATAACATCTCCTAACCATTAGAGGATGTAAGCTTGTGGCATCAGCCAGGGTTATTCCTCCAAGGAGAGAGCTAATAGCCAATTAGATTTGGGATATACAGACATATGGCTGCCACTGCTGCACAGTATTTCCAGGCAGATGAGGTGTAGCTGGTGCTGACAGAGGAGTCTTGCTTGACTCAAGGAGACCTATATTTGCTTTATTGGTTTAGTGGCCTTTAGTAACACTCTCTGGCATTTAATTGATGTGAGTTCAACAAGTATCCAGTTTTGACCAGACTCTGTCTACAGGATACATGGTGTTTTAGGTCTTAGTAAAAGTAAATATGTGCATATTGGACAACATTGGTTTGAAGGCTGATAAAAACGGTAATGCATCTGAGTTAATTGGTGATTAAAATCTGTATAACAATTACTTTGGGATTGGTATAAACAAATGTTCTCTATAATTTTGCTGTCATGTAGTATCACCTGGTAGCAATCTCTTTCACCTATAGGATGATTTAACTCAAAAATAAACTTTGTTTCCCAAGTTAATCACATACAGTAACCCAAAACAGCATGGGTGAACTTGATGAAATCTGTGCCTTGATTCCACCCTATAGGTATGTATAAAACAACTGCTTTTTTGAGACTCATGGGTCAAAAATAAAAACCTAAAATATATTTTGGGATATAGATAGATATGAAAACTTTTTGTCAAAAAACCTTGCAACCCAAATCTTGAAACTAACTACGGGAAGGGATTTGTATGTTCCAACAGGCCAGAGTGTCACCAACTTGATGGCTGAGAGAGAGGGTGCGGCTTTGCAGTGAGTAGGATGTACCAGAGGGTGCCAGCAGAGGGGTTGGCTCCTCTGGGCATTGAGGGGAGGAGATGCCTCAGATTGCTGCGGACATCAGGCCCCTCTGTGGATCCTACCAGTAACAACTATTTTTAATGATTCCTATCGAAGTTTGCCTTCTAGGTGCCACAAAGGTTTAATACAGGAGACTTTCTTACCTCCCCTTCATAGAACAGGGAGAAGTATGATGATGATGGGGTCGTTCTCCAGCTGTAGATTGGAGCCAGCTGTTATAGAGGTATTCTCTTGTAGAATCAGTAAAACTGCCTTCTTTAATTGACTAATGGACATAGAAACTCTGAAGGGGATTATTCTCTATTCAGAGCCAAATACAGTGCTAAAGTCTCCTTAAGCAAAATATACTAATACAGGAGCTCTGACATCAACAATGGATTATTCTACCAAGGAGATGTTGGCCAGGGGATCCAAGCCCCCACAAAAGGTAAAGGATCCTTGCCTCCAAACTGGGATATCTGCAGGAAGAGAGGCGATAAGGCTCTGCTGTTGAAGACCTGATATAAACATGGGAAAGATGTATGGAGACCGCACCGGCCATTTCATTTTTAAGGTGGATAATGATGATGACTATGATCAGCACAAAAGGAAGAGACCCAATTGTTAGATCAGCAGTAGGGACCACTTTGTTAACAGAGGAAGAATGTATTTCTGTGAGCTAGGTAGGGGGAAAGTAATCATCTGAGCACTAGTTTTGAAATTGTTCCCAATTGCCAATATTTTCCAAAAAGTTAGATGGTATAATCTGAGCAGAGCTGGGAGGGGAGAGTATTTCCTTAAGACTCGGAGGACAGAAAGTTGAAAAAATAAACTTTGAGGTTTACTAATCTTATTTATTGTATTTAAGCCTTTATATATTACTCATATGCACATTATTTAGAGAAAATCAATTTTGTTTTCACAAAACAATTTCTGAAGTTTAATATAGGCACTTAGCTTTTATCTATTATTAGGAAATTGTTATAGCCTATTATTGAATACATAGAGCAGCAAGAATTTATGAAATATTTGTTTCCAAAAAGATCCATAAAAGCCAACAAATTCTACTAATGCCTTGATGTTTTGGCTGCACCATAAATTTTCATTTGAAAACAGACTCTCTGGCCCAAAGTTCACTCCATTAAAACCAAGTGAAAAATACATGGCTGGGGGCTGGAGAAATGGCCTAGCGGTTAAGAGCGCTGACCGCTCTTGCAGAGGACCCGAGTTCGATCCCCAGCACCCACATGGCAGCCAAGAACCATCTGAAACTCCAATTCCAGGAGAACTCCAGTTCCAGGGGAATCCGACACCGTCTTCTGACCTCCACGGCATTGCATGACATGGATGCACAAACTTGCATGCAGACAGTACATTCATACATATACAGAAATAAATAAAAAAAAATAGAAAAATACATGGCTGATCTCTTAGGACCTACATACTGCTACTGTTTAGTCAAATTGTCACGGACAAGCTGCCTTCTAAATAATTTATGTGCATACCCATAACTAATGTTACTTCTAGCCCTAATCAGAAAAGCTCTCTTTGCCATGCACTGCAAGGAAGCAAAGATTCCTGGTTATTTCATGTCCTGAGAATAAGGGACTTGATGCTGAGCCCTAACAAGAACATTCATACCATCACCTCAAACACAGATCACTGCAGAAAAAGGAACAGAAAGAATGTGGATAGAAGGGGTGGGAAAAGCTGTCTTCTGGACCTGGCACAGCCAGTGCAGCCAAGACCTGGCAGCAGTTACGGTTGCATGTGTTATACCTGCACAAGACCAGCTATCAACAACCATGAAGAGAGGGACTCAAGGTGCGCACCCCTCCTTGCTGAACTGATATATGATGATGACAGGGCAGTCATTGTCTTCGGTTGTCATTGTCAGTGGTTACCCGCTGAGGAGTTCGGACTCCAGTGGGTAGCTGCAAATTCATGGTCACACAGAAGATTCTGGTTAAACTCAGTGGGTCACAAAAAATAAAAAGGCATTAATATGGGAAAAAGATTTGTGGGAAGGAAAGATAATCACAGGGGTTGGAGGTAAAAGTGACTGCAATGCTTTTTATACAGATAGGAAAATGACAAGGGACAAATATAATAAAAATTGTAATAAGGAAAATTAATTACAATTCAATAAAACAATGGGAAAAAAGACATGGATGTGGGAATGGAAGTTTTAGAGAATGGGACTAATAGGGAAGGTAGAAAAATTAGAAAGAGTAGAGAGTTACAGTGATCATAATTCACTTTGGTAAATTATGAAACTGCAAAAGAACAAATTTAAGAAATTCAAAATAAAGTCTAAGGTGTCTTATGTTTGGCTGAAGACACATATTCAGAAACCAGCATTTATGCTTCCAGTCTTAAAGAAGGGGAATGAACTTTAATTCAGGTGATTATCTGAATTGCCAAAGGGCAGAAATAATTGATACAAAAGACAGTGTTTGCTAAAGCTTCATTAAGTACTTTCTTCCCAATTATTTTGGTATTATTCCTTATTTTAAATAAATAAATATATATAATTAATATATTTGAAAAATCCTGTCTTTGAGTTATTTTTTCTAACTCTATTCACAGATCATATTTACAGTAAATGGATAAAGAATCCAACTTTATAGAATATGAAACAGGGCAAAGAGTAGTACTTTCATCAGAAACAAAATGGGAAGTTCCTTTATTTATGTCTTCATTTGTTTACTTTTTAAAATTGAATTGCAAGACCACATAGACCAATGGAATGTTATGAGACCCAGGGGATTGAAGTTACTTGTTTTGCAAAGCATATTTTGTCCCAGAGATGGAGCATTTGCATATTTTTCTTCTTATCATCACTAATATTGTATAATACAATGTTTTATTTTAATCTGCTGGTTTATTACATTCGAATTATACAATTAGACAAAAGTTGAAGAAATCAAATTTTTCAAGGGTTTGAAATTAAAAGGAGGAAACTATCAATATAATAACAAATAAGGGAGGAAAATATGAATGTAATAGTAAGTATAGTACAGACTGTCATGATTGCACTAAAGAAAAGACAAAGGTGTTGTTTAAGGGAGGGAAATTTAAGGTAATATTCCTTTAATTTGGTAGGATAAAATTTAATTGGATAAATAAAAGTACATTTAAATCCGACTTAAACTACTGGAAGTAGACAGTGGAGAACTGGTGCAAAGTACACAAGCCAATTCAGAAAGTTTGAATAACATGTCTTACTGAATGACATCCAACTCCCATGAAGAGCAGGAAACTACATTAGTTTTTGATTCCCTTTTGTTTATAAATGATTGACAATAATTAATTGATTTGATCCGTCATCAGAAGTGGGCTGCCTGGAGCCAGGACATGCATTTAAAAATATATCCACTGGTGGATGATACTTTAGTGTCACATCTCTTTTAAGTTGATCAGTGTTGTAGTTTCCTTTCAATTCCTGTGACAAAACACTCTGACCAAACCCATCCTGGGGAGGAAAGGGTTTATTCAGCTAACATCTTCTGGGTGATGAACTGTGGTTCATCACTGATGGAGCCTAACATAGGAACTTGGGGCAAAAACCTGGGGACAGGAGCTGAAACACAAGCCATGGAAGAATGTCACTTACTAGCTCGCTCCCCTGAACCATGCTCAGCCTGCTTTCTTATACAAAGCACAGCAAACTGCCCAGGGGTGGCCCTGCCCACAGTGGGCTGGCCCCTTCAACATCACCCAAAAATTAAGAAAATACCCCACTGATGTGGCCACAGGCTAGTCCAACTGAAGCGATTCCCTAATTGAGGCTCCCTCAACCCAGGTGTGTCAAGTTGACAACAATGCTATCCAGCAAAGTCAGTATGGTGGTATGAACCTGAAACCTACCCCGCAATTTAGCATTTGATCCCCATCTAATAGCGCTAGTTTGGAAAATGGGGCCTGGCTGGAGGAAGTAGTTCACTGGCAATGAATCCTGAGGCATCATATTCTGATCTGGGCTTCTTCTTCTTAGCTATCTCTGCTTTCTCCCTGCTATAACATGAACAGCCATCTTTTCCATATGTTCCTATCACCATCATGAATGTCTCACTGTTGGCTCAGGATCAGCAGAGCCAACTGGTAATGGCTGACATCTGTAAAGTCAGCTGAAATCAATTCTCCCTTCCTTTGGCTCTTTCTACAACCAAAAACAAATAAGTTGTAGATTTGGCATGGCTCCCTGAAATGAATCCTACTCTCAGAATTAGAAGGTATAGTTTTTGGTCCCCAGTCCATAACTAGGTCATGGTGACTTCGTAAGACTAAGTTAGGTTTCTTAATAAACAAAATATAGGGTAATATAGGATGTTCTCTAAGGGACAATTCCTGTGCTGGGCTGTGTGGGTTTGGGCACAACTGCTTGCAAATTGGTTTTACATGAAGGATGCTTGTACTCATAAATTATTACTTAATGTTAAAAAATGAAAAAAAAAACACTGAGAGAAAGATGCAGGACAGTTATGGCAGAATGCATGATCTGGGATGGGGTGGGGTGAGGTGGGGAGAAAGGAAAGGGAAATATGCCTGAACTGAATTGGAAAATGGTGTATGAAATACACAAAGCATCAATAAAAAAATGAAAATTAAAAAACGATTTTACAACTCTGTCTTATATTGCTCCTATCTACTGCTGCTCTCCCAGAGTAATTTATTTGTCAATTAAACAAAGTCAACTCTCCCTGTTCTCCCATAGGAGAGCTAGTGTAGGCATTTTTTTTACAGAAATTGAGCCAAATGAAGTTATATTTGAAGTGCTTAGGAATTCTAAGATTCTAAGAGCACAGTGTTATAAAATTTAAAAACTGTTATAGAGCGCTGAGAAGAGGGGCGTATCGTTAAATTTTATGGAACCAACTCAAATTTCATTGTATTTTAATGCATAGATGCTTAACTGAATACTTGTAGATTCCAACTTTGCATTTATATATACAGTAGATTTCAGTTATAGGGTGTTTTGTTTATCTTTCTAATATTCCAAACATCTCTTTCTCTGAAGTTAATATTGGGAAGATTAGAAAATTTTACAAAATATACGACTTAATTATAAGTAGATTTTAAAACCCTCTATCACTTTTCCTGTGAAAATTATGAATAAAGTGGTGGGTGGTTAATTAAAAGCGAGTAACACTGCTTTTAATAAAACCAAAGCAGGCCTGGAGAGATGGCCTAGCGGTTAAGAGCTCTGACTGCTCTTGCAGAGGACCTGGGTTTGATCCCCAGCACGCACATGGCGGCTGAGAACCGTCTTCAACTCCAGTTCCAGGGGAATCTGACACCCTCTTCTGACCTCTGCTGCATTGCACGACACAGGTGCACAAACCTACATGCGGACAGTACATTCAGACACGTAAAAAATAAATAAAATTTAAAAAAATACAACCAAAGCATTAGATCAAGGTCCCTTTCAGTTCATAGATATTGATCATCCACTCATCCTGATTGACAGGTTTGTCTAGATGGAAAAATTTAAGTGCAAGAACAGGAGCTCTCACCAGAAGAAAACACATGGAGTATTTTCACAGGAAATAATAATTTTTTTGGTCTTTTTGAGACAAGATCTCCCTG
Source organism: Rhizomys pruinosus (assembly GCA_009823505.1). Taxonomy (NCBI): domain Eukaryota; kingdom Metazoa; phylum Chordata; class Mammalia; order Rodentia; family Spalacidae; genus Rhizomys; species Rhizomys pruinosus. The sequence goes on along the minus strand of VZQC01003434.1, from coordinate 4,018,990 downwards.
TTGACCCACTGGCCTGGCACTTGCTATGTAGACCAGGTTGACATCAATATCACAGAGATTCACCTGTTTCTGCCTCCTCAGTGCTAGGGCTAAAGGAGTGTGCCACTATTCTAGAGTGAAGAAATACCAATTCTTAAAGAGTTATTTTACTATTTGCTTTATCAATGTGATTGTCTTTCCTACAGATGCCTATAATAAAATATATGACTTCATGTATGATAGGTAAAAACTAACTGACTTGATTACAATGTTGTTTGATTAATACGAAGCTAATAATTGGGGGCATAGAGATAAAGTAAATATAATGAACAAAGATGATAGGACCCTGTCTTAGTCCATGACCTCCTACTATCATCTATAAATGACAGAAAGTAATATATTTCACTGCTAAGTTTTTAAAACCTTTCTTTTCCTTTTATCCCATGTTAATCCTCCTGTTATGTAAGAGATCAAATCCCATTTTCATGTCATTTTCTAATTGTTGATTATTCTTTTGTTGTTTTTGTTACTGTTACTTGATTGCGTGATTGTGTGTGTGTGTGTGTGTGTGTATGTGTGTGTATGAATATCTGTCTGTGTGCATGATACATATCAGTGTTGCCTCCAGAGACTGGAAGAAGTTGGATCCATGCAGCTTGAGTTACGTGCAGTTATGTGCTTGTTGATATATGTGTTTGGACCCCAACTTGGGTCCTCTGGAAGATCCACAGTAGTTCCTAACTTTTGACCCATCTTTCTAGCACTTTTGCTGAGTCACTCTTTTAAAGAAAGTTTTATTTATTATTTTTGTGTGTATGGGTGTATTGCCTGCATGTGTGTAAATGCACCCATGTGGGCAATGACCATGGAAGTTAGAAGACAGTGTGTCAAATCCCCTGGAACTGGAGTTCCAGAATATTGGTAGCCACCATATGGTTTCTGGGGATTGCCAAGGTATTCATAACATTGATTTAAGAAATGTAAATATGACAACAACTAAAGTTGCCAAAGATTAAACATCTTTCAGTTAGCAGGGACTCAGCTATATATTTTACATGGATTTTTTTTTCTTTAATTATCCAATAACATCTTTTTTTTTCCCCAATAACATCTTGAAATACGTTAATATCTCTGTGAGATAGAGTGTATCTTCTTTGAAATGGATTTATCACTGGACAAGCTGAGGAACTACAAATATGGCCTTTGGTTTACTTAGAGAGAGGGGTTAAGGGCAAAGCCAAGCCATAGCAAGATTCCAGCCCATGCTGGCATTCCTGCTGTGTTCGCAGGAACATGCACAGAACTCTGGGACTCTGGGACGCTGCTGAGGCATATAAAAGCCTGCCACACGGGGCTGGGGCTCTCTTGCCATTCTGCCATCATGGGTATAGGGCACAGAATTCATGCCAGGACTCCAGGCAGCCATGTTGGGAAAGGAGAACTGCTGTATGACTAGAAAGTGTATTTTTAACTCCGTTAATTTGTAGGCAAGCCTAATAAATTCTCTAGTGTAACCAAGATAGGAGAGTCTGCTCCTTACTTTGCCTAGTAACTGGGAACCAAAAGCAGCAGAGTTGGGGCAGGGCGCTACATGCATAGGTACCTGTGGTCATCTCCTAACCCAGGGAGGAAAATTATCTGCAACAATCCCACACTTTAATAAGATTCTCTATATATTTTATAAGGAAATTTCAATTTTGAAAGAAAGCAAATGTTTTACCTAAAATTTTTAAATACTTTATTTATTAACTTTATGTATATGAGCCTGCATGTATGTAAGTACACCTATGTTTTACAATGCTTGTGGAGGTTAGAAGAAGCCATCAGATTCTTCTGGAACTAGAATTATGGATGGCTGTTAGCCACCATGTGTGTGTTGGGAATCAAACTTGGGTCTTCTGCAAGAGCAGCCAGTGCTCTTAGCCACTGAGCCATCTTTCTAGTCCCCAAATATTTCCTTTATGGTCGTAAGAAGTAGAAAAGAAGAGATCTAAATAAGGAATTCCAAATATAGAACTATAAATCTAAAATTTTTGTGTTCTAATAGATTTGGCCAGTTAAGTATTTTATATAAACTTCAAATTCAATGTAGAAAAATTCAAACATATCCACATATCTTAAACAGAATCCAGTAAACTTGCTTTTGCTCCGGGCTCACCCCTTTTGCTCCCGGGCTCACCCCTTTTGCTCCCGGGCTCACCCTTTTGTTAAGCCTCCTTCATGCCCTCCACGTTCTCAAGGACTTTTTTTTTAATTTTATTTATTTGTATGTGTATGAATGTACTGTCTGCATGCCGGTCTGTGCACCTGTGTCGTGCAATGCCGCGGAGGTCAGAAGAGGGTCTCAGATTTCCCTGGAACCGGAGTTCTCCTGGAATTGGAGTTTCAGACGGTTCTCGGCCGCCATGTGGGTGCTGGGGATCGAACCTGGGTCCTCTGTAAGAGCGGCTGGCACTCTTAACCACTAGGCCATCTCTCCAGCCCTTCAAGGACTTTTTAATATCAATCTCAGTATTACCTGTCTCACACTATTTTCACATTCACTTTATTACTTCTGTGAACTTACTATTTAAACATTTCCCCCTCAACATCCTTATTGCAATTTCTTGAACATTGTCTTAGATCTGCTTGTTACAGGTTGAACTGTGTCCTCCCCAAACTCATATGTTGAAATCCTGATGTCAACATATCAAATGTGAGTTTATTTACAGGTAATTTCTTTCTCTTCTTTCTTTCTTTCTTTCTTTCTTTCTTTCTTTCTTTCTTTCTTTCTTTCTTTCTTTCCTTCCTTCCTTCCTTCTTTCTTTCTTTCTTTCTTTCTTTTTTTTTAATTTAATTTTTATTGATGCTTTGTGCATTTCGTACATCATTTTCCAATTCAGATCAGGCATATTTCCCTTTCCCTTCCCCCCCACCCCCACCCCATCCCAGATCATGTATTCTGCCATAACTGTCTTGCATCTTTCTCTGTTTTTTTTTTTTTTTCTTTTTTAGCTATAAGTGATAATCCATGAGTACAAGCATCCTTCGTGCAAAACCAATCTACAGGCTGTATACATTGTGCTTTTAAAGTTACTTTGGGGTGTGTGTGTGTGTATGTGTGTGTGTGTGTGTGTGTGTGTGTGTGTATGTGTGTGTGTGTCTTTTCCCATGTGCTTGCAGTAGTGTTNTGGGCAGACATGCATTAAAAATAATCCACTGGTGGATGATACTTTAGTGTCACATCTCTTTTAAGTTGATCAGTGTTCTTAGTTTGTTTTCAATTCCTGTGACAAACACTCTGGACCAAACCCATCCTGGGGAGGAAAGGGTTTATTCAGGCTAACATCTTCTGGGTGATGAACTGTGGTTCATCACTGATGGAGCTCCTTAACATTAGGAACTTGGGGCAAACTCTGGAGGCAGGTGCTGAAACACAAGCCATGGAAGAATGTCACTTACTAGCTCGCTCCCCTGAGAAACCATGCTCAAGGCCTGCTTTCTTATACAAAAGCACAGCAAATGCCCAGGGGTGCCCTGCCCACAGTGGGCTGGCCCCTTCAACATCACCCAACAAATTAAGAAAATACCCCACTGACATGGCCACAGGCTAGTCCAATGGAAGCGATTCCCCAATTGAGGGCTCCTCAACCCAGGTGTGTCAAGTTGACACAATGCTATCCAGCAAAGTCAGTATGGTGGTATGAACCTGAAACCTACCCCGCAATTTAGCATTTGATCCCCATCTAATAGCGCTAGTTTGGAAAATGGGGCCTGGCTGGAAAGTAGTTCACTGGCAATGAATCCTGAGGCATCATATTCTGATCTGGGCTTCTTCTTCTTAGCTATCTCTGCTTTCTCCCTGCTATAACATGAACAGCCATCTTTTCCATATGTTCCTATCACCATCATGAATGTCTCACTGTTGGCTCAGGATCAGCAGAGCCAACTGGTAATGGCTGACATCTGTAAAGTCAGCTGAAATCAATTCTCCCTTCCTTTGGCTCTTTCTACAACCAAAAACAAATAAGTTGTAGATTTGGCATGGCTCCCTGAAATGAATCCTACTCTCAGAATTAGAAGGTATAGTTTTTGGTCCCCAGTCCATAACTAGGTCATGGTGACTTCGTAAGACTAAGTTAGGTTTCTTAATAAACAAAATATAGGGTAATATAGGATGTTCTCTAAGGGACAATTCCTGTTGCTGGGCTGTTGTGGGTTTGGGCACAACTGCTTGCAAATTGGTTTACATGAAGGATGCTTTGTACTCATAAATTATTACTTAATGTTTAAAAATAAAAAAAAAAAACTGAGAGAAAAGATGCAGGAAGTATGGCAGAATGCATGATCTGGGATGGACAGGGGTGGTGACGGGTGGTGAGAAAGGAAAAATATGCCTGAACCTGAATGAAAATGGTGATTATGAAAAATACACAAAGCATCAATAAAAAAATGAAAATTAAAAAACGATTTTACAACTCTGTCTTATATTGCTCCTATCTTACTGCTGTCTCCAGGAGTAGTAATTATTTGGTCCATTAAAAAATATCAACTCTCCCGTTCTCACCATAGGAGAGCTAGTGTAGGCATTTTTTTTACAGAAATTGAGCCAAATGAAGTTATATTTGAAGTGCTTAGGAATTCTAAGATTCTAAGAGCACATGTGTTATAAAATTTAAAACTGTATAGACGCTGAGAAGAGGGGTTTTATCGTAAATTTCTATGGAACCAACTCAAAATTTCATTGTATAATGATAGATGCTTAACTGAATACTTGTAGATTCCAACTTTGCATTTATATATACAGTAGATTTCAGTTATAGGGTGTTTTGTTTATCTTTCTAATATTCCAAACATCTCTTTCTCTGAAATTAATATTAGGAAATTTAGAAAATATACTATCGACTTAATTATAAGTAGATTTTAAAACCCTCTATCACTTTTCCTGTGAAATTATGAATAAAGTGGTGAGGTGGTTAATTAAAAGCAGTAACACTGCCTTTTAATAAAACCAAGGCAGGCCTGGAGAGATGGCGCCCTCAGCGTTAAGAGCTCTGACTGCTTCTTCAGAGGACCTGGTTTGATCCCCAGCACGCACATGGCGGCCCTGGAACCTTCTTCAACTCCAGTTTCCAGGGGAATTCTGACACCCTTCTTCTGACCTCTCTGCAGCACGACACAGGTGCAAAAACCTACATGCGGACAGTACATTCAACACGTGTAAAAAATAAATAAAATTAAAAAAATATCAACAACATTATATCAAGGTCCCCTTCAGTTCATAGATATTGATCATCCACTCATCCTGATTGACAGGTTTGTCTAGATGGAAAAATTTAAGTGCAAGAACAGGAGCTCTCACCAGAAGGAAAACACAGGAATGTTTTACAGAAATAATAATTTTTTGGTCCTTTTTGAGACAAGATCTCCCTGTGACCCCACTGGCTCGGCACTTGCTATGTAGACCAGGTGACATCAATTCACAGAGATTCACCTGTGTTTGCCTTTCCTCAGTGCTAGGCTAAAGGATGTGCAACTATTCTGATGAAGAAATACAATGCTTAAAGATTATTTTTACTATTTGCTTTTATCAATGTGATTGTCTTTCCTACAGATGCCTATAATAAAATATATGACTTCATGTATGATAGGTAAAAACTAACTGACTTGATTACAATGTTGTTTGATTAATACGAAGCTAATAATTGGGGGCATAGAGATAAAGTAAATATAATAAAAAGATGAAGGACCCTGTCTTAGTCCATGACCTCCTACTATCATCTATAAATGACAGAAAGTAATATATTTCACTGCTAAAGTTGTTTTAAAACTTTCTTTTCCTTTTATATCCCATGTTAATCCTCCTGTTATGTAAGAGATCAAATCCCATTTTTCATGTATTTTCTTAATTTTGATTATCTGTTGTTTTTGTTACTGTTACTTGATTGCTGATTGTATGTGTGTGTGTGTGTGTGTTATGTGGTGTAGATTGAATATCTGTCTGTGTGCATGATACATATCAGTGTTGCCTCCAGAGACTGGAAGAAGTTGGATCCATGCAGCTTGAGTTACGTGGCAGTTATGTGTTGTTGATATATGTGTTTGACCCCAGACTTGGGTCCTCTGGAAGATCCACAGTAGTTCCTAACTTTTGACCCATCTTTCTAGCACTTTTGCTGAGTCACTCTTTTAAAGAAAGTTTTATTTATTATTTGTGTGTATGGGTGTATTGGCTGCATGGTGAAATTTGCACCCTGTGGGCATGACCAGGAAGTTAGAAGACAGTGTGTCAAATCCCCTGGAACTGAAGTTCAGGATATTGGTTAGCCACCATATGGTTTTGGGGAATTGCCAATGGTATTCAGTACATTGATTTAAAAATGTAAATTATGACAACAACTAAGTTGTCCAAAAGATTAAACATCTTTCAGTTAGCAGGGACTCAGCTATATATTTTACTGGATTTTTTTTTCTTTAATTATATCCAATAACATCTTTTTTTTTCCCCAATAACATCTTGAAATACGTTAATATCTCTGTGAGATAGAGTGTATCTTCTTTGAAATGGATTCATCACTGGACAAGCTGAAGGAACTACAAAGATGGAGTCTGGTTTTCTTAGAGGGAGGGGTTAAGGGCAAAGCCAAGCCATAGCAAGATCAGCCCATGCTGCATTTCCTGCTGTGTTTCGCAGGGAAATGCACAGAACTCTGGGACTCCACTGGTGCCATGTTGGGGCCAGGGGCATATAAAAGCCTGCCACACGGGGCTGGGGCTCTCTTGCCATTCTGCCATCATGGGTATAGGGCACAGAATTTATGCCAGGACTCCAGGCAGCCATGTTGGAAAGGGAGAACTGACTGGTATGACTAGGTAAAGTGTATTTTTTAACCCGTTAATTTGTAGGAATGCCTAATAAATTCTCTAGTGTAACCAAGATAGGAGAGTCTGCTCCTTACTTTGCCTAGTAACCAGTGAACCAAACAGCAGAGTTGGGGCAGGGCGCTACATGCATAGGTACCTGTGGTCATCTCCTAACCCAGGGAGGAAAATTATCTGCAACAATCCCACACTTTAATAAGATTCTCTATATATTTTATAAGGAAATTTCAATTTGAAAGAAAGACAAATTGTTTACCTAAATTTTTTAAATACTTTATTTTTTTATTAACTTATGTATATGAGGCCTGCATGTATGTAGTACACCTTATGTTTTACAATGCTTGTGGAGGTTAGAAAAGCCATCAGTTCTTCTGGAACTAGAATTATGGATTGGCTTTACCACCATGTGTGTGTGGAATCAAATGGGTCTTCTGCCAAGAGCAGCGCAGTGCTCATTAGCCACTGAGCCATCTTTTCAGTTCCCCAAATATTTCCTTTATGGTCGTAAGAAGTAGAAAAGAAGAGATCTAAATAAGGAATTCCAAAATACAAGAACCTATAAAAAAAAAAAAAATCTAAAATTTGTTTCTAATAGATTTGAGCCAGTAAGTATTTTATATAAACTTCAAATTCAATGTAGAAAAATTCAAACATATCCACATATCTTAAACAGAATCCAGTAAACTTGCTTTTGCTCCGGGCTCACCCCTTTTGCTCCTGGCTCACCCCTTTTGCTCCGGGCTCACCCTTTGTTAAGCCTCCTTCCATGCCCTCCAGTTCTCAAGGGGACTTTTTTTTTAATTTTATTTATTTGTATGTGTATGAATTGTACTGTCTGCATTGCCGGTCTGGTTTGCACCTGTGTCGTGGCAAATGACGCGAGTCAGAGAGGGTCTCAGATTTCCCTGGGACTGGAATTCTCCTTGTATTTGGAGTTTCAGACGGTTTCTCGGCCGCCATTTGGGTGCTTGGGATCAAACCAGGTTCCTCTGTAAGAGCAGTCGGTGGCCTTAACCACTAGGCCATCTCTCCAGCCCTTCAAGGACTTTTTAATATCAATCTCAGTATTACCTGTCTCACACTATTTTCACATTCACTTTATTACTTCTGTGAACTTACTATTTAAACATTTCCCCCTCAACATCCTTATTGCAATTTCTTGAACATTGTCTTAGATCTGCTTGTTACAGGTTGAACTGTGTCCTCCCCAAACTCATATGTTTAAATCCTGTCAAATACATAAGTGGTTATTTACATAGTTAATTTCTTCCTTCTTTCTTCTTCTTTCCCCCTCTTCTTCTTTCTTTCTTTCCTTTCCTTTCCTTCCTTCTTTCTTTCTTTCTTTCTTTTCTTTTTTTTAATTTTAATTTTTATTGGATGCTTTGTGATTTCGTACATCATTTTCCAACAGACAGGCTTATTTCCCTTCCCTTCCCCCCTACCCCCCACCCATCCCAGATCAGTATTCTGCCAAACGTCTGCATTTTCTTCTATTAGCTATAAGTAAAGCAGAGTACAAGCATCCTTCGTGCAAAAACCAATCTATAGCGGTTGTTGTGTCCAAACCCCCACACCCCACCATCCAGTGGGGGGGACAGGTTGTTTGTTCAATCAAGTTGATCAAATGAGTGTCCCCAGATACATCGCTGTAGTTTCACCATTTCATCCCGAATCGCTAGCCTTGACTTCTACCATGCCCCATCTTCTTCAGATTGTTTCCTAGGCTTAGAGAAGGGGCTCAGGTGGATGAGTAGTAAAACTGTCCTCTCTCTGGAGCTGTTGACTTGGACTCTTGGTCAATTCTGGCTGTTTCCTTTCATGGGCATTTTTGTCCATGAATAACCTTTTTTTTTGATCCTACTAATGAAGTGCATGCAATTAGATATATAGTGATTTAAGCAGCACTAATAGTTGGTAGACTTTGGCGCACAATGGGGCCAGGTGAAATATGTTTATCTATGAGTTACATTTTTCACCCCTGTTAAATATGACAGGGTCTTTACTGTGGCTCTTAACATCTCCTAACCGTTTGGGAGGATGTAAAGCTTGTGGCATCAGCCTATGGGTATTCCTCCAAGGATGAAGCCAATAGCCAATAATTTGGGTAATACAGCACGATGGCTGCCTCTGCTGCACGTATTCAGGCAGGTGAGGTGTAGCGGGCTATGGTGGAGTCTGCTTGACTCAGGAGACCTGTAATTGCTTCATTGGTTTAGTGGCCTTTGGTAACACTCTCGGCATTCCAGAGACCAACTTAACACTGCATTTGTGTTTAATACACCTCCCATGTTAACGCCGGCTTTCGGGGCGGCGGGGTCTTACGCCTCTCCTCCGCAGGATCCCATCGGGCAAGATAGCCCTTACCTTGTGGGCCTTGATCCCCGCCAACATCCCCTGGTAGAACATTCCATTGCTGATGTCAGAACCCCTGCTAAATTACTGCCTAAGTCCTAGCCCAAGGAACTATTATTATATTTGGTACTACGAGGTATATCTTCACAGTTCTTATGCTCCTATTAGTCAAAAGAAGAACCAGATAAAGATACCTCATAAATTCTCCAATTACAGTTGGAGAACGACCACACGTCAATCCTTGTTTCTGTGGGGAAGGCAGAAAGTCTCTCATATCAAAACTTTGTTGCCCTAGAAGGATAAGTTTCATTAGGACTCATTATAAATAGTTGTTACTGTAGGATCCACCCCAGAAGGGTTCGATGTTCTATGGCAATCTCGGGCTTTTCTTCCTTTTCAATTTTCAGACGGGTCACCTTTCAGTTGCCACTTTTGGTAAAAAAAACATCCTACTCAATGCCAAAGCTGTATCTTTTCTTTCTCAGCCGTTAGTTGGTACATTTTGTCCTGTTGGAACAAACAAATCTTCTTCCCATGGTTAGTTTTAAGATTTATTTTAAGGTTTTTGACGAAACGGTTTCAGTCTGTCTGTACCTCCCCCCCCTTTTTTTTTAACCCATGAGTCTCCAGACAGAACAGTTGTATTATTAATAACTATAGCGTGGAATCAAGGCCAGATTTCATCAAATTCACCAGTTTTTTGTGACTAGATATGATTAACCTGGGAAACAAACTTAATTTTTATGTTAAATCATCTTATAAGAGAATGCTACAAGGTGATACTGATACAACAGAGAAATTATAGAGAACATTTGTATGGCCAATCCCAAATTATTGCTCTACCAGATTTTGTGTGAAACAAATGTGGACAACAGCCAATTATATCTACATTTAACTCACGATGCTTACCTTTATCAAGAGTCTGTAAACACAAGTGTTGTTAAATATACACATATTTACTTTACTAAGTCCTAAAACCCATGTAATCCTGTAGACAGTGTCTTAGGCGGAAACTGGGTATCTGCTGAACTCACATCAATTAAATAGCCTTAAATCGAAATATACACCCAGTGTCCCTACACCCTCCCCCTCCACCCATCCCTCCCTCCCAATCACCATTTAGTCCATTTTCTGATGCAGTCTTTCTTTTTGTTTTGTTGTTCTTTTATAGTCATCCCTCTCCATGAGAAAATTATATCTGGGTTGTTGGTACTAGGCATCCACATATAGGGACACCATTGTCGTCTTGTTTTTCTGGGACTTGTGTTACTTCACTTAACATAATGTCTTCTACTCCATCCATTACCTGACAAAGTTCATGATGTTGTCCCCTCTTACCGCTGCATGGAACTCCATGTGTATCCATGTAGCACATTTCTCTATCCACTCGGTCAGTTTGAGGGGCACCTGGGCTGTTCCAGCTTTTGCTATTGTGAACAGAGCTGCAATAAACATCAGCTGTGCATGTATCTGCATAAGTGTAGTACTTGAGTAGTTGTAACCAGGTAGTGTATATACCCCAGGACGGATTCCGGAGTTGTATGACAAATGGAAGCACTCATTTTGAGTCTTTCTAAGGTTCTCCACTACTTTTTCTTATAGTGGCTTGTACAAGTTTTACATTCCCCCAGCAATGATGAGTGTTTCCCCTTTCTCCCAACCTCACCAGCATTTTGGTTATCATTCGTGTCCTGATCTAGCCAGTCTATTGGAGTAAGGTGATATCTCAAAGTGGTTTTAATTGCATTTCCTTAATTATCAGAGATGTTCAACAGTTTTAAGATGTTTCTCGGCCATCTCGTAATTCCTCCTCTGTGAAACGTCTTCTATCAGACTTTGCTCCAAGTCGTGTTGCAGTGCTCTATTTTTTCTTTCCTTCCTTTGTTTTATGGTAGCTTGTATACTCTGGACATTAATGCTTTGTCAGAATGTATCTGCCTGTTGAAGGTTTCCCACCCAATCAAAAGGCATAGACTGGGAGAATGGATTAGGAAACAAAACCCATCTATATGCTGTCTACAAGAAACCCATCTCAATTTCAAGGATAGGCACCAACTTAAGGTGAAGGGATGGAAGAAAGTATTCCAAGCAAATGGTACCAAAAAGAAAGCAGGTGTGGCTATTCTTTCTTTCTTTGGAGTCAAAACCATTCCTTTATTGCTCATTTGAAGATACAGAAATCAGAATTTCCTGTGTCATCTTTGGTCTAATGTCTCCATCTCCAGAGCAGACTAGCTAGGCTGGGTGACATGGGGTGTCCCAATGGAGGTGACTGGCTTATCAGAGATCAATACTACTGGCAGGGCTCTGCGTCCCAGCAAGGTCTCACAGTGACTCCAGCCTCCAATACTGAGTTTCTCCTCTGGCTCTTCTGAAGGTTTATAATATTAGCTACTGACCCCTCCCCTTTGCAGCCTCAGCTTCCAGCCACAGGCTACTGTTTGACTGGATGTTTGAGGGTCCACCCATCTAATGATAACTGAGAGTTGGGGTTACTCCTACTGATCCAGTCTCCTTGAAGAAAATGGGAATGAACTGAGACTAGGGTCAAAGACCCATTCATAGATTCACGTTGCAAACTCTGAGACTGACTTTCTCTCTCTCTCTCTCTCCTTCATTTTCTCTCTCTTCTTCCTTTCCTTCCTTCTCTCTACCTTCCTTTCCTTCCTCCTTTCCTTCCTTCCTTTCTTCCTTTCCTTTCTTCCTTTCATTCCTTCCTTTCCTTCCTTCCTTCCTTCCTTCCTTCCTTTCCTTCCTTCCTTTCCTTCCTTCCTTTCCTTTCTTCCTTTCCTTCATTCCTTTCCTTCATTCCTTCATTCCTTTCCTTCCTTCTTTTCCTTCCTTCCTTTCCTTTCTTCCTTTTCTTCCTTCCTTTCCTTTCTTCCTTTCCTTTCCCTCCTTCCTTTTCGTTCTTTTTTTTTCCCTTTATTTGTTTATTTTTTTAAGGGATTCTTCAATATAATAGCACAGTTGTTTTCAGATAAGATTGACGTTACTCAGTTTGCCATACAATTAGGTAATTGGTGCATTTTTTTAAGTGAGCCAATTTATTAAGCATAAGCAATGAATGTAAGTAACATTCATATAAAACCAATTTGCAAATATCTCTGTCTAAATTTTGAAGAACCCAAGGTTCCCATAGTCCAGTTGGAGAAGCTTGTATGCACAAGCATGTTGACCAAATAAGAGTCCAATCTACATTGCTGTAGTCTCATGATTCACCCCAATCTCTCCGCAGCCCTTACATTCTACCACACCTCCTCTTCCACAAGTTGTTCCTTAGGCTTTGGGAAAGGGGCACAAGTGGGTGAGAAGCAAAACTGTCTATTTTCTCTGGAGATGTCATTTTGGACTCTGGTCTGTTCAGGTTGTTCCCCTTCATGGGTTGACAGCTTATCCAGGGTACCTTTTTAATCCTACTAACAAAGCACAAGCAATTAGATGTACAGGCATTTAAATAGTACTAATATTATGGCAAGCTAAGCTGTGAGCATAGACACAGATGTTTGGATGGTATGCTAATCCACAAACTGTGGTTTTTCTATAAATGGTGACAAGTTCTTATTGTGGCTTATAACATCTCCTAACCACTAGAGGACATAAGCTTGTGGGCATCTGCTGCGAGTTATTCCTCCAAGGAGAGAGCTAATAGCCAATTAGATTTGGGATATATATAGACACTTGGCTGCCACTGTTGCACAGTATCTCCAGGCAGTTGAGGTGTAGCTGATACTGACAGAGGAGTCTTGCTTGACTCAAGGTGACCAATATTTTGCTTTATTGCTTTAGTGGCCTTTGGTAACGCTCTCTGGCATTTCGAAGGCCAACTTTACATTAGCAAGTGACATCTCAAAACATTTTTCCATGCTTGCACCAGGTCTTCGACAACAGGGACTTGCCCCCTTTCTCCTTGCATATATCACACTTATAGGCAAAAGGCCTTTATAATTTTGGGTGCTTGGATCTCCTAGCCAACATCTCCTAGGTAGAATAATCCATTGCTTATATCAGAGCTCTCCTGTATTAATATATTTTGCTTAATTAAACAGCTTATAAAGACTTTACTATTGTATTTGGCTCTAAATAGAGAATTATCCTCTCACAGTTCCTATGTTTATCAGTCAATTAAAAAAGTAGTTATATCTGTTTTATAAGAAATTACCACTATAACAGTTGGCTCTAGTTTACAGTTGGGGAATGACTTCAGTACCATCATGTTTTTCTTTTTCCTATAAAGGGGAGAGGTAGGAAGGTTTCTCTTTCTTTAATGTTCAGATTGGTCAGCCTCTCTGCTGGCATTTCCCAGTCCATCCTGCACAGCCAAAAGTTGTGCATTTTCAGGCATTTAGATTGGTGTTTTTCCTGTGGGAACATGCTAATCTCCTCCCATTGTTAGTTTCAAGATCTCAAAATTGAAAATTTATCAAAAGGTATGGAACACAGACTTTTTCATTTTTATCCCAGAAAGAATACTACACCACCTCCCACCTCCCTCTTTTTGTTTTTTAAATTTTTATGTTTTGACCTATAGATGCCTAAGTTGTATTTCATGTCCCCATAAACAGGAACTAAGGCATAAGTTTTCATTAAATTTACCCAAACAGTTTATCATTGACTGTATGCTACTTATTTTGGAAGTAAACTTAAACTTGATTCCTTTAAATTATCCTACAAGTAAAAGAAAGTGTTACAAGGTGATACTGTATAACACAGAAAAATATAGAGACCTTTTGTGTACCTTATCCCCAAAGTTATTAATGGAAATTCAATACAAATTATAAATAAAATAATTAACATTTTATATTCCCAATTAGTTCAAATATATTACCATTTTCATCAAAACCTTCAACCAAATTTAACTAATCTAAACATTTTACTAACTCTTAAAATATCCTATAATATGTGGACAAAGCTTGGGCAGAGTTGAATACCTGCTGAATAAATTTTACCCAATATACGCTTAGCTCTTTAAAACTATATGACTAGACTATGACTTCAGAGAAATCAAGTCCATTAACTTATATGGTTTATTTTGTATTTCTGTATAAATCTCTACTGAAATACCTCTGTGTATAAATATATGTTATTTTTAAGTATACCCTTTTAAACTGCAAATCTTACAGAGTGGATTTTAATGACTATCTTCCTCCAGGCTCCTGGCCTTCTTCAGGCCTGGCATGAAAACCTGCTTTAAAGACTTTTCAGTATCTAGCTCTTTTTTTTTATGAGTACAAGCATCCTTCATGTAAAACCAGTTTGCAAGCAGTTGTGCCCAAACCCACAGAGTCCAAGGCTCCCACCATCCAGCTGGAGGGGCTTGTATGTACAATCAAATTGATCAAATAAGTGTCTAGTCTATATTGCTGTAGTTTCACCATTCACTCCAATTGCAGCCCTTACATTCTACCACTCCCCCTATTCAGCAGATTGTTCCCTAGGCTTAGAAAAGGGGCACAGGTGGATGAGAGGCAAAACAGTCTACTTTCTCTGGAGATGTCGTTTTGGACTCTGATTAGTTCTGGCTGTTTCCTTTCATGGGCTGACAGTTTGTCCAGGAATAACCTTTCAATCCTACTAATGAAGCACAAGAAATTAGATATACAGGTATTTAAACAGTAGTAATTATTATGGTAGGTTACTTTGGTATAGACACAGATGTTTGGATGGTATGCTAATCCATGAATTATAGGTTTTCTGTAAAAGATGACAAGGTCTTACTGTGGCTTATAACATCTCCTAACCACTAGAGGATGTAAGCTTGTGGCATCAGCTGTGAGTTATTCCTCCAAGGAGAGAGCTACTAGCCAATTATATTTGGATATACAGACAAATGGCTGCCACTGCTGCACAGTATTTCCTAGCAGGAGAGGTGTAGCTGATGCTGAGGGAGGAGTCTTGCTTGACTCGAGGAGACCAATATTTGCTTTATTGGTTTAGTGGCCTTTGGTAACACTCTCTGGTATTCCAGAGACCAACTATACCCTTGCAAGTGCAGTCTCAATACATCTTTCCCATGCTTACATCAGGTCTTCAACAGCAGGGCCTTACTGCCACTCTTCTTGTAGGTATCCCAGTTTACAGGCAAGAAGCCTTTACCTTTTTTAGGGGGGGGCTTGGATCCCCTGGCCAACTTCTCCTTGGCAGAATAATCTATTGCTGATATCAGAGTTCTCCTGTATTAATATATTTTGCTTAAATGCACAGCTTAAAGAGACTTTAGTATTATATTTGGTTCTGGATAGAGAATAATCCTTTTCACAGTTCCTATGTCTATTAGTCAATTAAAGAAAGCAGTTTTACCAGTTTTATAGGAGATTACCTCTATAACATTTAGCTCTAATTTACAGTTAGAGAATGACTTCATTACCACCGTGTTTTTCTTTGTTCTATGAAAAAGAGGTAAGAAAGTCTCTCATATTAAAACTGTGCAGCACTTAGAAGGTAAGGTTCATTAGGACTCATTATAAACAGTTGTTACAAATATGATCCACAGAGATGTTTGATGCCTGTAGCAGCCTGAGGGTTTTCTTCCTTTTAATGTTTAGATGGGCCAACTTCTACGCTGGTATTTCTTGGTACATCCTACACAATGCAAGGCTGTATCTTTTCTTTCTCAGCCATTAAGTTGGTGACGTTTTGACCTGTGAGAAAATACGAACCTTTTCCCATAGTTAGTTTTAAGATTAAATTGAAAAGTTTTTGACAAAAAGGTTTAATATATAACTGTATCCCCCCTTTTTTATTTTAGGTTTTTGTTTTTTGATCCATGAGTCTCAAAAATGCAGTTGAAGAACACATACATATAGGCAGGAATCAAGGTGTAAATTTCATTAAACTTATCCAAGCTGTTTTGGGTGACTGTATGTGGCTAATTTGGAAAGCAAACTTAATTCCTTAAGTTAAATTATCCTACAGGTAAAAGAGAATGTTACAAGATGATACTGTATAACACAAAAATTATAGAGAACATTTGTATATGTTAATCCCAAAGTTATTGTTAAATAGATTTTAAGTAAAACAGATGTGGACAACAACAATTTATATTTCTAATTAACTTAGATGTATTACTGTTTTTATTAAAACTTTTAAACCAAAGTTGTTTAATATTGACATTTTTACTTTTACTAAGTCCTAAAATACCATGTAATTTGTAGATAGAGTTTGGGCAAAATTGGATACTTTTTGAACTCATGTCAATTAAATATACATTAATAGAATATAAACTCATGTTCCTCTCCCAACCCTCCCACCCCTCCCGATTCACCATTTCAATCAGTTTTCTGTTGCAGTATTTCTGTTGTTTGTTTTTTTAATATGCATCCCTCTCCACAAGAAATATTTACAACTGGGTTATTGATGCTAGCATCCACAGATGAGGGATACCATCATCGTTTGTTTTTCTGGGACTGTGTTACTTCACTTAATATAATATCTTCTAGCTCCATCCATTTACCTGCAAAGTTCATGATATTGTCTTTCTTTACTGCTGCATAGAACTCCATTATGTACAGGTACCACATTTTCTCTATCCACTCATCAGTTGAGGGGCATTTGGGTTGGTTCCAGCTTTTTGCTATTGTGAACAGAGCTGCAATAAATATAGCTGTGCATGTATTTCTGCAGTAAGATTAGCCTTGTGGGTATATACCCAGGAGTGGTATGACTGGGTCAAATGGCAAGCTCATTTTGAATCTTCCAAGTGTTCTCCACACTGCTTTCCATAGTGGCTGTACAAGTTTACATTCCCACCAGCAATGGATGAGTGTTCCCTTTTCCCCACAACCTCTTCAGCACTTGGTATCATTTGTTTTCTTGATCCTGGCCAGTCTTATAGGAGTGAGATGATATCTTAAAGTGGTCTTAATTTGCATTTCCCTAATTATTAGTGACATTGAACAGCTTTTAAGATGTTTCTCAGCCATCTCTAATTCCTCCTCTGTGAACTCTCTATTCAGTTCTTTGCTCCATCTTTTGAGTGATTCATTTGTTTTCTTTCTTCTTTGTTTTTTGAGTAGTTTGTATACTCTGGAAATTAATGCTTTGTCAGATGTGTCTGCGGTGAAGGTTTCCTCCCACTCTGTGGGATTTCTCTTCACTTCCTTGATTGTTTCTTTTGATGTACAGAAGCTTTTGTGTTTAATGAGGTCCCATTTGTCAATTGTCGATCTTATGTCTTGTGCAGCTGCTGTCTGATTTAGGAAGTCTTTTCCTACGCCTATGTCTTGTAGTCTGCTGCCAAGTTTTTCTGCTATTACCTCCAGAGTTTTGGGTTTCACGTTGAGGTCTTTGATCCATGTGGAATTGACTTTTGTACAGGGCAAGAGGTAGGGGTTTAATTTCATTCTTCTACAGGTGGTGATCCAGTTTTGCCAACGTCACTTGCTGAAGATGCTGTCTTTCCTCCATTGTGTCTTCTTGGACCCCTTGTCAAATATGAGGTGGCTGAAATTTTATATGCTCAGGTTTGGATCTTCAGTTTTGTTTCATTTGTCAACTGGTCTGTTTTTGTGCCAGTACCAAGCTGTTTTTATGACTATAGCCCTGTAGTATAGTTTGAAGTCTGGTATAGAGATCCCCCCCCCCCATATTGCTCTTTTTGCTCAGTGTTGCTTTGGCTATTCAGGGTCTTTTTTTTCCAAATGAAATTAAGGATTTTTTTTCCAAGCCTGTGAAGAAACTCTTGGGGAATTTAGTTGTGATTGCATTAAATCTGTATAAGACTTTGGGTAGAATGGACATTTTTACTATATTATTTTCCCAATCCATGAGCATGGGAGGCTTGTCCGTCTTCTGATGTCTTCTTCAATTTCCTTCTTCAGGGGTTTAAAATTTTTGTTGTAGAGATCCTTGGTGTCTTTGGTTAGGTTTATTCCTAGGTATTTTATTGTTTTTGAGGCTATTGTGAGTGGAAAGGTCTCCTTGTATTCCTTCTTCAGTTGCTCGTTAGTGTAAAGAAAGGCTACTGATTTTTCTAGATTTATTTTGTATCTGCCACTTTACCGAAGCTCGTAATCATTTGTAGGAGTTTTCTGGTGGAGTTCTTAGCATCCCTTAAGTAAACAATCATATCATCAGCAAAAAGGGATAGCTTGACTTCCTCTTTTCCAATTAGAACTCCTTTAATTTCCTTTTCTTGCCTTATTGCCTTAGCAAGGGTTTCAAGCACTATATTGAAAAGGGGTGGTGACAGGGGGCAGCCTTGCCGAGTTCCTACCTTTAAGGGGAATGACAGATAATTTCTTTATGTGGGTAATGACATTATTAGAATTAGACCTAAGCAAATGTAATAGACCTTTATTTTTAAATGGAGAGTAGACTGGGACACCGATGCATACAAAGAGAGCACCCTCAACATGAAGGCAGAGATGATGAAAGAGCAGCAAGCGATGAACATGCAATAGAGCTAACAAAACATTAGAATGTAGAAAAGCACAAAGCAGATTCTTCTTCAAGATTTCAGAGAAAGCCAACACTGCTAACAAATTGATCTTGTACATCTAACTTCTATCCTATAAGGTAATATATTTCTGTTATTTAAGCACTTTGTGTGAATTTCATTACAGTGACCATAGGGAGATGACACTCTTGATCTCTAATGCCTAGTTTGGCAACAGATTTATGTGAGTTACAAAATACACCCACGTGATGTATACTTTTTTGCTAAAATAAGGTTTGTCTTCTTTTTTTTTAATTTTTTTTATTAATTTTATTTATTTCTGTATGTGTATGAATGTACTGTCTGCATGCAAGTCTGTGCACCCGTGTCGTGCAATGCCGCGGTCAGAAGAGGGTCTCAGATTCCCCTGGAACTGGAGTTCTCCTGGAATTGGAGTTTCAGATGGCTCTCGGCCGCCATGTGGGTGCTGGGGATCGAACCCGGGTCCTCTGTAAGTGTGGTCGGTGCTCTTAACCGCTAGACCATCTCTCCAGCCCAAGGTTTGTCTTCTTAACCCCTGCCCTACTAGACACATTTTTCTGCTGATCCATTTTTCTTTGTCTGGAATATATGTGGACATCTCAAGATACAAGTTTAAATAATAATTTTTAGCTTTTTACTAGTCTCACCCTATTGAAATATATTTCATTTGCCTTAACTTTCCTAAGTAAATACAGCTAGGATCTATGCAAACAATTATGCATGTTAGCTGTTTAGTTAAACCAGAGGTAAATGCTGTTTTTGGTCCTGAAGTTCAATAAAATGTTAGAATTATTTAAAATAGCATCAAGTAGTAAATTCGTTCATTTTGTATATGATCTGTACTCGGCACTTTACTTGTGATCAAAATGCTGAAGAACTAAACAAAGGATGATGAAATGATCTAGATATTAGCATCCATTAAGTAATTACTATTATCCTCGGAGTAAAGGATAAAAGGGAAATTGCAAAGCTATTCGAACCCAAATGCTAGAGTATCTGGTGAGGAGTCAAGGCATTGAAGATTTGCAGAGAAGCAGTTAGAACCAAGGAGGATACTCAGTAGCTTCTAGAACATCTATGCAAAGCAGACAGGGAGAGAAATACTCCTTTGCTTCATCTCCCCATCAAATATCCTGTTAGGGCTTTCGCCTAGCCAGACTAAACTAGAAAGCAGAGAATCAGGAAGCTACTAAACAGCATTTTATGATAGAGTGGAGTAGACAAGGGTGGTAAATACTAAGTAGATTTGTACAGAAATAGGTGAACAAAGGCTGAAGGTAATGGGTCTCTGAGGTTAGTCACCCATCTGTCAGAGATCTATTGGTCTAGGGTTGACGGTTTTATGAATGTGTTGCTCTACAGATCTGAGATATACACTGCCTCCACATTCTGAATACAATGAACTTAATCAATAGAGATGAATATGAGAAGAGAACTTGCCAGAATTGTCACATCCGGTTTCTGAATGAATACCACAGTCACAGCTCTGTCACCATTAATATCAAAAGACAAAGAGCCCTTAATAATGAGTTCATGCTGAGCTGCAAGTGCATTGGCCTCAAAAGAAGGCTCTTCTGATTTCTGTTTCTCAGCGAGAAAGATGAGAGAGGTGAGCTGAGAATACATCACTAACTGTGGACATCTATATCAGGTGCACTGAGCATGCAGAACGAGGGTGACAGAGACCCTCGCGGTCAATCCAGCCCAGAGCAGAGGTTGAATCACAGGGACACACTTGGAGGGACTCAGTGAAAGGGAAGAGAAGGCAATGTGAGAACACAAGAGTTTGGGGAATTTATAGCATCTCAATTACTGGACCATTTAACTGGGCTTTAAATTTTTTGAGTTTTGTATAAAGTAAATTTGTTGAGTGTAGATTTCATACTCGTGTATGATACATCCTGATTAGTCTCAACACTGCCATTTGATCTTTCTCCTGTGACCTCCTGTTCTTTCCTACAAATCCCTTTCCCACAGTCATGGCTTTCCTGTTTTGCTTTGTGACCCACCAATGTTTACTTAGGGGAAAATATGTGACCCTGGAGTTGGAACTGTCTATTGGAGCCTGGTGTGCTCACCGTGTTTATTCAACTAAAAATAAAACTCTCCTTCTCCCAGGATCTATCAGTTGCTATGAGCTCACCATGAAGAGTAAGACTGTTCCCCCTTCTATGACTTACACTTGCAGGTCCAATTAAGCTAACCTCAGCTGAGCCAGTTCATCATTTCAATGGCTATAACATGCCCAGAAGATGGTATTTTGCAGCCATTCTCCCGATCTCCTCCTTCTTTCAGTCTTTCTACACCTTCCTCTGAGATGCTCCCAGAGCCTTGAGGAAGTGGTTTTAATGTTTTATTCTGGCATAAACACTCAGTAGCCACTAATTCTCTGCACCTTGAAAATATCCTCTAGAATTAACCTGCATCACAGCAATTTCCCAAATGAACTTTTAAAAAATTTATAGCTAATTGTAAATATAAAATTAACAATGAATATCATCATTTTTGCAACTGAAATAACATTAAACATAAAATAATTCTTTAACATGATTTCAAATCTAGACACCCAATGGTAGAAATTAGCTCCACTCACACTAAGCAAAGAATAGGGAGAAAAACTGTCCTCAGAACACATTAAGTTCATCTCCACAGCCATAAGTGTCTTACAGTATCAGTATATTATGCTCTACAGTGCACCAATATAGCTAGTAGAAAACCAAGACCCTCTATGGGTCAGATACTTTGGGAACAGGAAGATGAAGTTTCTGTGGCCCTCAATGCAGCAATAAATCTTATGTTAAAGCCTAACGTTTATTCTCTGGGACGATAAGATAGTTATATGCTTTAGGAGATAAGTAGAAAGCAAGCAGATGATGGGGTTGTCTAGGTGAGAATGGTAGAGTCCATTAGGAAGTCACATAAACTAGGGAAAGAAACATACATAAAACAAGGGTGGGCAGGTGAGCCTAGGTTTTCTAAAAGGTGAATAAACTAGCTGTTAAAAAGTTACATGTGACAGCAGTCATTTTTTTGGTGGATTCTAAAAGTTACAGACCAGAGATATAAATCTATCAATTATATAAGCTATATAATTCTATATAACTTCTACATATTACTTTATATGTATATGTATTTAAATATGCTGTCTCAGTAAATTTTTCCTTCCCGGGAGAGCAGCACTTGCTTGTTCAGACACATGCTCCACCAGCTGTTTTTGCACTACACCTCCCTCCTCCACCACAGGCTCAAAGACAAGCCAAGGAATGGTGGCTCTGAAAACTTCTGTTTAAGGGAGTTTAATGTTTTTGCTTGTTTTTTTGTTTGTTTGTTTGTTTGTTTTCACAGAGCAAATGTGGGTAAGTCTCCACTTGCGGTGATCCGTGAGTGCGCCCTTAATGTCCATACCTGGCCAGTCTCATCTGCATAACATGGTGCTGGTGGGATCCCAGAGCCCACCTGGCTTTCAAGCCCTTTTGTCTCTCCCCCTACATAAGCTGGTTGCGAGGGGTCCCTGGATCTATAGCTCTGCCTCTGGTTCAATAGCATCATCTCTGCAGAGGCTAGAACCAGGAACAGTCTGTTCAACAGAAAGTCTACATTCTTCCACACTCCACCTCCCTTTCCTTTGGCCCTTGCAATCACACACTTATTCTGCAAGAATCCCTGGGCCTTGGGGGTAGAGAGAGAAAGAAACGTAGGATGAGCTAATTTTCTCTGAGTTGAGACATCAAGTTCTTGGGTCTGTCCATGTTCAGTTTTCAATAGACAGGGCTTAGGGGTGTTTTTCCTATTAATAAAATACAAATATTAAGAAACATGAACATGTAAACAAACACTGACCATTATAATAAGCCATCTATGGGCACAACACAAATCCTTGAATGGTATCTTAGCAGGGACATCACAGCCCCTGCTTTTCTACTAGGGCCTATAACGTCCCCTCCACTAGGGGTCAACCTAGCTTAAGCTATCATTTCGATTCTTCCCCCAGGCCTTAATGTAATTGGAATTTTGCTGGTTGTAAATATACCAGACTGCCCCTACTTTGCCAACAGGAATACTTTATTTGGCATGTGGTATTGTAGCGCATGAGGTCTGTGTAGAACTTTAAGGACCATTTCTCCCTAGCAATCTGCAGAGCACTCTCCAGGACTGTGAAGGGTAGCTGTCAGGTAGAAGGGAGTCCTTAGCTAGGGTCCCAGCATGATCTCTCTTTTCCATACTCATATAAGGCCATGTCTTCAGTTTCCTGTGTGTAATCAACATTAGAGGTA
The DNA here is from genome assembly GCA_009823505.1 of Rhizomys pruinosus. Taxonomy (NCBI): domain Eukaryota; kingdom Metazoa; phylum Chordata; class Mammalia; order Rodentia; family Spalacidae; genus Rhizomys; species Rhizomys pruinosus. The sequence goes on along the minus strand of VZQC01003434.1, from coordinate 3,996,106 downwards.
ATAGCCTTTGTTTGGAGAACCTCTAGAGCCTCCCAGGCCAACAGCTGCTGGAGGCTAGCAACCTTCTCCTGGTACAGAAGTCTTTACCAATTTTACAATTTTGGGGGGGTGGGCTCTATTTTTTTATTTTCATAAAATATCGATTTACACTTTGGCACCTACAGGTCCAGGCCATTGCAGACTTTCTTCAAACATTTGGGTGAATATTGCTAATATCTTATTTAACCATAAAGCTCCCAAGGATTTCACAGTTACATCTGGTCCTGGTCCCCTTTAGTGAATTTAATTTCTATCTTTGTTTCTTCAGGTGTATTTTATATCTCTCCAGCAGGTCTCACATATGTAAAACACTCAGACATTAACATTATATATTAAGTCAATCATAGACTAGGTCTAACATAGCATGGGAAATTTTCATCTTTTTGTATCAATTGTTGTTTAAATTGGCACGGATAAGAGGCATTAGTTCAGTTAGCTCTTTAGTATCTGTAGTCATTTTCATGAATCCATTCAGTATTCTGGGGTTTTTACAAGCAGCCACCCTGTACTTCTTTAGCTTTGATAGAAACATTGGGTCTGGCTCAAGCTGGCTAGCTTGCACAGGGCCAAGGAGCAATAGATCTCCTTTTGCCTGTGTGGTATTCACTGGTTCCCTGGGTCAGACAGACCCTGTGTCTGAATCCAGGCTATAGTCACACTTGTGGTCTTTTCTTTTTTTGTTGTTTGTCCTTTGGAGACAGGGTCTCCCTGTAGCCCCAGCTGTCCTGGAACTCACTATGTAGACCAGGCTGGCCTTGAACTCACAGTGATCCACCTGCCTCTGCCTCCCAAGTGCTAGGATTAAAGACCTGCACCACCACGCCAGGCCACTTGTGGTCTTTTCATTGACCACATCTGACTGCTGGGGGAGTCTCAGGCTGTGGAAAAATTTAGTTAAGATGGGTAGCATTCTAAACCAATGGGACATCCCTGGCCACACCCATGGGGCTTAGGATTTGGCCCTGAGATTTGAGTCATGCTTGCTATATAATCAGACATTTTGGAATAAAAAGGCTCTCTCTGCATTTGGACCTTAACATATGTCCATGTGGTGTGCTTTCCTGAGCATGTCTTTCACATAGATCGTCCTGGGAATAAATGGGCCTCCCTCCACAAATCTCGGTGTGCCCCCAACACCAGACTTAGCAAACTGCCTCCACCCCTAGCATATCTTTTCTCAGCAGAGAAAGGTACCCTGTTTAATCAGGGGGTGGTGGTGTCATTATCCAGCCCCTGAACAGTGTGCCTTTTGTGAACTGTTCCTCAGGCATTAAATCCTTCCAGAGGCTCTTTACACAAACTTTGGCTTTTTATCAATTTTTTCTTTAGTAACTTGTGCTTGATACCAATCTTGCCACATTTGCCTTCGAGCAACCCAAGCAGACTTCCTTTTCTGCTTTGTCCCTTTTGTATTGTCTTTAGGATGTTTTAGTCTTTTACAGACATACTTTACATGCTGGTCAAAGTGACTCAGAATTGATAAATCCTCTCCTAATTTGTAAAGATTCTGTCCTATCAACAGACTCAGCACAGCAATTAAAACTCCTTACTGCTTGTTTGAAAGTCTTCCTTAATTCCTGCAACTCTCATGCTGAGTATTCTCTGATTGCCTTAGTATCTCTCACTTGGTCATTGCTAAGTCCACCATCAGTATGTTGATACATGGATTTTTCCTTTCTTTGTATTAAAGGTCAAAGCCAAGGGACATCTTGTGCTTTTTCTAGTCTCTCTCTTCCTCACCACTATCTGCTTTCCCCTAGGTCTCCTCGCTGAAAATGTGACAGACTAACATTTCTATCTCTTTTTCTCTTTTATGCCATTTATCATCAACTCCAGACATGACTACTGAGGAGGTCAGCCTCTCATTCTTTTCTTGTTCCAATTTCTCCCTTAAATGTTCAATCTCGCTGGGTGTAGTGGCGCACGCCTTTAATCCTAGCACTTGGGAGGCAGAGGCAGGTGGATCTTTGTGAGTTCTAGGCCAGCCTGGTCTACATAGTGAGTTCCAGGACAGCCAGAGCTACAGGGAGACCCTGTCTCAAAAAGACCAAAAAAATAAAATAAAACAAAATAAAATAAAATAAAATAAATGTTCAATCTCTCTTTGGGCTGCCTCTTCTATCTGAGATAAATCCTTCATAATATGAAGTACCATCCAGGCCACTTCAGGCACAGCTTGTTGCAATTCTTGACCTTGGTTTGCCATTCCCAGGGCTTGCAAAGTTTGCTCTAAACCTTCTGATGTTTTCAAAACATCTATGTCTTCACGTGGCAGACCCCAGTGCTCAATTAAGCATGTGACTCTGTACCAGTCAGAAGTGGATGGCCAGCTGGGAATTTTTCCTTTTGACTTTCTCTAACTGGCTTCCTTCTAGTTCTACCTCTTAAAGTCCACTGTACAATCCATAGACTATCCACCATGCTGAAATTCCCTCTGCATCCTTTCCAGCTTCACTTCAGTTACCAACCTCTTCCCCCATAACAGATAGATGGCTATCTCTCAAACTCACTTCACTCATTCCCAAACTGGTCATCACCTCCAGGTTCCCTGCTATGCTACACCAATTGTCTCAGTAAATTTTGCCTTCCAATGAGAGCAGTCTGTGCTTGCTCAAACACACTCTGACAGCCATTTTGGTACTCCATCCCCTTCCTCCTGCTGCAGGCTCAAAGATAGGCCGAGGAAAATTGGCTCTGAAAACTTCAGAGAGAATGGGGGGAAATCTCGACTTACAAGTACCTTGGGTGCACCTTTCACGTCCATACCTAGCTGGTCTCACTCAGGACATTCTGCAAAACAGTGCTGGCTGGATTCCAGAGCATACTTTGCGTCAGTGCTCCTGGCTTTGAGCCCTTAGTCCCTCTCTCTAAGTAAGCTGGCTGGGAGGGGTCTCTGGACACCTAGCTCTGCCTCTCTTTTAGCAGTATTGTCTCTGTGGAGGCGTCTGCAACATCAGATCTGAAATTTCAACATACGAAGGTCCATACTCTGGTAAAGAATAAAATACCATCACAGACTGAGAAGAAATTATTCCATTCTTTTCCCTTTTTGAAAAAGTAAATTACTCTCTGAATTTAAGTTCTGAGTCTCAAGTTCAGTCATGGAGTGCAGTCATGTAGGGAGAAACTGAGTTTCTATCAATTCTGACTAGTGACATCAGTGATTCATGCCAGCATTAAAGAGCATGCTTTGATGGGGAGGTCAGATATAGCAAAATGGCATGATAAAATGAGAAATATTTCATAATAAAAAACTATGAAAAATAACTGTTCAGTCTTTTCCTTTGGAATGTCCAAGACCACCATACCTGTTTCTGACTCTGACCGATCAACCTGAGTCCTGATTTCTTTTAACTTTCTATTAAATATAAAGAAGAAAATACTTTTCTTTGGTTAAATTCTGACTCACAGTTTCTGATTTAAATATGTGGTATTTGTAGAGCAGAGTATAATTCTTTTTTTATGATTTCTTTTTTTATTTTACTTAAGTGAATTTTTATTGAGCACATTTCATACAATATTTCTTAATCAAATTTAGACTCATTCCCCCATCCATGCCCACCCCTCACCGCCCCTGCTCCTCACCAGAGCTCATGGATTCTGTCATATATGTTAAGTCCTGTCTTGCATCTTTTTCTCAGCCTTTTATAACCTTTTCAACATACAAGTTTACTGTTTTGGTCAGTTCTTTAAATAGGTTTTTCTCACCCTTTTTTGTTCCCTTTAATTTTATATTATTCCAAAATATGCATATATATACTCCACACATAAATAACAATTACAAAATCTGAAAATAAACTATAGGTTAATTCCAAAACACATTTAGAGATTCACATTTTAATCGTAAAGTATGCAGGTAAAAGAAGTATAACTTTACATTCTTTTTTTTTTTAGAATATGAATACATATCTTCCACCCATATATGGTAATTATAATGTGTGAATATAAGTAGTAGGTCATTCTAGAGCCCATTAAGAGAGTCACATGCCGGGTGTGGTGGCGCATGCCTTTAATCCTAGCACTTGAGAGGCAGAGGCAGAAAGATCTCTGTGAGTTCAAGGCCAGCCTGGTCTACCGAGTGAGCTCCAGGACAGCTGGGACTAAATGGAGACCCTGTCTCAAAAATAACAAAAAAACAAAGCAAAACAAAACAAAACAAAACCCCAGATTCACATTATAATAGCACAGTTGCATTCAGATACAATAAAGTAGAATAATAAAGTTGCTCAGTTTGCCTGCCAACTAGGGATTTGGTGTTAGCATCCACAAATGAGGGAGACTATTTGCCCTTTTTTTGTTTTTCTGGGACTGTGTTACTTCACTTAGTATAATGGCTTTGAGTTACATTCATTTACCTGCAAAGTTCATGATCTCATCTTTCTTTACCACTGAATAGAACTCCATTGTGTAGATGTGCCAGGCTTGTAATACTGTTTAAGATGAAAAGGCTTTCCTACTTTTAATTATTTTTGAGAAAGGGCCATGATTTATAACTCAGGCTGACCTGGAATGTATAAGTCTCATGCTTCAAGATCCTGAATGCTGAGATTTTAGGCAAAACAGAACATATTTTATTACTTCAATCAATCAAAGTCTGCCAACCATGTATAGTCTGCTCTATACATTTAAACAGATAAAATTTTTAGTGAAGTGTCTATATTTATCTGTTTATTCTTTTAAAATTGTATCTCTAGCTATATTTTATAACAATTACTCTTTATTATTAGTTTTTAGTAGAAGATATTCTTGGGCTGGAGAGATGGCCTAGAGGTTAAAAGTGCAGACTACTCTTGCAGAGGACCTGGGTTTGATCCCCAGCACCTACATGTCAGCTGAGAACCATCTTTAACTCCAGTTCCAGGGGAATCTAACACCCTCTTCTGACCTCTGCGGCATTGCATGATACAGGTGTACAAACCTATATGCAGACAGTACATTCATACATATAAAAAAAGAAATAAAATTTAAAAAATATTTAAAAAAGAAGATATTCTTAATTAAGTCTCTCTTATTTCTTAAGATCAAGGTCAAGAACCATACCTTTCATCAATTCTTTCTCCGTCCATTTGATGCCAGAGCAAACAACACCACCACAGTTGGTGTCCTTGAGTATAGCCAGTAGTTTGATGATAAAGATGTTTGTATATTATTACATAAAGGTGTCTCTTCCTACATATTAGCATTTCATAAGTTTGTATTCCAGCATTAATGTTATAATCTGAAAACAATGATATCATCTTTATTTTCTTCTAATTTTAGCGAATAACTAAACATAGGTCCAAGTACCTTATTTATATCTTTCCTATAGGGGAAAGTCAACACAGTGATAGTTAAGAAAAAAAAAAACTTCCTCGCCGGGCATGGTGGTGCACGCCTTTAGTCCTTGCACTTGGGAGGCAGAGGCAGGTGGATCTCTGTGAGTTCAAGGCCAGCCTGGTCTACAGAGTGAGTTCCAGGCTAGCTGGGGCTACAGGGAGACCCTGTCTCAAAAAGACAAAAAAAAAAAAATACTTCCTAATTTAAACTGGATTGTCTTCTCAAAGGTTAGGTTCATTTCTTTGGACAACTTGATGATTCCATATTACATATTCGTAACATTGAAAGATATTTAATCATTTGCTTTGCAAAATGGAAAGATCATGCTGATAATGGCACAGCACCATATAGGTTCCTTTAGCAACATGACCATCTGTGGTCTGATTAAATCCAATGAAAAGGTCCTCCGAATAATCTTTTCTTCTTTCCTGTTTTCTTTTTGCCTACTGTCATCTCTAACACACTACTAAAACAGACATAATCTTGCAAAATGATCAAAATTGCAGTTCACTATTTCCTTGTCTTCTAAAAGTATATGAACATTAAAAGAGTTTTCTTAAGATTTCATAAAATTGTCCTAAAGAGTATTTTATTTCCAATTGAAGTACTTTCCTTTTTCAATCTGCAGAGTCCAATGATGAAAGCAATGCACACTATGTGAAAGGAAATAGAACTAAAGAGTAGATGCCACTGACTCTGTGTTTAGTAGATGCTATGAGAGAGGCCTTGGAGGCACTGTTTAGGCTCACACTTAAATCTATACACAAATGATCTAACTGAATTTCCAAATTATTCCCACTTAGATGTAACTGAAAAACAAATATGAAATATCAGTGCGATATCATTTGCTTAATCTCATGGTATAACCACTGAATGGTATTTTCCATGGATTTGATTATTTTCAGAATCTCATACTTTATACCTAGATATCTATAAATGGTAATCTGAAATTAACTGGTATATAGGAGAGTGCTGTTTCTAAATGTTTTGAGATTTCATACCTTTTGAGAATCTGAGGAATGTTTTAGATACTCTCTATAGATAAATGCATAGAAACAAATGTGCTTGAACTTTAACAAAATTTTCATAGATTGTTCTCCAGCAGGACAGTTGACCCAAGTTAAAAATATAATTTTAGATGAAATTCAATCGTTAATTGCTAGTTATTCTGCATACTTCAGATTTTACTGAAATTTGCAACCTAATCTTTAATAAAACATTATCTCGTGATAATATATTTTCCATTTATATATGTGAAAGCAATAATTAGTATGAAGTTCATTGGAATAAAACAAGGAAGAAAAGAGCAGAAGTAGAAGATATGTAATTAAATAAGTTTTGTTGCCTGGTGCCTTACTATTTTCTTACATCTGGGTATGTCGTGTGGTCAGGTCCAGCACAGAGCATCTTTATAAGCAAAAGTGACGTCTTTCTAATTATATAAACATGAATAAAATGGCATGATTGAACAATTGTTTTATATTCTCCTTAAAACATCTACAACATTTTTTTTCTTCATTCGATGAAAAGTAAGTTATTTGGATTCAAATTTTTGTTTATTTTATATGTGTGTATATGTGTGCATGTGTGAGTTTGCATGTATGTTTCCATGTATGTGAATTTGTCTCTGTGTGTGTGTGTTCTAGTTTCCTTTCAATTGCTGTGACAAAACACTCTGATCCAACCCAACTTGGGGAAGAAAGGGCTTATTCATCTTACAACTCCCAGTTTATAGTTCATCACTGAGGCAGCCCAACAGAGAAGGCAGGAACCTAGAGGCAGGAGCACAGGCTATTGTGGAATGCTTCTTACTGGCTTGCTCCCACACCCAAGCTCAACTTGCTGTCTTATACAGTACAGAGCCACCTACCCAGGGGTGGCACTACCCACAATGGGCTGAGTTCTCCCATATCGCTCAACGATCAAGAAAATACTCCACAGATATGGGCACAAGACAGTCCAATGGAGGCACTTCCCCAGTTGAGGGTCCCTCAACCATGTGTATCAAGACGACACTAAAGCTATCCAGCACAATTGACCGCGTGTCAACTTGACACGCCAAACACATCGCTATTAAACCACCACTTTTCCATTTCTTATCCCCAAGAATATGATAAAATTAGTATTACATCATAAACAGTGCATTCTCTTTTTTAATTTTATTTATTTTTTATGTATATGAATGTACTGTCTGCTTGTAGGTTTGTGCACCTGTGTTATGCAATGCTGCAGAGGTCAGAAGAGGGTGTCAGATTCGCATTAAAGATGGTTCTCAGCTGTCATGTGGGTGCTCGGAATCAACCCCTGGTCCTCTGCAAGAGCAGTTGGTGCTCTTAACCACTAGGCCATCTCTCCAGCTCCAATAGTGCATTCTTTTTTTTAAATTTTTTATTTAATTTTATTTATTTTCTGTATGTGTGTGAATGTACTGTCTGCATGTAGGTCTGTGTACCAGTGTCGTGAAATGACGCGGAGGTCAGAAGAGGGTGTCGGATTCCCTGGAACTGGAGTTCTCCTGGAATTGGAGTTACAGAAGGTTCTCAGCCGCCATGTGGGTGCTGGGGATAGAACCCGGGTCCTCTGCAAGAGCAGTCCAAGCTGTTAACCGCTAGGTCATCTCTCCAGCCCCCCAACAGTGCATTCTTAAAAGCCTCACAGTCCTTAAAAAGTCCAAACAGTTAACTTGCTCAGCCTATTAAAAGTGTCTTAACTGTGGTCTCCTGTAAAATCCAATGGAGGAGGGGCTGGAGAGATGGCCTAGCGGTAAGAACGCCGACTGCTCTTGCAAAGGACCCGGGTTCAATCCCCAGCACCCACAAGGTGGCAGAGAACCATCTTTAAATCCAGTTCCAGGGGAATCTGACACCCTCTTCTGACCGCGGCATTGAACGACACGGGTACACAAACCTGCATGCAGACAGTACATTCATATGCATACGAAAATAAATAAATTATAAAAAAATCCAATGGAGGAAATGCCCCGATTGAAGCTCCCTCAACCCAGTGTGTCAAGTTGACACTAAAGACATCCAGCAAAACAGGCCATGGTGAATGCTTCTTACTGGCTTGCTCCCCTGTCCATGCTCAACCTGCTTTCTTATATAGTGCAGAACCACCCAGTGACACCACACACAATGAGCTGGGCCCTCCCAAATCACTGGACAATCAAGAAAATACCCCACAGACATGGCCACAGGCCAGTCCAATGGAGGTAATTCCCCAGTTGAGGCTCCCTCAACCAGGTGTGTCAAGTTGAAACTAAAGTGTCTAGCACAGTGTGTGTGTGTGTGTGTGTGTGTGTGTGTGTGTATGTGTGTGTGTGGAGGGGGTACACTTGCCCTGCAGAAATCAGAACCAGATATCAAAATTAATACTTCAATTCATCACCACTGTATTTTTTGAGCATATATTTTGATGAATCTGGAACTCACTATTTCTGTTATGCTGGCATGTCACCTAGCGTTTGTGGTCTATCTTTAAGAGTATGCCATCAACCCCTACCAAGGGATGGGGTTACAGAGACACATACTGCCATACCAGGTTTGTATGTGGGTTCTAGGGATCTGAGCTCATGCCCACATGCTTCCACAGAACGTCCTTACCTCTCTGTGTGGTCTTTATGAAACAGGGTTTTCCTTTAGCGCCCCCCCCAACACACACACCTGGAATTTTCTATGTAGGCCAGGCTGGCCTTCTGAGTGCTGGGGTTAAAGGCGTACATCACCAAGACCAGCTTACTTTATCTTTGAAAAATTTCCCCAGCTCCTTATTTTGATTTTATTATTGTAAAAGATTAAATATATTCAAGGTTCATAGCATGATAATTTGATATATGTTTACATGTGTAATGAGAGCTTATAGAAGTCATTGCACTTAACACTTCAGGGAAATACTGATTAAAAGGAGCACATCCTCAGTGCTCTCATAGAATATTAAACCTGTGTGAGATACTCACTGTTTGCTTTTGGCAAATGGACATACGAAGATCATTATGCTGACTTACTCCCCTCATCTATCAAGGTAATTTGACTAATGGATACAGTATGGTCCATAAAAGTTGACCAACCCTTTGTGAGTTTAATAAACCCATAAAGCATGCCTGTGTTCTGGAGAAAGGTACTGGGAGTGTGCTGCATCTTGTAAACCTATGCTACAGGGGTAAAGAGATGAAGAATATCTTTTATTAGCAATACCATTAATAAAGTCTATTTGTATCAATGTGAAGTTGGTAATGTTATTGTTTATTTGAAGAAGACAAGAAAACCTTTGAAACAAAGGTGGGGATTTGTCTAATATGCTTGTTACATTGGTTATTTTCCCCTGGGGGAAAAAAAAACACAAACAGTGAGGTGAAAATTAGTATTAAGTTATTGGTTAAAGTCCTCCATCTTGAAAAAAAACTGCTTGTAATTAAATAAGAGAAAAGGAGCAAAGATGGTATGGATGTTGAGGGTAGTCTTCCTGAGAAAACATCAGAAGTCATAGATATGTTTATCATCTACGCTTCCATCCTGTGAAAACCAGAAATCAGAGGAGAACACAGCAGATCTGTTTGTATAGCAGCTTTGGCTAAACTACAGTTATGTTTTCTTTATTTGGCCACCCCCACAGTATGACTCAAGATAAGAATTCTGAGGAAGGCTTCTGAAAAATAATTCTAATTTACTAACTGGTGCCCACTTTTTGATAGTTTAATATACATTTAAAAGAAGAAAGTATGTGGGAGTACAAGTAAAAAGAGTTCAGAAAATGAGCATATTAAGATCACAGAAAATTATTTTCAGTAATGTAAATAAGCAGTAGAGCCACGTTCATTGGAAGTGGTTGAACTGTGTACAATTAAAGCCAGAGAAAATAGTATAGCAATACTGCAACCGTCAGCTAGCATTCTTTCTCAAACTGATAATACAGTAATCCCTGAAAGTAAGATGCCTTGCAATTTATCTCCCATTTTCATAACTGTGAGCCTAGACATATGTAGTTCATTCTGATTGCTATTCATTGTAGCCTACGGGTGTTCTCCTTGAAGTTTCCCTGTTTTAGGAGTCCTGTAAAGGTGCTAGTGTCCTTCCAATCATGAGGGATTTCTTTGTAATGTTAAGGCTCTAACTGGATCAAATCTTGGGAAATCATTACACACACTTTTAGTACTTGATAAACATCTAGTACCATGGTGCTCTAGATTGCCATATATTAGCATTAAAAACATGGTTAAATATCAGGAAGAAAAGGTTTCAACTGTCATGAGATTTATAAAATTCATCCATGGGGCTGGAGAGATGGCTCAGCAGTTAAGAGTGCCGACTGTTCTTGCAGAAGGCTTGGGTTGGATTCCCAGTACACACATGGCGGCTAAGAACCATCTTTAACTCCAGTTCCAGGGGAATCCGATGCCTTCTTCTGACCTCCGAAGCAGTGCACAACCCAGGTGCACCAATCTACATGGAGACAGTACACTCATTCACATAAAAAATAATAAAAAATTCATCCACACATGGTATTTAAATCACTACATCTTTGAAGAGTGTTTTAGGGTCTGGGAACAAGGCTCTGTTAGTAAAGTGCCTACTGCAGAAACATGAGGACCTGAGTTAGAATCCCCAGCTCCCACAGATAAAATTACATTGCAATTACAGAACTGAGGGTTAGAGACAGTTGGATACCTGGAGCTTATTGACCCTATAGTTTAAGCCCTGGATTCTGAGACAGATTCTGTTTCAGAAAATAAGGTGGAGCGCTAACAAGGAAGAAATCCTGTGTAAGACTCTGCATGGACATACCTAAATAAACACTTTCACATCCCTACACACACACACACACACACACACACACACACACACACACACGAGTATCGCCAAAAATAATGACCAGACTGTTAAGTTCTCAGCTGCTGACTGGCTCACTTTCATACCCCAGGATAAGTTTTAATGAGTAAGTTGGAAGAGAGAAAATAATTTGTATCAAAACAATTTCAAATAGGAAATCATAAAAATACTACCTCTTAATTCTTGTTAAGGAAGCTCCTCCATGCAATGGGAGACCAGGAACTCAAAAGGGCCTGAATGGGCGAACCATGAAGATTAGGAGTCTACAGCAGGTGGTTCCATGGACAGACCTCCAGTGTTCAATTTCACCCACCCAGGGCTCAGGGAACATTGAAGAAGAGGGGACGGAAAGACTGTCAGAGCCAGGTAGGTTGTGCAAGACCAAACAGAAATGAATTCTACAGGCCCCTGGGGCCCTGTTCATATGAACCTACAGCATTGGTATCAGCACGGATGTCACAGAGGAATTTTCCTCCGCGTGAGGGAAGTGCCCACAGCCTAGCAACCAAGTGTCCTGGGCCCAGAAACCCCATCCAGCCTCTGTAGTTTTCAGGTTTCCCTCGTTAAGGCAGTGCAAGTGGAGAGTTCTCCAGTCTCAGACTAGTACAGAATTTACTGAGACTGGCTACAAAGTAACATTTGGGAAGGGTTAGCTGTAGCTGCAGCTGGATCCCCAGATCAACATGGCCACCTGGGTTCTAAGGTGACACCGAATGCCCTCTGCCTGAGCTAATATGTGGGATAGTGTGTGGTGAAGAGAAAGCCCAGATTCATGTGGTGGGCCTTTTATATGTCTCTGCCCACTCAAAGTCCCAGAATTCCATAGTTCTGTGCACTTTCTGTGGAATACTCACTGCTCTGCAAGCTTAGCTCACCCCACTCAGCTGCTATGGGAGGTGAGCTCATTTCAAAGAAGAAATAACTTATCCCACAATGCACAAGGCCCATGCAAGCTCAGCTGGACAAGATCCCAGCACAGAACTGAAGAAATGGGTAGCAGAGCCCAACCTTGGCTGAAGAAATATTGGCAGCAGATGGTGGTCAGGTGAGGAAGACCTGGCCTTTTTTAGGAAAGGGACATGGAATAGGATGACTAGAACTCAGGGGATGAGCTGGCACTGAAGAGTAGGCAAGGACAGTAGTTTGGCACAATGGACCCAGCACAAATGACAGGATGTATGAACTCCAGGAGAAGTAGGAACAGGATGGTGCCAAGGGAGAAGCGGGTATAAGGCGATTAAGACTGACTGAAAAATTATGTATGAAACACATAAAGATTCAATAAAAATGTTGTTTTAATGCATTTAAATGCAGCGACTTATTTTGAAAGGAAAGTCTTACAGATTCAATAATGAATGCTGTTGAAAAATTGAGGAACCTAGGTGAGTCAGAGGATCCAGGTTCAGTTCCCTGAATCTAAGTCAGTGACTCACAACCAACCTCTGGTAACTCGTGCATTAATGGCTCTAATACCCTTTTCCGGCTTCCTCCAGCACCAGCATAAAACACACATACACATTAATAAACAAAAATTATAAAAAGGAAGAAAAAATTGGGGCACTGATGGCCAAGCTCATAGATAGAATGGGCATTGGGGGCAAATGTTTCGAGTAAACCCTTGACAAATCTCAATCATGTTGGAGCACATACATGATTGAAGAGTCACAAAAATAAGTACTTCACATTTCCCAGCAAATGAGAACTCCTTTGCATTGAGAAAAATAATTTCTTTTATAGTCCATTGGAAAATTTAATATATGAATATAGATTTTTATTCAAATCTGCATTAGTGTATGTGATAGTTAATCCTGGGTGTCAACTTGACTGGACTAAGGAACAAATAAGAGAAAAAGGGTCTTCTGATTGGACCACCTCAACCCAGATGGCCCACCCCAAATGTGGGCGTTACCTTCTGCCGGCAAGCAGTATTTAAGGCCATGGCAGTGGGAGCTGGTCCCTTTTCCTCCTGCGGCTTGCTTCTCTCATCTGGTGAGTTTGTCTTGCTGCTGTGATCAACCCTTTGGATCCCAGCGTGTACTGAGACTGGCAGATCTCCTGGAATCCATTCGGGCCTTCAGCACTAGACTGGGACTACTGAGACATCCAGCCTTGTGGACTGAGCAGTTCCCTGGATTCCCGGCCTCTCCAGTTCGGCACTACTGTTGAGCTTCATCATGTGAGCAAATCAATAAATTGTATATAGTTATATATTCATCCTGTTGCTTCTGTTTCTTTAGAGAAACCTGACTAATACAGTGTACCAAAAGAGAGCATGAACTAGATGGTTTAAAGAACATGAATTTATATTTCAGGTTAAAATTTTTATTTTTATTTATTCTTTGAATATTTCATACAAGTAAATGCATCTTGGTCATTCCACCCTTCTCTTACCCTCCAACTTCCCTCAAGCTCCTAGAATATTTAACTCCCAATTTCATATCATCCTCTTAAAATTAATTAATTAACTAATTAATTAATTAATTTAATTGCATTGGATCTGATTAATGCTGCCCATATGTCTATGAATGTAAGAGTCATTCACTCAGACATGGAGAACCTAAGAGGGGCCATCATCCTAAAGACAAGTGAGTCTCCTTCCCACAGCCATCAGCTGTCAATACCTTCTCACATATGTTGGACATTGAAGTTGGAAGTCCAAGATCAAGGTAATAGTGAGGTTGGTTCCACATGAGGATTCTCGTCTTGGCTTGCAGAAAGCCTCCTGTTTCCTCCACAGCTATTCCTCAGTGTATACGCAGTCTTGGTTTTCTTCTTTTCTTAATCAATAATTTTATTGAGATTTTGTACATTTAATACAATAAGTCTTAATCATATTTAGACCCATCCCCCATCCGTACCACCCATTGGATTTCATGCATTCTGTCATATATGTTAAGGCCTGTCATCTAAGAAGAAAGTTTTTGTTCCTAGATGTCTCTCAGTGTGAGTTCATCCACTGGAGTTTAGTCAGTGTATCTAGAGTTACTCCCTTAAAGAAGCTCAACTCTCCTTCTCCCAGCCAGCAGTCATAAGCTGCCCAAAGAGCCTAGGCTAAGGTTGGGGCCTGCTGTTCATTTCCCCAGTACTGTGCTGGGTTTTTAGCTGATTGAGTTAGCATGGGTCTTGTGCACGCTGATTGCTGGAAGCTCATATGAGCAAGTTACTAGAGGCCTGGAGCACCTATTTCCTTATGTTCATGCACCAACACCGCCTCTTACAATCTTTTGCCCCCTCTTCACAATGGTCCCTGGGCTCTGGGTGGGTGATGTTTAAGTTTTAATAGAGAAGTTCTAACTAGTGAAACACACTATGCATTTTCTTATTCTATACACTTCAGCTAATTATGCCTTTTTGTGTGTGTCACACTCTGTTGCATGGGGAAGTGTCACTGGTGAGAGTTGAGGGATGCATTAGTATCCTATCTTCCACTATATTCTATGAGCCTTAAGTTTAGAGGTTCCACTGTAAATGTGTCACTCATGGCTGGGCATCTCTCAGACACATATTTTCTGTGTATAATCAATTGTGGACATATATAATAGCCACCATCGGTGGCAAAAAGAAGCTTCTTTGATGAGTGGTTTATGCTATATCTGTCTGGAAATAAAAGAATCCATACTTGGAGTGGAAAAAAGAAAAGAAATTTCACTTGTATAGAGATATCATAGAGATAGTGTTTTCTATGGGATTTATGATCTCTCCAGCTATGTGTATTTGGCTATGTTTACAGTGCCACACATGAGTTCTCTCTCATTGGAAGGGTTCTAAGTCCAGTTGGATAGCTTTTGATTACCCCAAGGTAAAAGCGTCACTACTGCACCCCTATAGTTTGCTGTGTCAGTCATTATTGCAGTTATTAGGCTTTAAATCTGGGATAGGACCATTGACTGGTCCTTTAGCAGCTTGTATAGTATCCTCTAGAACTATGAGAGCTACACTTCAGAAAGGAGGCTTCCAAGTCAGTTCAAATTCCCTTGCTCCAAGCTCCATTCTTCTTCTTCTTCTTCTTCTTCTTCTTCTTCTTCTTCTTCTTCTTCTTCTTCTTCTTCTTCTTCTTCCTCCTCCACCTCCTACCTACCTCCTACCTTCCTCTCTCCTCTCCTCCTCCTCCTCCTCCTTCTTCTTCTTCTTCTTCTTCTTCTTCTTCTTCTTCTTCTTCTTCTTCTTCTTAATTTTCTCTGAATATGTTTATTTCCCAAAAGTCTTTCTCTTATTACTTACAAATTAAGTCTATTTTTTATTTAAATTTAATTGTGGTCCCATCTCCAAACACATATACATTGGGGGCTAAGTTTACAACTATTAATTTTGAGGAGATAATTTAGTCCATAATATTGTCCTACTTACAAAAATTACTCAATGAAAGATACATTTCCAAAGATGGTATCATTCACATGAAACTGAAGTTATGCATTTTTTTAGTTTACTCTTTTTTTGTTTTTTGAGACAGTTCTCCCCATAGCCCCAGCTGTCCTGGAACTAACTTTGTAGACCAGGCTGGCCTTGAACTCACAGAGATCCACCTGCCTCTGCCTCCCAGCAAATTTTTAGTTTACTCTTTGCTATCTTCAAGGATTACAGTGTTTCTTGAGTTGAGTCTACACCTATGTGTTAGGGGGAATTCTGGTCCTTTCTGCTTCTACCCTTGCATATGAACAATGTCAGACTTTCAAGCACATGTTGTTTGTTAAATGGCTATTAAAATAAGGTATAAACCAAATCAAAAGAGATTCTGTATTTACAGGGTCTCACCGTGCAACACTAGCTAGCTCGGAACTTCCTATGTATACCAGGTTGGCCTTGGACTCACTGAGATCAGTTGACCTCTGCCTCCTAAGTGCTCACATTAAAGGCATTAGCCGCCATACCTGGCACAATTGTACTTTTTATTATTTTACTTTTTATTAATTTTAGTACAGATTTAATAGAACATTCTTTCTTATGTTTACTTTTCATAAATGTTTAAATATGTATTTTGAAAGTGGCTATTATGTTTTCACTAAAGGAAAAGGAATGAATAATATCCTTTGGAAAGATTATTTTTAATTTCAGTCTTATGAAAGGATACGTTTTCACTATAGTATAGTCAATTGCATGGCTGTTCATGCACTGTTATTCTGTAATTGCTGTGCTCATACACATTCTAACATATCAGTTTATTTAGTTTCTGGAGCACATAGACATAATTCCACATGGTTCTAATTAACAAATAACCTTTTGGCAAAACCACTTAGAAGTCTTCTCTTAGTAATCAAAGAAGAATCTTCAATTTTATTCCAAGTTGTGTTGTAATTCTAGAAGTCTAATTGGGTTCCTCTGGTGTGTTTAATAAGAACTGTTTTTTTTTTTTTTTTTTCCTCTGAGAGATTCTTATCCCTGCCATGCTTATAATATAAACTTATCTTTAATATCTATTTAATCTATAAAGCACTTAGATTCATAGTGAATAAAAATCAGATACATAGGTTTGATAATTGTGGTTGTTTTTTTTTTTTTTGCAAAAGAAGCAAGATCATTTTATTTGGAGTTCAGCAATAGTACAGATTAAAAAGGGATATACTGCTAAGATTGACAGCAGGACACATGAGTGAAGACACTTATGGTCCCCAATTATTGTTCAGAACTTGTTTTTCAAGGTTCCAGAGAAGGAAGAGTTGATTACTAAAGGGTATAGTTTGGGTGATTCTCTATTTTGATTGATCAATTAGATTATATAATCACTTCTCCCCTGTGCATGTCTCTTCCCATAATGCATATGATTTTAATCATAAGCACACCCAAGTGTACATAGGCATAAGACGGTAAAAAGGGAATTCTCCCTAAAAGGTTATAGAGGACACATCTTCTGCCTTACTCTGGACTCAAAATCAGTTCATCCTGGATTAGCTTGTTCATTCTTCACAGTCAATGTGTTCATAATACAGTTGAATAGAAACCATCTAGATTTGATTGTTACCAGGGGTGGAGAAATGTATACTATTGTTCAGAGAGGGGTTCTAAAGTTGCTAGGTGCATTGTTTGGAGAGGGGTGTGTATGCAAAGAACACACATGTGAAGGGACTGTGCTGCTACGTGCATTATTACAAGCAGTGGGGAGTGCACAACCCAAACCAAACGGGGTTTCCGGGATGCTAAACTATCTTGTATGCTGACTTGGCTCTGCACCGAAGCTCTATTGATTACTGCTCTACCTAAAGAAGTCTCTCCTGCTCCATGTAGAAACTAGCAAAGTAGGTTTTCTTATAATGTAAAAAGTATGAGTAAAATTTTAATGATTTTTTTTTGTCTTTTGAAAGCAGGTCTTAATATATGGCCTTGGCTGTCTTGAAATTATTTAGAATAAGTTGGCCTTGAACTTACATCCATTTTCCTGCTTCTGCCTCCTGAGTGTAATTATTTTATATGAACCTTTCTTCAATCAGTTCATAAAAATAGCTGAGTGTGGCACATGCCTAAAACGCCAGCACTTGGGGCATGAATACAGAAGGATCAAGAGTTCAAGGTCATTTTCAAGTACATAGTGAGTTCAAAACCAGCCTAGGACACATCAGACCCTGTCTCAAAAAAAAAAAAAAAAAAAAGAGTAAGAGAATGCAAATTAAATCAGCAATATTAAATCATCATAGATTCCATTGTGTATGGATCAAATGCTTTTCAATATGGGAACAACAATGATGATCGAAAAGGAGTTTAGGTGCCAGAGAGATGACTCAGTAGTAAAGGCACTTGCCTCCAAGCCTGACAACCTGAGTTCAGTCCCTGGAGCCCACATGGTGGAAGGAAAGAACCGGCTCTCCAAGCTCTCCTCTGACCCTCCCCCCATGCACAGTATGGCATGTGCACCCCTCCCATATACTCACAGCCACACACACTCTCTCTAAATAAACTTAACAAAAAAAAAAATGTAAGGGCTTAAGAAACATAGATCCAGGACAAAAGGTATTGACTGGCCATCATGTTCTCTAAGGGACCAGTGCAGAGCCTCGAGAAAACATTGTGAGGCAGCAGAGCCCAGATCCAGAGGCAGTCATTCAAAGAAGCCCATGACTGGAGAACCAAAGGAAGAAGCTGAGTCTAGGTCAACAAGTACTCCATTCTAGAGAAGTAGAATCCAACAGCCAGAGGGAGAATGATGTTGGATCTCAGATGGTGAGTGATGTTGGATCTCAGATGGTGAATGATGTTGGATCTCAGACGGCAAATGAATGACGAATGGATATCACGAGGACAAAATGGAATGACTCAGAGAAATGGTGAAGATAGAGAGGAGTTTGGTTGGATGGAGCTCAAGTGAACAAATTAAATTACCACATTCCTAGGTCTTCTCCATGTCCTTTAGGACTTATAGTAGATTGATGTTCCAGGGAATTAGAGTCCATTGTAGTGGAAGACACGGTGGCTGGGAGGCATGGTGGTCGGGCCTGGAGCAGAAAGCAGAGGTTTACATCTCCCAATGAGCACAGGAAATCAAGAGAGGTTTGATAATTCTTAATATTATTTTCAGTTATTGAACCATTTTCCATCTACCATTTTCAGAGTTTAAAAGGTCATATAATTGGACAATATAGCTATTCTTTTTATAGTTATGAATTGTATACACAGAAACCAGACAATCGAACTCAAATAGCTATGGTTAATTTAAGCAGGAAAAAATGTGCTATTTTCTTCATAATATTTAGAAAAAGTAAAAAAAAAAAAAAAAGAGATAAAATTATCTTACTGCACATCAAACCCTAAGGAAAAACGTTAAATGGAAGATATCATTTGCTGTTCATAAATTAATTTCCCAGTCAACTCACACTAGGACTTGATCACATATGTAAACAGTGGATAAGGTCAAGTTTGGCATTTTGACAAGTGACTTGAAGTGATGACAGCAGGTGTGTTTATAAATTTTAAGACTGTCAATAAATTATATCCAACTATCAAGGTATTGGTATAGTGTGTTTTCTTTTGGTGGTCTACCATGTGGCTTGTTATTACTGACTTACAACTTGTTATAAATACAACTTGTCATTTTTTCAAAACAAAATCTATACTTTGTAAATTCTCTGGGCTCTATTCATCTATAGTGTGCAAACAGAAAAAAGAGAAAATGGAGAAGACAGGGACAAGGCGATTTTTTTTCAAGTGGGTATAACAGAGAATAATAATGAATAAATGTTGCAATTAAAGGAATTGATAAAGTCCAAAAGATTAGGTATTACAGAATGCATATTTTATAAAATAAATATGTAACTAATAAGTATGTAACTAATAAGTATGTACTTAATGCATTTCTAAAAAAGTCAATCAAAATGAAAAGATGAGAAAGTCTGCTGCAAAATTCATTTTGCCATAATGAGATGATCTAGCTAAATTCCATCAGCATTTAAAATAGGCCTCTTACTTTACTGCTGCAGGAGCTTACATGAAATTCTGAAGCTGGAGCTGCTATTCAACTGAGTTTAAGCTTACTTGTGGTAGGAGAATAAACTAGATTATGTGGAAGACTGCGATGTTTGGTCTTCAAAATTGACATGAATATTTGCCACTGAGAAATGTACCATTTTTAATTATTTGTATTAGAGCTGTGGCACAGGACTAGTGGCTCAGATTCTAAGAATTTCACTTGGCCTTAACTACTGAATAGTTCTCACTATAAGGTCTTTTTTTTTTTTTTTTTTTTTTTTTTTTACCAATACACTGAAATCTGCCATCCAAATAACAGGTTCTGAATGTGACATGTCAATCTTCCAACCCCTACATGTTTATCCTTGATTACCTTCGATCTTTAGGTAAAACCCTGGTTGGCAGCCCATCTGTAAGACCTGTAAGTGCAGAACATTCATTATTTTTCCCCATAAATCTTATTTCCATTTCTTTGATTGCATCTTTGACTTTGTTTCACAGTGTAATAGTTGCAGACCAACAATTTCTGATAGTTGGTGTTGCAATTGACTTTCATTATTTAGGAGCCTATTATATTCACTACTCTCAAGAGTATAGTTATGTAAAAGTGTCCCCTATCATCAGTCCAGGCTATAGAAGACTTTTACTGCCTTTGTCAGGTCCTTAGCCTGTAGTGGCAGACCATGACCCCACCTGGCCATTTCCCCCCACCTACTTGGGAGTTGATAATTCTCCAGACAGGAATTTCAGGGAGACAGCTGAGGGCCAATCTCCAGCCTACACTGCCAGCAATTCACTGCACAGGTTGGTGACCTGCTTGGCCTCCGTCTGGCCTAACAATAGCACACCTGGCTAGTGGTCTGATGGACCCCTCTTCTAGCTCTCTAGCACATGACTCTCAAAACTTAGGCCTGCTCTCACTTAGGCAAACTCCACCCTGGTTTCTATCTATTCTTTTATTTAGTCATTTAAGTTTTGTTTATTAAAGTGTTATAGATTCCAATCTCTACCTCCTAAGTGCTCCTGCATGCAGGCTATTCTTTATTAGTTTGATAAATTCTCTGGGCTGCTATGGGGCATCCATCTGGAAAGTTTGCCAGCTCCACATGGTATCTCGATCTAACAAATCCACCTGGGCTTCCTTTCCTGTCTACTGTGGCTGCTCTACTATTTTATTTCTATATCACTTAGTGTGAAACATTTTTTGTCTAACCTCCCAAGAACCATCCTATCATATGTTAGCAAAATTTCCTTAGGGCTTTCCTAGGGTGATGAATCTTCAAAAATAAAAGGTTTTCTTTTTAATATACTTCTGCCTTCCTTTATATCCAGTATTGTTATTATCAGCCACATATGGTCTCTTGGACTGTGATAATTTATATTAGCTACATCCTGAAACTTCTTAGTGTGCAATTATTTTTTTCTTTCTTATGAAACCAGCAATTTCCTAGTCTGGTTATATTGTGATTTGTTCCAAGCCACTGGAATCCTGGCCAGGAGGGGAGGTAAGAAAAAATACTACAGAAAGACAGATCATGAACTTTAAAAGGCAGAGGTCTTCAATCAGTCAACCTCTAGCAAGAGGAACCTCTATTAAAGAGGAACAGATCACATTCTGAAGTCTTACAGTAAATCGGGGTGTCTTAAGATCAAGCATTTTTAGCACACTATCTGTGTTTAATGCTGAGTCTCAGAGTTCTACTTCCTACCCACCAGGGTCATGATCTTGGTATAAGTCTTTGTAGTTCAAAGTAAAGCCTTTTCTATGTCCCAGATACTTTATAATTGTTAAGGTTCTCACAACTCTTTTTGCCTTCCAGCCTCAGGGTGTCAGATTCTGTTTATATATTGTCAAGGAGATCAACATTCATTAATTATTCATCTTAAATTAATCATCTTCAGCTTTAATTTGTCTTTCTCCTACAACTTAATGATATTCATAAATTGAAGTTCATAATAATTTTAGTCTTTAAAGAGACTACTTTCCATGAAAATTCTCACTTACAGGTGAGAATCCTTTATCCAGACTTCATTCATATCCCATTTGAAGTCAGCACTGCTGACATTTTCAGAATTTTTACACTGTAATATTAGCATATGTATTCATTGTAAAACCACCAAGCTTTATTCACTTTGAAAATCTGAGTATAAAGCAAACTTTGTAGAATAATTTCTATTACTGACTTTCTCAAGTGGGGAGAAGTTTTTGTATGTGGTTTGGTTTAGTTTTCTCTCTTTCTGAGTAAACTGGCTCTGGGTGTGAGCTCTGTATAGAAAGGGGTTATTAGAACACAATCCTGGAATTAAAATCTTGGATGGAATAAGGTTTGGAGTGAGACACAGGGGTAAATTTCCAAAAATAATTGAAGGAGAGGGGAACAATCTCACAGCAAGTTTTAGGGCTAGACTTGTTTTTTTTTTTTTTTAGATGGCTTTGACTTAGCATTTTACAATACAAATATCACTAATTGAATATAGTCTGAGTTCAGAAAGGGTCCTTTATTGTGTGCAGAGTGGTTCTTGTCAGCCAACAATAATTCTTACAGAAGGATTCAGTATCAGTCCTGAACTATTAGCAGGTAACATAATCAGCAACTAGAGAAATGAGTTGCTTGGTATTAAAGAAACAATCTCAATGGTATACCACAGCATCAACCACATACAGCTGTGGAGAAAGGGGGCAGATTCCTACTAAGGATGATATTTTTTTTTCAGAGAACAAACTATCAGGAGAATTTTTAATGATCCACCTTGCTTAAGAAATAAAGTATAGCTGGGCGTGGTGGCGCACGTCTTTAATCCTAGCACTTGGGAGGCAGAGGCAGGCAGATCTTTGTGCGTTCAAGGCCAGCCTGGTTTACAGAGTGAGTTCCAGGACAGCTGGGGCTACAGGGAGACCCTGTCTCAAAAAGGCAAAAAATAAATAAATAAATAAATAAATAAATAAATAAATAAAGTATATTGAAGACCATAACTTTAGCATAGTATTCATTTCTCTACATATTTTTTGCTATAGTCTACCTTGATGATTAGGGAAAAACAACATGTGAATGTGAACCCACTCAAGGTATACTTCCATGATAATGTATTTGACACATTTTTAGTGTTTTTTGGAGAGTTTTATATTTGGCATATTTTATCTGCTCTGGAGCAATTTTTGCATTAAAAGTAATAGCAAATACTGGGGCTGGAGAGATGGCCTAGCGGTTAAGAGCGCCGACCGCTCTTACAGAGGACCCGGGTTCGATCCCCAGCACCCACATGGCAGCCGAGAACCGTCTGAAACTCCAATTCTAGGAGAACTCCAGTTCCAGGGGAATCTGACACCCTCTTCTGACTTCCGCGGCATTGCACGACACGGGTGCACAAACTTGCATGCAGTACATTGATACACATACAGAAATAAATAAATGCCGGGCGTAGTGGCACACGCCTTTAATCCTAGCACTTGGGAGGCAGAGGCATGCGGGTCTCTGTGAGTTTGAGGCCAGCCTGGTCTACAGAGTGAGTTCCAGGACAGCCAGAGCTACAGGGAGACCCTGTCTCAAAAAGACCAAAAAAAAAAAAAGCAACCAAACAAAAAAACCTCTGTGTTCAATATCGGCAACAATAATGACAAGAATGGAGGGGAGGGAGGGAGGGAGGGAGGAAAGCAAAGCAATAGTGATTAAGAAAAAAAATATGTGAAGTCAGAAGAAAAGAGCTAGATCCCAGCCTTATCCTGAACACATTACATAATCTTCAGCATACAGAGTACCCTCACAGAACTTCAAGTCCTTCTTTAACATAATGTAGAATGACTCTGTCTCATATCCTTTCTTCCTTAAGTCAGTTCTGTCAGATATTTTGTCACAGCATCGAAAAAGTAACTAAAGGCATTCTGCTCATGAGATAGAGGCTCTCAGAAACTGAACACTTTAGAGAGTATCCTGCCTCAGTATGACTCAAGTCGCATGGCAGATGTCAGGGGACAAGTCAATCCCTCTTCTGCATCCTCACCCTCTTTCAAAGAGCTCACTCAGAAAAGCAGTCACTTACTGAATCAATTTTAGAAATGCCACTCACAGCACACCATGGCTGACCTGGGAATATTCTGTTCAGTAAAATTAACACTTGTAAAAGGTCCCAGCCTGCCTCCAACCAATATTCCCAGTTTCTTTGTAATGTAAAAAATGAAAAAGGTCAGAAGTCAAAAGACAAATGTTCTCACCTCCAATGGAGTCCTCTTTCCACCCACTGCCAAGTCCCTCCAACAACCNATATATATATATATATATATATATAAAGTATATATATGATATATATATATATATATATATATATATAATTCTTTCACCTAAAAGTATAAATTCTATATTATTTAAGCAATACATGAATAAAGATTCTGCTTCTCTTTGTTTTGGATGTCCTTCACTGAGCTTTGCTCACACATAAACACACACACATCTTCTTCTTTATGCACAGCTCTACATATGTACATCTTCTATGTATGTACACACATACATATACATCTATAGCTCTGCTTTGGAACAATTACCAGGTAACTACATAAATATCTAGCTCATAAAGAATTTGAGGTTCAACCATTAAGAAATCATTAGTAGAGAAAAAGGGGAACATTGCACTAGGAAGAGTTAAAGGGGTGGAGAATGGGAGAACAGGAAAAAGGAGGGGATATGGGGGAGGGATGCGTAACACCAAAGTCCTTTAGAAAAAGCCAGAGTGAGACGATATCTTAGAGTGGTTTTAATTCACACTTCTTTAATTGTTAATGATGTTGAACACTTTTTAAGATGTCTTTCAGCCATCTTTACTTCCTCACTGGTAAAGTCTCTGTTCAGCTCTTTACTCCATCTTTTGAGTGGGTCATTTGTTTTCCTGCTTCTTTGTTTTTTGAGTAGTTTATATATTATGGAAGTTAATGCTCTGTCAGATGTATCTCTGGTGAAAGTTTCCTTCAACTATGTGGGTTTTCTCTTCACTTCCATGATTTTTTTTTTTGCTTGTTTGTTTTGTTTTGTTTTTGCAGAGTTTAATGAGGTCCCACTTGTCAATTGTCAACCTTATTTCCTCTGCAGCTGATGTCTAATTTAGAAAGTCTTTTCCTATGCCTATGTCTTGTAGGTTGCTGACAACTTTTTGTTCTATCACCTTCAGAGTTTCAGTATTCACATTGAGGTCTTTGATCCATTTGGAGTTAATTTTTGTACAGGGTGAGAGGTAGGGGTTTAATTTTGTTATTCTACATATTGTGATCCAGTTTTGCTAGCACCATTTGCTGAAACCACTTTAAGATATCATCTCATTCCAATAAGACTGGCTAAGATCAAGAAAACAAAAGACACCAAATGCTGAAGAGGTTGTGGGGAAAGGGGAACACTCATCCACTGCTGATGGGAATGTAAATCATACAACCACTGTGGAAAGCAGTATGGAGAACCCTTAAAAAACTCAAAATGAGGGGCTGGAGAGATGGCTCAGTGGTTAAGAGCACCAACTGCTCTTACAGAGGACCCGGGTTCGATTCCCAGCATCCATGTGGCAGCTAAGAACCTTCTTTAACTCCAGCTCCAGGGGAATCTGATGCCCTCTTCTGACTTCCAAGGCATTGCATGACATGGGTGCACCAACGTACATGCAGACAGTACACTCATATACATGAAAAAAAAAAAAAAAACTCAAAATGAGCCACCATCTGATCCAGTCATACCACTCCTGGGTGTGTATCCACAAGACTCATCCTACTGCAAAGATACATGTACATCTATGTTTATTGCAGCCCTCTTCACAATAGCAAGAAGCTGGAAGCAACTCAGGTGCCCCTCAACTGACTGATGAGTGGAAAACAAAAATGTGGTAGATCTACACAATGGAGTTCTATACAGTGGTAAAGAAAGATGACATCATGAACTTTGCAGGTAAATGGATGGATCTTGAAGCCATTGTGCTAAGTGAAATAATACAGTCCCAAAGAAACAGGGAATGGTTTCCCTCATTTGTGGATGCTAGTACCAAATCCCCCAATTGAAAGACAAGCTGAACAACATTATTGTTATATGTCTTTCTATCTGAAAGCAACTGTGATGTTATAAGGTGAATCTCTTAATGAGCCCTAGAGTTAATTTACCACATACTTTCAGACTTGGCAATTAATGTATGTAGGTGAAAAGTATATATCCATATTTAGAGTAATATAAAATTAAAGGGTAAAAATGTAAACTCCTAAACATATATTGGAGTTAACATACAGTTTATTCCTGGAGGACATAACTCTGGTACATGTATGACCTTTATATAGGCATATTTTGGAGCAATACAATTGGGAGGAAACCACAGCAACATAGGGACTGAATCAGAGAATGGACTGACATAGTTAAATTCTGCCCAAAACAATGGACTTTTACAGAGAAAAACTTTAAAAAGACTGAGAGAAAGATGAAGGACATGTATGGCAGAATGGATGATCTGGGGTGGGGTGGGGTGGGGGGAAAGGGAAGGGAGAATGTGTCTAAACTGAACTGAGAAATGATGTCTGAAATACACAAAACATCAATAAAAGTATTATTAAAAAAAGAAAAAGCTGGGGGCTGGAGAGATGGCCTAGTGGTTAAGAGCGCCAACTGGTCTTACAGAGGACCTGGGTTCGATCCCCAGCACCCACATGGCGGCCGAGAATGGTCTGAAACTCCAATTCCAGGAGAACTCCAGTTCCAGGGGAATCCGACACCCTCTTCTGACCTCCGCAGCATTGCACGACACGGGTGCACAAACTTGCATGCAGACAGTACATTCATACACATATGGAAATAAATAAAATTAATAAAAAAATATAAAAAAAAGAAAAAGCTGAAGGGAAGTTTATCAATATAGAAGCTTCTTAAAGTATGTACATATACATCATAACAATAGATAAAAAGTTATTTCATAACACGGGGGATATTACCCTCTCTAGACATCATAGACTAATGAAACATACACACACACACACACACACACACAAATCCTATGTAAATGCCTGGAATGATGTCCTCTATCGAAGTTGTAGGTCAGGGGTCTCGTAGAGCCTTAAGCTATACTGGCCATTGCCCCTGATCTTGGTTTAGTAAAGACCACATTTATGATGATACTACATACATGAGCTGTAGAGCAACCAAGGAGAAATTAATCTGGTGTTGTCTTCGGAACTTCATCTATACTGTCTAGTGTTCATAGTACTGGAAGTTGCTATTCATGCTACCAGAAAGAAAATAAATCATCAGTCTTACCCAGTTGTGAATCCTGTGAACTGCAGCAAATGGTCTGGCAAGATTTGCCCACGGGTGCTACAGTGGCACAAATATTATGGGTGTAACCATCCACTCTTTATTTGGACTTAAGGTCTGCTTCATTAGATGGAGCCCATACCTGACATTGGTATCAGGCTTAGGAACCTGAGGGTAAGGAGGTCACAGGACAAAGGGCAGAAACCAATATTTGTTTTCTTTCCTTTTGAAAATAAAATATTTATTTATAGTTTATGAGTATGAGTATTATGTTTGCACATATGTCAGTACAGCCATGTGATACTGTCTGTGGAGGACAGAAGAGGGCATTGGATCCCTTGTAACTGGAGTTACACATGTTTGTTAGCTGCTATGTGGGTGATGGGAGTCAAACATGGGTCCTCTGCAAGAGCAGCCAGTGTTCTTAACTTCTGAGCCATCTGTCTACCCCCAATACGATTTTTCTACAAAATAGTTATATTAAACTGACTTTTAATGACTTATTGTTATACACATTGATCAATACATCTCTCAATTCACAACAGAGAAGTTTTCTTATATAACAGATCAACAACACAGAAACCCACAACTGGCCAACATACAGACACCAAGATGCCGCAGAACACTTATCCCTGAGTAGGAAACTTCTATGAAACTTTGTGCTCCCAAGTCTCATAGTTCAGTGAGGAAGAGGGGGCACAGAGATTGTAAGAGCCAAAGGTGGTGGATGACCACAAGGAAACAGAGCTTTTCAGTCAGCTGGTCAGTTACTCATATGAACTCACAGCAATTGTCTGATTACCTAAATGACATAAAATGTCATTTATTTTGATGTTGTCTTCATAGGCTTTTTAAAAAGATACTTTCTAAACTTTGTTGAATTAAGAACTGTGTAACTTTGTTGAATTGAGAACTGTGTAACTTGCTGGGCATGGTGGCACAGGCTTTTAATCCTAGCACTTGGGAGGCAAAGGCAGGTGGATCTCTGTGAGTTCCAGGCCAGCCTGGTCTACAGAGAGAGTTCCAGGACAGCCAGAGCTACAGGGAGACCCTGTCTCAAAAAGACCAAAAAGAAAAGAAAAAAACTGTGTAACTCAGTTGTGGGTAATATGTTGAACAAAATTACAGTTGTCTCAAGAGGAGTCTGTGGAGGACCACCTAACATGCTTTAACATGCTAAACCCTTTCCTTACCTTTTTCTTGATTAAGAACATTTATTTCTTAAAGATAATATATCTTGTCCATGCATTCCAAGTAAGGTATGGAAAAGATTGTTATGTCCAAATTCCTATTAACACCAAACAAACTTATTAGCTTGTAATTGAACTTGATTGACTTGTAATTGTACTTGATTGACTAAATAGATCAGTCCTGATTATATAAAGAACTGTAGCATCTAGATACTCTTCCTTGGTATTATGACTTGAGTACTTGGTTGGCAGATATTGCTGAATATCCATTCTATGGTTAGAATTACAAATCTGGAATCTATTCACCTCTACTTTGCTCATTTGTAGCAATTGAATTTACTACTTTAAGATATCAGAATTAAGTCTTTAACAGAAAAATCTTCTCTTTTCTATTTGATGTAGCGTATTTAAAAAGTTAAGAAGTTGTTGATGAAGATGAGCTGAGCCATCCTCTCAGCTTGACAGTGTAGAGGGCTTCCCTGTGCTCTGAGCTGCTTATATTCCTCTCATGCAGCCGGAATTCAGAGAACCTAACCTCAGACTGTGCCTCACACCTTTCTCATTTTCTTCACAATCAGGAGGACTACATGCTATGGTGATTTGATAGACTCCACATTTTTTAATATTTTGCCTCCAGTTTTTGGCACATTTTTGAAACATCTTAAAAGGTATGGCCTTGCTGGAGGAAGCACTTTTACTAGGGGCTGGCTTAGGGTGTTCTTAAGCCTCACCAGATCTCAGCCCCTCTCTGCCTCCTGTGTCTGCTTAAAGATATGGGCCTCTGGTTTCTGCTCCTGCTCTGGCCACCTCTGCTGCCCTGGTGCCCCAAGCCCACCATGACAGAATCTTGCCCCTTTGGAACCCTAAGCTAAATAAACTCTCCCTTTTATAAGTTCCCTTGATCAATGTGCATTATCACAGCAGCAGAAAAGTAAGTAATACATATTCTATTTTACTTCTCTGAGATACTTAAGTCCTTTTGAATCTCCTTGGGGGCTTTATAATAAAAGGAATGACTTTCCATTGATCAAACTCTTCCCTGACTGCTTCTGGTATTTATTTTCCCTTAATGTTTTATTCAGGCCCCTAAAGACCTTAAATTCAATGTTGCCAATCTCATATTGTCATCTTGTTTCATGGGACAGTTTTCTATAAATTATAGTACTTGTAAAACATTCGAAGACATTTTATGTATGGACTTTCTCATTTCACATATAACCTATTTGTAAAATTGGCCAATAGTTTATTTTTTAATATCCCATTCCACTTATTGAGTATCTTCATTTCTGCTTCTGCCTGGGTTGGTTTGGTATTAGCTGAAATACAATACCTATGAAATATAAATTAAGGAGGTTTACTTGGCTCATGATTTTGTAGGCAGAAGGGTCCAAACGGTTTAGTGCTAACACTTAGTAAGGGCCGCTGGCTGCATCACAGCATAGTAAAAATGAAATATGACTCTATGCAGAAGGCAGTAACGATTACATGGCATGATAAGAAACAGGAAAACAGGAAGGGACCAACCTCACTCTGTAGAAGAACTTTGGGCCCATGAAATTGCTCAGTGGATAAAGACTTTTGTTCCTAAACCTGAGAACCCTGGTTCAATCCCAGAAAACCACATGTGGAAGGAGAATTTCTGATTTCCTCCACACCCATACATAAATTTATAAATAGTATAAAACCTTTTTAAGTCAATGTCTTGCTCTCATGGGAACGAATCTACTTCTGCCCCATCAGATAACTCCTGTAAACCGCTGATCCTGTCATAAGAGTAGCATTCCCTTCCTCCACATGGGCTGTTATTTTATCATTCGGTCCAGCCTATCAATTGTTTCCACCATCTCAACACCTTCAAACTGAAGGCCAATCTCTAAGCAAAAATTATACTCAAATTACAGCAACTTTTACTTACAGGAAACTTTTAGAGATACTTCTTTGCTTGTCTAATCCTAAATAAAAGGAGAAATAAGAATTATAGCATAATTATAACTATAAATAAATGTAAATAAATAGAAACAGAACATACATAGATTGGGAAATCACATTTACATTATTTTAGAAGAAAAGTAAATCTTTCACTTATTCAGTGTAAAATCCCATCTTTGTAAAGCGCACATGCTATTTGAAAATCCATAGTTGGAATCTTATTGCTTATAGATTATAAAATAATAAATTCTTTTTTTATGATTCCACTTCTTCAGATTTTTCTTTTTCTTTTCACAGGAAAACAGAAACAATACAAAGTAACAATAACAAAACAAAGTAACAAGAACAAAAAAAAGGGAGGATTTTCCATTTCTTATTCTGGTGAAATAATCAATCTGCAGGGCTTGGTAGGTACTTCCCTTTTTTCCCTTCTCTCTTTTCTTTCTACTTTTCTTGCTCTTTCAGGGCTACCAGAAGGAATTGTGTTTACTGGCTAGTCCAGGAAGACTTGAGTTCTCAGCTGAGAAAAAGTCTAGTTAATTTTGGAGGGATCTCATCCCTAAAGTGCCTAATCTACTTCTAGCTCCTGTTTAGTTATGTTACCTTCTGAAAAGGGTCACCCCAATTGCCAAAAGGGAACCTGGATGACAATCACTCTAGCTTCATCTATGCTGAAAAAGGATGTTAGGTGTGGCAACTGGGGTGTTCCCCATTCAGAGGGTCAATCTAAAAGACCCCCAAGCATAACTATAGAGGGAAAAATAATCCTTGACTGATGCCTGTGAAAGTGGAATGAAGGCAGGAGTAGTTAGGTACATGATCTGGGCAGGGGACCAGGAGAAGTAAGAACAGGGTGAATTCCAATGTCCAACTTAAAAGTCCATTAGAATTTCTTGACCAAGGGTTTCAAAGCATCCATTTATTAGGTTTCTCTTCTGTTCATTTGGCCATGATGTATGGACTCAGGATCTGCTTTTCAGGCTTTTTAATAGTCAGGATATGAGTTTCCACTTAGATGGTTGCTAGAAAGAAAGAGGAAATTTTATTACTGAGTATTAATTAACAGCAATATTGGACTTGTCTTTGGTTGCAGGTGACCCTACTCTTAATCATGGTCAAGATCTAAGATTTTTATGTCAGTTTAACATTATTTCATATAACTTTATGCACAATATGTGGAGGCACAATTTTTCAGGCTTTTAAAGAAATATATGGACTATTTATCTTTTGGTTATATTTCTTTTAAGTCCACACAGTTAGCCCAGATTAACCAAACTTTGTTTTCTCAAGGTCGATTGAGGTTCTGGTCTTCAGGGGCCACTAGGGTTTTTTTTGTTTGTTTGTTTGTTTTTTTTCCCCAGGGGACACCTGGCTGTATATGGCCATTCTTTTTTTTTTAATTTTTATTTATTTCTGTATGTGTATGAATGTACTGTATGCATGCAAGTCTGTGCATCCGTGTCGTGCAGTGCCGCAGAGGTCAGAAGAGGGTGTCAGATTCCCCCGGAACTGGAGTTCTCCTGGAATTGGAGTTTCAGACAGTTCTCGGCCGCCATGTGGGCGCTGGGCATCAAACCCAGGTCCTCTGCAAGAGCGGTCGGCGCTCCCAACCACTAGGCCATCCCTCCAGCCCTATATGGCCATTCTTAACGTGTTCCATCTACAGAGGACAAAGTCACATCTTGCTAGACTGGGGCTTCACTTTTGAGCACAAGACAACTACCCTCTATATTGAGGTTCCTCTTTAGAGACCGGACACTGGCTAGGATTCTGTTGGTGGATCTCCAAGACCAGGCACAGGAAGCCTGGTGACTAATAATTGCAGAACCTTTTAGGAGATGCCCCCCATACAAAATCCCCTAGGACCAATTGACCTCAGAGGACAAGGAACAAAATTGTCCCTTAAATCCCTTGGCCAAATTGGTATGGGCCTTAGGTATGGACATTAAGCATCCAAAAAAGATAAGTTACACCAATCTGATACTTTTAATTACTGTATTGTATTTAGATAAATCTTAAAGAAAAGACTAAGAAGCCTTACATAAATACTGACTGAAAGAAATTTAACACCATAGGATAAGCAGGGAAAGCCGATAAGAGAAATTTAAACAATTTTAGGCATATCTTAAATATAAATGATTTACTACAAACATAAATAGTCTCTTTAGTTTACCAAACTCCATATCCTGGTTTCTTTTTTTTTTTTTTTTTTTTTTTTNAACCCTTTCCACATACTTCAGGATAAATTCTAGCCCACGGGCTGGGCCTTCCTAACCTTCTGCAAATAAAACAAGCCTGTTACTGCCTTCTCAAACCCTTTGCATTTACTGTTCCTGCTACCAGAACACTCTTCCCTCCATCTTCTGAAGTCCAGCTCTCTCTCATCCAGGATTCCATGTTACCTTTCTCAATCCGAAATGCTTACGTACCTGTTTTCTGTCTCCCCACCCCACTAACAGGGATCACATCTTACAGACCTGTGTGCCCACAGGGCCTGCCACAAACACAAGAACTTAACTGGCTGGGATGCTTACAATTCAGGAGGGTTTTTGCTTTGTTTGAGACAAGGCTTCGATATGAAGCCTAAGCAGGTCTCAAATCTGAGTGGTCTACACCTGGCCTCATGCTTATTTTTTAAACATCATATTTTTTTTCTCAATAAACAGACATTAAAGATCTAGTAGAACATTAAGCAATGTTCTGTTGAAACATTAGGCAGTGATGGTTATCTCTTAATAGGGTCCTAAACTCAAGAACAAAGTATTTTCACTTCATAAAGGACTGGTCCACAGTCTTACCCCAAATAAGCTCTTCAAACTATGCAATAAAAGACATATGACATATTTCTGCCTAGAGAGATTACTGTTTTGATAAAGTGCTTGCCCCATAACCATGAGAACCTGAGTTCAGCTCCCCAGCATCCATTTAAAAGCTGGGTGTCACAGCACAAATCTGTAATCCTAGCACTGAGGAGGCAGAGAGGGGCTTCCTGGAGCTTGCTGGCTAGGCAGCCAGTCAAGTATAAGCTTCAGGTTCAAAGTCCCCATCTCAAATAACAAGGGGGAGAGTGATTGAAGAAGACACCTGATAACTTTCAGTACACACACACACCAGGGCAAGTATGGTAGTGCATACCCATAATCCTATCACTTGGGAGGTAGAGACAGGAGATTAAGGAATTCAATGTCGTCCTTCGATACATGACTAGTCTCAAGCCAGCCTGGGAAATGTGAGACTCCATCTCAATAAAATACACACACACACACACACACACGATACATTTCTAGCATGGCATGGTAGAGATTACACACCTGTAATCTCAGTACTCAAAAGCTAAGGCAGACTGAGCTATATGAACCAACATCAATGCTGGTGGAGGGATAAGAATGAGAATTTACTTCAAGGGCTTTTCATCGAATCTAGCTTAGGAGTCATGATGTGTTGATGAGAAAATAACTGCCATCTAGGAAGGTTATGATAAATGACAAGTAAGTAGTACAAACAAGCAATCCTTCAAGTTTGGGAGGAAACATGCCATCTACTAGGACAGTCTGAAAAGAGGAACAGAACCCAAGTTAGGCCTGAATGATCATTTCATTAGGCTAGAAACTGCATGGTGGTGGGGGCTGGAGAGATGGCCTAGCGGTTAAGAGCGCCGACCGCTCTTACAGAGGACCCGGGTTCGATCCCCAGCACCCACATGGCGGCCGAGAACCGTCCGAAACTCCAATCCGAGACCCTCTTCTGACCTCCGCGGCATTGCACGACACGGGTGCACAAACCTGCATGCAGACAGTACATTCATACACATACAAAAATAAATAAAATTTAAAAAAATAAATAACTGGTGACTGCTTAACTAGCATGTTTTGTTATATTTAAAATGTGCTTAGACATCATTCCCTACTTGAATGACAGATAGAGAAACTTAATTTCTAAGAATTAAGATCCAAGCCTATCTAAATATCACAGATAAAAATGAACCATTAGAGGTGGGCATGGTGGCACACACCTTCAATCTCAGCACTCGGGATGTAGAGGCAGGTGGCTAGCCTGTGAGATTGAGGCCAGCCTTGTCTCCATAGTGAGTTCAAGCCAGCTGGTGTTAAAGGGAGACCCTGCCTCAAAAATACCATAAGAAAAAAGTACCATGAGTGACATACTACAACCTGTATCTAAAAATGGTCAATTGTATATGATATATGTATATCCACATACTTTTCTAATATTTTGGGATCAGTAATGAATTTGAGGTCATTAGTTTTTGTAGTGTGAGCAGATCCTTCTTGCACCATAAAGAGGGTTATAATCAAATGAGAATTCGGACTGAGTTCTTTAGGTAGGACAATATAGGAAGGGAGAAAGATCTTTTTTTAACTTTTTAATTTAGGTTTATTTTATGTGTATGGGTGTTTGGTATGTGAGTGTACCCGTGTTATGCAATGCCTGTGGAGGGAAGAAGAGGGAACCAGATCCTCTGAAACTGGAATTAGGGGCAGCTGTTAGCCGCTCTGTAGTTGCTGGGAACTGAATCTGGGGCCTCTGCAAGAGCAATAAGTAGTGGTAAATCCTGAGCAATCAACTTAGATTTCCATTAGTTGATGAATGGATAATGAAATTATGTTACCTTCACTCAGAGGAATATTATTCCACTGTAAAGAAAATGAAATTATGAAATTTATAGGTAAATGGATGAAAGTGGAGCAATGATTCTTGGTGAGGTAACCTACATCCAGAAAGACAAATATCAAATTTTCTCTCTTAAGTTCATGCTTGCTTTGACTCTTTACATAGAAGTATTTAGATTGTAATCTATACTGGGTCAGGAAACTAATAAAAGGAAATGGAAGACTGAATCATTGGAGTAGAGACAGAATGCATTCAAAGTGGTTTTAATTTGCATTTCCCTGAAAGGTAAGGATAGAAAAAATTTTCCATTTATATTGGTATACACACACATGCACACACACACACACACACACAGCATAGCAATCTTAAACAGAAAGAATACAGTGAAAAGTATAGGCATATATAGTTATACTACCAAAGAAAATATGAAAAATACCATGGTACTGACACAAAACAGACACATAAATCAACGAAATGGAAAATATTTCCACATGTGTAAAATGAAAACTGTATCATTCAAACTGTACAAATTGAACTCCAAATGACTCAAGGACCTCAAAGGTCTGATACTCTGAAGCTTCTCAAAGATAAAGTAGGAGATATAACCCACATTTTAGCCACTTTCTGGACAGAACTACAATAGTACAAGAAGTAAAGCCAAATATAGGCAAATGGGATCTCATTTCTTCTTTACAGTAAAGGAAGTTGTCAATTGAGTTAAAAGGGAGCCCACAGAATAGGAGATAATCTTTGTCAACTATTTGTCTGATAGAGGATTATTTTGAGGATACAAAAATAACTCAAATGACTTAAACATGAAAAAAGCAAATATCTCAATAAAATGGGCTATGGAACTGAACAGAAAGGTCTTGAAACAAAAAATACAAATGGCTAGTAAACATTTTTAAAGGATGTTCAAAGAAGTGAAGAGAAAAGCCACAGAGTAGGAGGAAACCTTTACCAGTGACACATCTGACAGAGGTTTAACATCCAGATTACATAAATTACTCAAAAAACAAAGGAGCAAGAAAACAAATGACTCAATAAAAAGATAGAGTAAAAAGCTGAACAGAGATTTCACAAATGAGGAAGTAAAAATGGCTGAGAGATATCTTAAAAAGTGTTCAACATTGCTAGTAATTAAGGAAATGCAAATTAAAACCACTTTAAGATTTCATCTTAGTAAGACTGGCTATGATCAAGAAAACAAAGGATACCAAATGTTGGGATGGGAATGCAAAATCGTGCAACCCCCTATAGAAAGCACTGTGGAGAACCCTTAAAATGACTTAAAAATGAGCATACCACTTGACCCAGTCATACCACTCCTGCATATATACCCCAAAGATTCATCCTATTGCAGAGATATGTTCACAACCATGTTTATTGCAGTTCTTATTTTTTTTTTTTTTTGGTCTTTTCGAGACAGGGTCTCCCTGTAGTCCCAGCTGTCCTGGAACTCACTCTGTAGACCAGGCTGGCCTTGAACTCACAAAGATCCCCCTGCCTCTGCCTACCAAGTGCTAGGATTAAAGGCATGAGCCACCACTCCTGGCTATTGCAGCTTTTTTTAACAGTGAAGAGCTGGAAGCAACTCAAGTGTACGTCAATGGATGAGTGGATAAAGAAAATGTGGTATATATACACAGTAGAGTTCTATGCAGAGGTAAATAAAGATAACATGATGAAATTTTCAGGTAAGTAAATGGAACTAGAAGTCATCATGCAAGGTGAAGTAACACAGTCCCAGCAGAACAAAAGACATATGGTGTCCCTCATTTTTGGATCCTAGCACCAAGCTGGGCAATTATTTTAGTAAGTATAATACCACATTGCCTTATGCTACTATTGATATAGCTTGAAGTTTGTGACTCTATTTTCCTAAGTTCCAAGATGTTCGAGAAAGAATTGATGTCCTATTTAAAAGTACATTAAAACATACATCAACTTGCTATGTAACTTGGGAATGTATAGTTATACCTCTTTTACCTGCATGCAACATTATTATTAAAATGTGAACAGTAAACATGTTTTGGAATTGACCTATATCTTATTTTCAGACTCTGTCATTTTGGTATGTGTTGTAGTGTATATATGCATGTTTTGGAGTAGTATAAAATTAAAGGGCACAACAACAACAAAAGCCTGGTTCAAAGAACTGACCATTTTTTTCCTGTTGATGGATATTTAACAGGAAAAAATGTAGTTCGTGGATCAACATCTCATCTAAACATATATGTCTATAACAAAGTAACCTACCATAACTATTAATGCTGCTTAAATACCTATATATCTAATTGCTTGTGCTTCATTAGTAGGATCGAAAGGTTATTCCTGGACAGACTGTCAGCCCATGAAAGGAAACAGCCAGAATTGACCAGAATCCAAGACAACAGCTCCAGAGAGAGTGGACTGTTCTGCTTCTCATCCACTTGTGCCCCTTTTCTAAGCCCAGGGAATAATCTGCGGAAGAGGGGGCGTGGTAGAATGTAAGGGCTGCGATTGGGGTGAAGGGTGAAACTACAGCAATGTAGTCTGGACCCTCATTTGATTAACCTGATTGAACATACAACCCCTCACCCCCCGCTGGAAGGTGGGGCTGTGGGTGTTTGGGCACAACAGCCTGCAAATTGGTTATACATGAAGGATGCTTGTACTCATGGATTATCACTTATAGCTAAAAAATGGAAAAAAAAACTGAGAGAGATATGCAGGACAGTCATGGCAGAATGCATGATCTCGGTTGGGGTGGGGGTGGGGGTGAAGGGAAGGGGAGATATGCCTGAACTGAATTGGAAAATGATGTATGAAATGCACAAAGCATCAATAAAAAAAATGTTGTGAAAAAAAAAACAACAACAAAAAAACAAAAAAAAAACAAAGAACTGACCAAAGAACTACATTGAAAAAATTTAAAAAAGACTTAGAAAAAGATGCAAGACAGGTCTTGGCATGTACAGCAGAATGCATGTGCTCTGGTCGGGGGACATGGATGAGGAGGTCTAAATTTGATTGAGAAAGGTTGTATTAAATGCACAAAAAAGCTCAATAAAAAAGATGTTCACGAGAACTGAAGATTAAAACTACTTTAACATTCTGACTGTTCAGAATGGCTGTGATCATGAATACATATAACAACAAGTGTTGATGCAGATGTGGGAAGGAGATCCCTCTTTACAGTGTTGATAAGAATGAAAACTAGGGAGCCACCTTGGAATCAGTCTAGAAGTTTTTCAAAAACTTTGAAATATAACTGGCATTTGTCCCAGCTATACTGCCCCTGGACACATACCCCAAAGACTTTACATTCTACTACATGTCTATTTGCACATCCATTTTCATTGCTTCTCTATTCACAACCCCCAGGAAATCAAATCAGCCTAGATATCCATCAATTGATGAAGGGATAAGGAACATGTGCTAGATATGGTATATATACACAATAGAACATTACTCAAATTTGCAGAAAAATAAAATGATGGGATTTGCAGATAAATGGATAGAACAAGGAAAAAATTAGATTGAGGCCACTCCAGCTCAGAAACACAAGCCTCACATGTTCTTTGTCATATACAGAGCATAACTTTGAATATTTTTGTGTGTTTAACTAGGAGTTTATGTGGAAGTCATGTAATCAAAAATGGGCCACTGTGAGAGACTCTTAAAAAAGGGTAGATGGGGACAGAAAGTTTAAAACATGGAGTGGGATGTATGAGAAAATGAAGATTGAGGGAAGCTTAACCAAAGGATGTTTATGGTAATTATATGTGTGTGTGTGTGTGTGTGTGTGTGTGTGTATATATGTAATACATATTGTATTATATATATATATATACTATATATTATATATAATTACAAGAGATAGAAGAACACTAGTGACATGAAAAAATGGAGGAGAGATACTCTGGGTTAAAGGTTCAAATGGAGATCAGGACAAGGGGATACCAGAGAGCAAAGGGTAGGGAGTGGGTGATCCAAAACCCAAGCATGTGTGAAGAAGCCTTATGAAATCCGCTAATTTGAATGGCAGAGGGACTGTTGAGGGCCCACTCTACCTGAGGAACTATTGGCAGTTCATGGATGCTGAGGGAAAGAAGTGATTTTCTTTGAAGATGTGATCGGTATTAGGTCACCCATGCCCCAGTGGATGGCCCTATACCCTTTTGTACATAGTTGGCTCTAACTGGACACAGATGTCTATTAATAATAATCATAAAAAGAGGACATCAAAAAAAGAAGGTAATGGGATGGTGGGTCCCATGGGGATTTGGAAGGAGGTAGTGGGATAGTTAAGATTCAAAATACATTACATGTATATATGTTTGTATGTATGAAATATCAAACAATTAATAAAATATCTTTAAATTTTTATTGGCCACTTATGTTTCTTTTTTGAGAACTGTCCATTAATTAACCCACTGATTGCTTGCCAGTTATTGTTTTGATTTTTAGTTCTTTATATATTGTAGATTTAGCTGACAATGATTTTATCCCATTCTGTGGGCTTTTTGCTCTGCTGAGAGTTTCCTTTGCTGGATTTATTGTTTTTGACTATTTACTGTTTTTAAATGTCACCTCACTATCTGGCTGACCAATATAACATTTCAGCCATGGTTACTTGTAAAACTTAAAGCTAGCTCATAAAAAGTAGCTAAATATCTGTCTGGCTTTCCTGACTTAACTGTGTATAAAATTCTCCCACCCTGAAGCTGTTATGCAGTGAGTAGGCCCAAACTAGGCATGTAGTGAGATTACATGGAAAGGACCATAAGCTAAAAAGGTCAGCACATACACCTTTCCACATTTCCCACATCCTGGTCTAGATAAAAGTCAAACAAAATATTCCAAGCCAGATCCGCCAGGCTTGTCTCTTCCCAGATTCTTGGTCCACAAAATAAAACAAAACAACATAAATTTATTTTAGCCCACTTGGTATTTGGCAGTTTATAAAAAATATAGCAAGGGATAATGAACAAAAAAAGATTTCACTACTTGGAAGCAGGAAATTGCCATTAATAAAACCTAAAAAATGAGTCATTCACTTTGGGATAAAATATTAATTGTAAGTGGAAGAAAATTGGAATAGAAATATTTTATCTGAAGTCTACAGTCATTTAAAGATTTTGCAGGCCCCAATCTTAGCTGAGGAACTAGTGAGCAGCTGATTATTACTGAGTGAGGAAGAAGACATCATCTTTAAAGATAGGCTGACTAGACCCTAGTGGATGAACTTGTACCAAGGGATGTCAGGGGACACTAACTTGCCTTGATAAGCCTCAAGATAAGGGACAGAATGCATGGAATTCAGTATGGGAGGGCGACAATTGGGGAAAGGGGTAGAACGATGATTAAGATGTTGAATGTGAAATACACATTAAAGTGCATAGTGTCCTTCAGTTTGAATGGTGTGTGTTCCTGAGGCCCATGCATTGAAGGCTTGGTAAAGCTTCTGTGTAACTGGAAGGCAGCGAGGACTTCAGGAGGTGGCTCGTAGGAGAGAGTTTGGTTATGGAGCAGTTGCACTTGAAGGAGAAATTGAGGTTACATCTCCTTTTCCTTTTTCTCTTTTCTTCACTGCTGTCATGTGATGAGCTACAGGGCCATATGTCTCTGAAACTGTAAGGTAAAATAAACACGTTTTCCTTCTAATACAACTACAATGATAGGGAAGTAAACAATTGGCAAAATAATGGGCTTTCAGTTCCGTGGAGAGAGGAGCTATAATGAGACTAACACAGATATGCTTAAGTGATTTTGAAATAAGATACAGAACAATAAAATGGAGGAAATATTTCTCATTTATAGAAAGCATTTGGGCTAATGCTGTCCACTTAAAAAGAAACGAACTTAGTAGACATTCAAAACTTAAACTCTCTATGTACATAACTTAAACTCTCTATCTATATGTAAAGTCCAATACTAAAAACTTCTACAAGAAAATGTCAAAGAAAGTCTACATGACTGTGAGTTTGATAATGTGTTTTTGAATACCACAAATAATTAAAAACTGCTTAATTGGACTGCATATCATTTTGTTAATTTGATATGTGATTTTGATACTATCAATGTAATAAAAAGTCAAACCACATATTGAGGAAGTATTTCTTAGTTGCATTTCCTCTGAAAGTCTTGAATTAAAATTTTGTATAAAATATACAAAACTCTTAACTCTCACCTTTAAATAATGGTAGGCTCAATTGTAAAAAAGAGATGAAAGATTAAAATGCTATCAAATAAAATATATTAAGAGAAAATATTCTTATCGAAGTGCTTCACATATAATTAACATCAAAATTGCTATGTACCTGTTAGCATACCAGAAAGCTACACTTGATCTTGATTTGAAAGCTGAAATATGAATGTCAGCAAAAAAACAGACCACAATTCCTAACTTATTATTATTGAGAATGCAAAATGGTACAGCCAATTTGGAAAACAATTTGATTTATACTTATAACGCTAAGTACAATATTACAATATACTCTAGCAATAATGTTTCTGGATATTTACACAACCAAGTTGAAAACTTAGTGTACACAAAAATTTATTTATAGAAGTTATATTCAAAATTAAGAAAGAAACAGAAACAATGAAGATTATCCTGAATTTATTGGTCATTTCCTACCAAAGGAAAAAGGAATATAGTATTAAGCCATAAAAAGCAGTAATAAATGTTGGAGAATATATATTTAAATGAAAGAAGCCAGGCTGAATAAGCTACACATTCTATGGTATAATTTCTAAGACATTCTAGAAAAGCAAAGTCATGAAGCTCTTAACAAATATGAATTTGTTAGGGTTTTTGAGAGGGACAGATAATTAAATAGATGAAGCATTAACAGTCTTGAGGGGCAGATATATGATATAATAATATATCGTATCACAATGATAGATTTTTTTTTAATTTTTAAAAAATTTTATTTATTTATGTATGTGTATGAATGTACTGTCTGCATGCAAGTTTGTGCACCCGTGTCGTGCAATGCCGCGGAGGTCAGAAGAAGGTGTCGGATTCCCCCGGAACTGGAGTTCTCCTGGAATTGGAGTTTCAGATGGTTCTCGGCCGTCACGTGGGTGCTGGGGATCGAACCTGGGTCCTCTGTAAGAGCGGTTGGCGCTCTTAACCGCTAGGCCATCTCTCCAGCTATACCCTGTCAAGAAACTTAAAGAACAGAGTAAAATCTAGAACATGAAAAATAAAGGTAAATTATTTTGAAGTTTGATTTATCCTAGACCTACTTGTAGTTTGTGACAAGTGAATATAGCTGCATTATAAATGTATAGAATACCCTAAC
This sequence comes from Rhizomys pruinosus, assembly GCA_009823505.1. Lineage (NCBI taxonomy): Eukaryota > Metazoa > Chordata > Mammalia > Rodentia > Spalacidae > Rhizomys > Rhizomys pruinosus. The sequence goes on along the minus strand of VZQC01003434.1, from coordinate 3,954,230 downwards.
TAAAGGGGGTTACCAGAAATGGGCTGACTTAATTATATTTGAAAATAAATGGAGAATACATTTCAATTGCCTGTACTGCACCTGAGAAACTTATTTCTCATAGAGTAAGTGATAAGTTCTGAAGTCACTGTACTTATAAACTGGACTGGAATGGAACAAGTAAAGAGTTAACAAGTCACAAATTTCAGATTTTACTCTGAGAGTGGGACATAATGGAGAACCATGAGAATATAGAATGATGTCTTCAATAAATGCATCAGAGTTGAAGATATCAGTATAAGCATAATTTGAGCTTAATTATTCAAACATGTTCATTAGAACTATGTAATGTTGTATGTTGTTTAGTGTACACACACAATTGTTTGGCCAGTTGAGAATCTAAATGAATCAATGATACTTCAGTAGTAGCAGTTAGTAAATGAGTACTGGATTTTTGGTTTCTAATATATTTATGGTATAAAATAACTGGATTTGGGGGTTGTAATATAATTCTGGAATAAAATAAGCAGAGCTTCTTGGAGAAATCGATCATTCTTAAGCTGAGGCAAGGAGTTCTGTATGTGAAGGAGAATCATTACTGTTCAAAAGAAAGGAAATTTTCAAAAATTTTCAGTAGTTTCAATCTGCATTTCCCTAATAGATGAGGATGTTGAAGACTTTCTTAAAGTGTTTACTACCAATTTGTATGAACTTTCTGCTCTGTTCCATAGCTCACTTTTAATTAGATTCTTTATTTTCTTTTTTTTTTTTTTGGTCTTTTTGAGACAGGGTCTCCCTGTAGCCCCAGCTGTCCTGGAACTCACTCTGTAGACCAGGCTGGCCTTGAACTCGCAAAGATCCGCCTGCCTCTGCCTCCCAAGTGCTAGGATTAAAGGCGTGCGCCACCACGCCCGGCTATTTTCTTGATTTCTTTAGTATACTGTAGATCCCAATTCTCCATCCAGTATATAGCTGGGAAAGACTTTCTTGCATTCTGTGGGCTGTTTCTTCAGTTGATGACAATTTCCTTTGCTGTACAGAAGCCTTTTAACTTCATGAAATTCCATTTGTTGATTATTGTTTCTACTTCCTGTGCTACTCTGCTCCTTTCCAGAATGTCCTTATCTATGCCTGAAAGTTGAAGTTTATTTCCTACTTTTCCTCTAGCAATTTCAGGCTATCAGGTCTTATGTTGAGATTATTCATCCATTTGGAGTTGAGTTTTGTGAAGGATGAGATATGAGGAACTGTTGTCTTCTGGACATGATATGGCCATAGCAGTAATGAACAGTCACTGGGGTTACCCGCATTAAGTCTTATGCAAGATGTAGGATGTCAAAATTATAGCACAGTGAAGGAGGTTCTCATGAGATTTCTCCATAGCTGAGATCATGGCTGAAGGTTTGGTCAGAGTAATTTTTCTTTGAGGGTAAGTTGCCATGCTCCAGAGGATGCCCAATACCCATGCACATAGGGGCAAAATAGTTGGAAAAAAAGGAGTACATGAGATGGGAAGGAGACGTGATGTAGGGCTTCAGGGAAACTTAGAAGAGGGGGTAAAGGCATTAATTGTCAAAATGCATTATATACGTGTATGAAAATATAGAGGAATAAGGAGAAAATATTAATCTCTCTGTCCCCCAACACAGTGGTAAGAGAATGAGCAAAAGATAATCGTACCAAATGAAGATGTTCCCAGTGTCCAATGTTGGAACAATTAAATAAGAAAATAATGTAGTAGTGGATTGTAAGTCATAGTATAATATTAATAATCTTAGACATGTACTTCTAAAATGATTAATAAATCTTCCATGCAGAAGAACTCAGAATGATTTCTGTAGATGTTCTGTCATTATGGAAATGGATCATAATCATTGAACTTTTCAGTGTGTGCTGTGAATAATGACTCCCTTCTCCAGAAGTACAGAGATGGAGCAAAAGTAAGTAAATGGTGTACACCTCTTAAAAATATCATCTCACATTAAATGGTCACATTTGCTATCCACAGTGATAAGCTATGTTGATGATATGTGTGACAGTTGATAGCAACATGAAATTATTCTTATGAGACTCAGAGGAAATGGTATCTAGGAAATACCATACATGGAGTCTAACCCCATCCCCACTGACTATAATAATGTTTAAACACTTTATGAAGTACCATATGGTATTTCTTCTTGGTTTCTGTAATGTAGCTTAACTTTCCCATGAACTTTGACTTTAGAAGTGGAAAGTATGGGTGAGGAAGAACTGGCCTTCTTTAGGAAAGGGACTCCAGATAGGCTGCCTAGAGCTTAGGAATAAACTGGCACTGAAGAGTGGGCAGGGAGAGTAGATTGGCACAATGGACACTAGCACAAATGACAGCATGTGTGAACTCCGTGGGGTGGCAGGGGGAGGCTACAGGAGGCTGCCAATGGAGAGGCAGGGTATAAAGGTGATTAACATTGATTGAAAACTTATGGATGGGGGGCTGGAGAGATGGCTCAGCGGTTAAGAGCAGAGGACCCAGCTTTGATTCCCAGCACCCACATGGCGGCTAAAAACTCTTTAGGTCCAGTTTCAGGGGAATCTGATGTCCTCTTCTGACCTCCAAGGCATTGCATGACACGGGTGCACCAAACTACATGCAGACAGTACACTCATACACATAAAAAAATAATAAATAAATTTAAAAATTAAAAAATAGATAATACCTTTAAAAAAAGAAAAATTATGTCTGAAACACATGGAAATTATTTTAAAAAGTACTGTGGATAGATCACTGACGCAGAAGCACAGCCATTGGCAAGTCTTGCCTCAGTTCTAAAGAGTAATAAACTTGTGACCAAATAGCTCATATAAATTTCCTTTTTTTTTTTTCTGGTTTGAAAAACTTCCTCTTGCCTTAACTTCTTTGAACAATGGCACTAAGGATCTCGTTGTGATATTTTGCTATTCCAAATAAATATAACTCTTCTATGTAGCTCTCTGGTTATTATTGAGATGGACAGAATGACACATCCCTTTTTTGGTCAACCACATGCAAACAGTTAATAGTGCTATAATCATGGAAGTCCTTGTTAAATGCATTTGGAAAATACTTGACCATGACTTTGGAAAATTGTCAGATACCAAAATCAAAAATATCATTAGAAACTGTCGGAGTGAAGGGGAGCCTAAAAGGAGCCATGTTGACTCATGGGATATCATATCCTGGATAGAATCCTAATAAAGAACAGAGGAAATTGACTGAAGCATAAGTTTAGTGAATGATGCTACACCATTGTTACTTCACTGGCTGTGACAAATATACCATATGATATAAAATGTCAGCTATAAAGGAAACAAGTATAATGTATCAGGGGTCTCTAAAATTTCTGCAATATTGAAGCTTCCCTGAAATTTAAAGATTTATGGGGCTGGAGAGATGGCCTAGCGGTTAAGAGCGCCGACCACTCTTACAGAGGACCCGGGTTCGATCCCCAGCACACACATGGCGGCCTAGAACCGTCTGAGACTCCAATTGCAGGAGAACTCCAGTTCCAGGGGAATCCGACACCCTCTTCTGACCTCCGCGGCATTGCACGACACGGGTGCACAAACTTATATCAATCAATACATTGATACACATACAGAAATAAATAAATAAAATGCCGGGCGTGGTGGTGCACGCCTTTAATCCTAGCACTTGGGAGGCAGAGGCATGTGGATCTCTGTGAGTTCGAGGCCAGCCTGGTCTACAGAGTGAGTTCCAGGACAGCCGGAGCTACAGGGAGACCCTGTCTCAAAAAGACAAAAAAAAAAAAAAGAAATTTAAAGATTTATTAATAAATGAAATTCTGATCAAATAGGGCTCTATGAAATTTAAAAATATTTAAGAGTTTTAGCATTTCCAATTGACCCAATGACCATACATTTCTTAAAACAGATTTGATTAATAAATTGCATGTCTATAAAAAAATCTTAACTGCTTTTACGTGAATATAACACACTAGAAATTTCCACAATCACAAATTTTTACTTCAGGATTGCTTGTTTTAATGCTTGGTTAATTATTTATTTGTGACAAAGTCACATGCTACTGCATGTGTGAAAGTCAGAGACAACTTTCTGGAGTCATTTCTCTCCCTTCACATGTTTTCCAGGAATCAGACTCAGATTGTTGGGCTTTGCAGCATGTGCCTTAATCCTCTAGGCCATCTCCCCAGCCCCTACTTCACCATTGCTAACAAAATCATGGTGCATCTATAGCTGTGCTGAGAAGTATTCAGTCATTTTCACTGCTAATTGTGAGAGTGAAATTTGAAGTGCAAATGCCATGGTTTTCTTGTTAACACACAGACAGTTTAAGCACTTGGCTTACCTAATAAATATATCTCAGCATCTGTGTAAAGATAAATACATTGTGCAAAATTAACCACAGATATTTAAAATGATGATTCCAGGAATTAATTTCAAGTCACCTGAATATTTCCAAGTATGAGTAAGTAGAAAGTACTTATTTTTCTTTTATCAAGAAAAATTAACTGAGATACAATACAAAGGTCAGTATTTGATAATTCAAAATTTACTCTGTTTCTTACCTGTACTGACCATGCTGGGAAGGCTGAATTATGTACCACATTATAGTGATGTTACAGAGATTTTACCTAATGAAGAATGAAGAAAAGATTTCAGAGTAATTGCAAAATTTCTATTTTAGAATGTTGAGAAATGATCCTTTTCATTTAATGGTGTGTTTTATGGTTATAGCATGGATTATATTTGTTGGAAATGTTGCCTGTGAGGCCTTTTATTTCCACCACTTTTTCAAAGAAAATCTATGTATGTGTGCACTCACACCTACACATAAACACATAGGAATTAAAATAATATTTAAATAGTGTCTGATCTGCAAATAACTTTTGAGTTGAGATGTCCATACAAGATGTCTCTGAAACAGTTTTAGCTGTAAAATGTGAGCCCCTGCACAAGTTTGATCCTTGTGAACTAGGACCTCCAATTTTGAGTTTTAAGAACAAAAGGGACAAAATTCAATGCTAATCAAAGCAAGTGGGACTTTTCTTTGTCTTTGATTTCCTTCCTATTGTGAACATCGCATCATCTAGATGTAATCTAAGTGTCCATGTCAACTCAGGCACTATGATCAAGAGGCCTTGAATTGTCTTAGTAGTCCTTTGTCCTTGGAACTGAGTCATCCACATAAATAGCCCTGTTATTTGAGGGAACCAATGGTAATCACTGCAATAAAAAACAGTTGTCTTCATTTATCATCATGACTTCTCATAAAGAATAAAAATACTTATTCTCTTAGTGGATTCTGGAATACAAATAGGCTTAGGATGGGGTTATAGGTAAGAGATTCCTTTTAAAATATTCTCATTTATATATTTGTCTTTGGGGATGTAAAGTTTCATCATACTAGATGGCTTCAGTTGTCAACTTGATATAGGTAGGTAGAAGGAACTACGGTTGGTGAATTTCCTTTATGGGATTGGCCTGTGGCCATGTCTGTAATGCATTTTTTTGATTGTTGAATGATGTAGAAGGGCTCAGTCCATTGTGGGTGGTGCTGCCCTTGAACAGGTGGTCTTGGGTTGTATAAGAAAGCAGGCTGAACACAGGCCAGAAGAGCAAGCTTACTAGTGAACAACATTCCTCCATGATTTGTGCTTCAGTTCTTGCCTACAGGTTCCTGTCCTGTGTTCCTGCCTTAGTTTCCCTTGATGATGGGATTTGAGGTCTAAGCCAAATAAACTTTTTCCCCTGTATATTGGTTTTGGTCCAAGTATTTTTCTTTCTATTGCTGTGAAAGAATAAAGTTATAATACACACAATAATGAAGAGCATGCAGAGTCCCCGTTTGCCCTTTAACCTTGTGAACTAATTATCTGGCAGTGAAGTCTCAACTTCCTGACTTCTGTCACTTCAGGGGACCATCACTTCTGTGAAAGTGAGACTGCCAATCTGTATTTAGGCCATCAGTACTAACCTGCAAATTAGAGCCCTCACTGAACTTCTTAGTGATGCTAGTGTCACTAAGTTCAACATTGATAGTTTTGATGAATAGTGTGTCTTTTTTTTGAAACTTTCTTTAAAACATAATCTTCTGGAGAATTTTATAAACTGTAGAAGTAAAATGTGGTGATGTATTTATTCAGCTGTGCTCACTTCCATCAGTCTCATTGTTCCTTCCTGCATCATCTCCCAGAACAACTCAAGGCATCTTCAAAGGCAGCTCAAGCACGGGACCTTTCTACACTGCTGACCATTTTCCCCAGCTATCTAAATTCCATTTTGATCATGGATTTACAACATTAATTTGTTCCTTTCTTGAATTTTAAACACTTATCCTGAGAAGAGCCTATCAAGACAATGAACTCCTGTCTAGTTTTATACTTTACCTTGTCAATCAAACACTTTTCAGATACTTTCTCTGATATCTTCTAGATTTGACTATCAAAGGAATATTGAGATAGTACTATTATCAAGGACCAAGTCAGACATATACTTAATTCCATTTACTCGTTTACCACTTTTAGTAATTACTTAATTTTCCTGTGAGTTTCCCCATAAGCAACTATGAACAATCAAAGTCAACACTTTCATCCTTTAATCCCAGTTCTCAGGAGGCAAAGGCAGGTAGATCTCTGTGACTTCAAGGCCATACTCTTCTGTATAGCAAATTCCAGGCCAGCTGGGGCTACAGAGAGGCTATGTCTCAATAAACCAAACAGAACATTTATGTGTTCTGGATAGTAACCCTCTGGCAGATGTGTAGCTGGTAATGACATTATTCAACTCTGTGGGTTTCCTCCTCACTTCCTTATTTGTTTGTTCCAGGACAGAAGCTTTTTAGTTTCACAAGGACCCACTTGTCAGTTGTTGACTTTAATTTCTGAGCAACTGATGTATGGTTTAGAATGCCCTTTCTTGTATCTATATCTTGTAGGGTACGCTCTATGTTTTCTTTTAACAGTTTCAATGTTTCAGGTTTGAAATTGAAGTCTTTGAACCATTTGGAGTTGAGCCAAAACCATTTTGTTTTGGGCGATAGATAAGGGTTTCATTTCATCCTTCTACTTGTGGAGATCTGGTTTCGCCAGAAACATTTAAAAATGCTATCTTTCGGGGGCTGGAGAGATGGCCTAGCGGTTAAGAGCGCCGACTGCTCTTACAGAGGACCTGGGTTCGATCCCCAGCACCCACATGGCGGCCGAGAGCCGTCTGAAACTCCAATTCCAGGAGAACTCCAGCTCCAGGGGAATCCGAGACCCTCTTCTGACCGCCGCGGCATTGCACGACACGGGTGCACAGACTTGCATGCAGGCAGTACATTCACACACATACAGAACTAAATAAAATTAATAAAAAAAAATGCTATCTTTCTTCTAGTGTGTGTTCTTGGTACCTTTGTCAATATTAATTGGCTTAAATTGCATGTACTCATGATGGACTCATCAATTACATTCTATTCATCTATGTTTCTGTTTTTGTGAGAGTACCATGCTGTTTTTATGACTATAGCTTAATAATATAATTTGAAATCTGGTACGGTAATCTTTCTAGCACTGCTCTTTAGCTCATCTTGGGTTTTTGTGAATCCATATGAATTTTAGGATGCTTTTTTTCTTTTTCTGTTAAGAATGTCATGGAGATTTGATTGGCATTGCAATATATCTATAAATTTATTTTGGTATCATGGCCAATTTCACAGTTTTAATTCTAGCAATACACTAGCATGGTAGGTATTTTCATCTCTTTGTGTCATAATTTCTTTCTTAAAATTTTCATTGTAAAGATATTTAATGTCTTTGATCAAGTTACTACTAGATATAAATAACTCAAACTCAGGAAATAAAGAATCAAGGAAAGAAATTACATAATTAAAAATGGGTCATGGACCTGAATGGAAAGTTCTCAAAAGAAGAAATAAAAATGGATAAGAAACATCTTAAAAAGTGTTCATCATACATACTCATTAGTGAAATGCAAATCAATACAACTTTAAGATTTCATCTTATCTCAAGTCAGACTGACTAAGATCAGAAAAACAAACAATACTAAATGCTGGCAAGAATGTGGGGTAAATGGAAATGCTCACTCTCCGCTGATGGGAATGAGAACTTGTGTAACCACTATGGAAAGCAGTGTGGAGAACTCCTTAAAAATTAAAAATGAATCTACTGTGTGATCTGGTTATACCACTCATTGGCATATACCAAAGAGATATTTGTGCATCCACATTTGTTTCTGTGCTTTTCACAGTAGCTAAGAAAAAGACACAAACTAAGTGTCCCTCAACTGACTAATGGATAATCAAATTGTGGTATATTTACACAATGGAATTCTATTCAACAGTGAAAAAAAAGATGAAATCATGAAATTTGCAGGAAAACAGATGGAACGAGAAGCTGTTTTTCTAAGTGAAGTAACAGAGTCAGAAGAGCTAGCAGCATAAGTCCTCATTCATTTGTGAATCTCAGCACCAAATCCTTTATATGTAAGTATACAACCTGATGTAACTGCAGGTGCCAGGGAAATGGAAAGGAATCTTGGAGGTAAAGGGGAAGAAGAAGCATAAAAAAGGGCAAAGGTAGGTGATGTATATTGCCAGGGGGAAATGGGGAAAATGGGAATATTTAATGGAGAAAGCAGAAGGGAAAAATATACAAGAAACCATGCAAATAAAAGGGAAGAAGGAACTCAGGTATTTCAAGGGGGAAAATGGGAAAGGGGGGGGGGACTTTAACTGGGAGAGCAAGAGTGAGAGTTAAGAAGGGAGAGAGAAATGAAAGATAAATAAGGCTTAGATTGTGTGAAAAACCAGAAAGAATCATATTAGCTCAAAATCTACTGAAAATATAATTACAATGTCAGTACATTAGTGCATGTGTATAGCTGAAGGCTATATAACCAAAAAACACAGTGTCAGGCAAGAGAAATCTTCTATTGAGTTGTTGGTCAGAGTAGCCCAAGAGAGACTTGGAGCAATGGAGTTGGAACTGAGCTGGCAACCTCCTCCCTGAAGACTACCTCTCATGGTTTTGGAGGATACTATGCAAGCTTCTAAAGGAGAAAATCAAATTTTGGTCCAACTCCAACTTCAAAGTCTGATAACCACAACAATGAATGGCACAGTAAACTATATAGATGCAGTAGTGGCACTTTTATCTTGGGGTAATAAATAGCTACATAATTGGACTTAAAGTTCACTCAGTGTGAAGTAACCCATGCCCATTTGTGGCACAGTAAACATAGCAATATGCACATGGCTGGAGAAGTCATAGATCTTAGAGAAAACACTACCTCTGTCACATCCTAGAAAAAATGCAACTTCTTACTATATTCTAAATATGAATACTTATATTTACAGACACCTTTTGGTTGTTGAGTAATGAACCTGGGTCTGCTGCAAGAGAATTCTGTGCTCTTAACCCCTGAGTCATCTCTCCAACCTTGAGGGTTGATCTTCTTTTAAGGGACTGAACCTGCTCCAGTGGATGAACTAACACTGAAAAGCGTCTGGGTACACAAACTTGACTGCATAGCCCTCAACACCTAAGACAGAATATTTAAAATCCTGTGGACTAGCTATGGGAAGATGGTGCAGTTAGGAAAGCATCTCTAAATATGATTACAAACACTGTACAGAAAAAAATGATACCAGTGCCTGTGCTGTTTAGTTTACATCAAAATGACCAAAACCTAGACATATGGAAAGAGAGAATCTTAAAAAAATTTCCTGATTCAGATTAGCACATGGACATGTCTGTGAAGTATTTTCTTGAGCACTAATTGTTATAAGAGGACACCTTTGGTGGTGCCATCCCTGGGTAGGTTGGCCTGGCATACATAAGAAAGGTAGTTCAGCAAGCAGCATTCTTCTGAGGTCTCTGCTTCAGTTCCCGCTTCCAGGTTACAGCCTTGAGTTCCTACCTTTACTTCCCTCAATGATGGACTATAACCTATCAATTGAAAGGAACCCTTCACCACCTCTCAAGATGGTTTTTGCTAGTGTTTTATTAGAGCAACAGGTAAAAACTAGGACAGTACCAATGTTGGGTAGTTATTATGAGACTTCAATGTAATAATATAAACAAGGTATGTTTATGTTATTATACATTGTTTGGTATATAATGTGTGGTACATTGTTCGAACATAGAAATTTCTGAGGAAATATTGCCTACTGGCAGGCTACTGTTGTCATATAAAGGACTGTGCAATCATCTGCTCTTTTGTGGTCACCTTAAATGTGCTGTGGCCTGAGATTCCCTTTTTATCATAAACCACTTATCTGAAATGCAAAACCAGTTCCTAACAACCTCACTCAATGGAAAAGACTCTGTGAAGATTATTTTGAAATTATAAAAGCTGATATTTGTAATTTATAGTAACTTTCCACATCACACATTACAATGTCGGCTTCTAGCTCACAGAGTTTGTAGCCAACTCTTAATACGATAGAACATCCTGCATTTTAGAAGCTTCTGCCAGCCTACCTCATGTGTTAGTTTTCACTGGACTCTGAGTCTGCATGGTTAAATGGTCTCTTTTATTTCATGAATAGTTCTTCTCGTTTCAAGTCTTTGAAGATTATATTAAATACTTAGGCAGGACACATCTGTTACAGAAAAATAGGTATAGATTGTTTGAAAAATAACATGGTTCAGGAAGATAAAAGTTCTGAAAATGAAAGATGTACCCCTTCATAGGAAAAGAACATTATATGCAAATCTACAGTATTTAATTATCAGGTGAGTTGCAAGGGTGACACATACAGCCATAAAAAGAAAGCAAAGCATACCTAAAAGCCTGTCCAAATAAGACTTTTTCTTGCTAAGTAACTGACATATAGTTATAAGACAAAGAGGTTAAAAAGAAGGCAAACTTTGTTAGAAACATCTGGGACAGAATTTCAAAGTTTAGAAAATTAGCAGGAAAATGACATTCGAAGCACATGATAACATCAGCTATGCTAAAGTAATACCAGCAACTCTACACCAAGGGCTAAGTAACTACTCATTCCGGAAGTTTTAAAATTACTTTATAATATGTGCATAATTTTTAATATTGGCTATACTAGTTATCAGATTATGTATTATCAATGTAATTTGCTACTTAAACATAAGATTTAATCATCTTTCCTGGAATTATTATGCAGAATAAATGATGTAATGTGTGCAAAATATTTTAAATTGGACCTGTCACAAGATAACTTTTAATTAGTGTAATAATTAAAAATGGTATGATTTTTAACTTGGTTCTAAACTATGAAAAAAGATGTAGTCCATACCACCTGGGGGCTTATAATCCATAGAGACTAATGACAAGTCAATCATATACATAAACACACTGTTATACTGTTTCTGCATTACTTCATGTTTATAAATAAGGATAAAGACATCTGATAGGTTTGCTTTATGAGTCAGAAGAGCTGTTAAGAAAGAGAACATTGGGAGGCAGAGGCAGGCGGATCTTTGTGAGTTCAAGGCCAGCCTGGTCTACAGAGTGAGTTCCAGTACAGCTGGGGCTACAGGGCGACCTCATTGTCTCAAAAGACAAAAAGAAAAAAAAAAAAAAAAAAAAAACAAATGCATGTATTGCCATCCTTACACGAAGGAGGAAGGGAATAAAAAATAGCAAAGCAAAGATAATTTTGAAAGATACAAGAATACAAAGTTGTATTTTTTGAAAATTAAAAGTATTTTTAAGACTAAATAGGAAAGACTGTTGGAATGTTTTTTCTTAAAGGACAATGGCAGAACATGGAGCGGTCCTACCTATAATCCTAGCACCCAGAAGGATTACAAATTTGAGGCAAATTCGAGAAGCAACAAAAAAAATCTAAAATAAAAAATAAACAAGTACAGAAATAAGCATCAATTTCATCAATATATACACATAATACTATATAAAACTAAGTTTTTGAAAACATTCTGCAGTTTAATTTTTCATATTTTGATAATTATCAGGTATGGGGCAAATATTTTGTTTAAATGATATTAAGTGAATATAAGGAGCTGAGAAACAGCTATAGAAAAACTTTTTACTGACACTAAACACTTTCTAAATGAGCCCAAAACTAAGAGGCATCTCACAACCAAGTCTGGACACAGTCTGTGGCTTTTAATGGTACTTTGCAAAAAGAAGCATAATGGTTTTTCTTGTGCTAGGCTTTCTGCCAGGCTGCAAAGAGCATTGTACATTACTGTTTGGGCATATATCAAGAAGGTGTCCCTGGGGCTATAAAGTAATGAGATGGTTCCGGGTTCTTGGGGTCCTGGAAGTTGACTCTCTCTTCCTGATCCTCCTCATGGCACAGATAGACATAGTTATATCCAGTTATCCAAGAGCATCTTGAGATCCAACCTCATGAATCTTTAAAGGCCAGGGCAAGTTAATAATTTTAATGGACTCCAAAGACTCCATATGTTTTGGTATCTGCCCAGGGATCTTTTCACACTGTTTCCACATTTTTAGAGAAGATAGAAAATTAACTTTAAGTTGGACCTTGACGTGGATGACACTTTGGCAGGTCTTTATTACTACCATAATATAAACTTTTTTTTAGGGGAATATTGTCATCATTCCAATCAATAGGTTCAAACTGTGCCTTTAGTGAAGCAACCCCAAAACTGAATTTACTTATCACTCAGTGGAATACTTTGCAGTTATCTTTTATTATTTAATGACTGGCTAAAGAACTGACTTAGAATGGAATAGCAAATGGATGTCATTGTCAAGTCCAGGAGTATTATGGGGTTTCTCCAAAGTTCATTAAAGTTTGACAATACCAAAAGCATAAAATAGAGTATAGTTTTTTTAAAGTATCCCCACGTAATGTTCTGAATATTTTTATTTATATTTATATATATTTTATATACTATATTCTTATATATATCGCATATATCATATACATATATATAGGTGTGTGCATATGTATATATGGATATATTGAGAGTTTTGTATATTTCATACACAATATCTTAATCATCTTTATACTCCCTTCCCCATTGGCACCATCTGTAACACCCCCATAGCGAGTTTATGCATTCTGTCATTTGTGTTAAGGCCTATGGAGTCAAGTTACGTGTAAGTCCATCCACCTGGGTCTAGGCAGCCTATCTGGAGTCACTTTCTAAAGAAGTTTATCTTTTCCTTACCTAATAAGTAGGATTTATGAGGTGATTAGCTTATGAGGACTCCACCCTCATGAAGGAATCAAAGCCTGTATCCTGGGAGTTATCACAGAATGAGCTTTACTATGAAAGTCAGCTTCTACTTATTTTCTCTCAAAACTTCTCCCCTGACATGGGAGGCTGCCCGTAATGCTGTGATGCATCATGATATCGCTTGCCTTCTTACTGGATTTCCCTCCAGACCTGTAAAAGAGAAACTTCTCTTCTTTGTAAGTTGATCCTTTTCTGGTATTCTGTCAGAACAACAAAGAGATGAAGAAAATGTCATTATCAAGTTTATACTCAGCTGTGCTCTTTTTTTTTTTTTAAAGACATTCATTTGAGTAATTGATTCAACTTCAGTACAGAGGTATTTGGCTCAGTGGTAAATCTTTGCACAAAAGAGATGAATGCAAACACTACTGGAAAAAGAAATAACACTGATCTGAGTGAGGAAAACACCAGCCGGCCAGGCCAAATGGGGGCAGAGTACAGCTCGGCAATCTTTTCAGAGGACAGTCATTCTTGAGAATTTTTTGTCTCTTCTAAACAGAGTGTCAACTCTATTATCTCAGTCTTCCAAATCAAAGCTGTGAGAAGGGAACATGTCAAGATAGTAATGGAACAAGATAATGGGTGCAAATTGACAGAAAACAGGAAACATTTTCCTAAAGGATTCTAAAGAAGAATCAGTCAAACATAAATGAGGCAACTGAAGATTTCAGCATTTATGAAAAAATTTGTTTGAATAATTATTCTGGTGAGTTACTGGCAAAAATCACTCTCAATTAACACAGTAGGGTTGCTGAGTGGGTATGGTGGCTTGGGATAATGAGAGCTTTGGTGACACACTTTTGGCTAATAATTAACTTAGATGTGATTATGCTAGTTGATTTAAACTAAGTTGTATTAATAATTTATTCTAAATCACCAAGTATTTTGAACAGGGTATGTTTGACACAGGAATGTTTTTCATACAAAGCACAATTATAGTATTAACTTTTGATGAGATTAAAATTGTGTATTCGATGACATAATATAGCAAATCAATTCTCACCCACAACAAAGAATTTAAAGAGACTGATAAAGGCAGTTACCTTTACTGTGGTCATCAAAAAGTTCTCTATCATTTCTTATAAATTTATAAATTTCATGATTGCTTGACCATATTTCATTGGTTATCTAATTCAATGAGAAAACTGAGTATCTTAAATATTTTTCAAGATTTTCTGACAGTAAGAATAGCAATTAGTTACCAGACCACATCCATTCAGCTGTGTCTAGGGAGAGATGTTCATGTTCTTTGGAAGTGTGAAAACTTTCTTTAAATTATCTTGAAGTATTTTTGAATTTCTGTGGTAAATATTGATTTGGTTGTTTTAAAACATTTATATTAAAAACAATAAATTTGGGTTGATATGGCTGTTCTAGTTTGTCTTCCATTGCTGTGACAAAACACTCTGACCCACATCAACTTGGGGAGGAAAGGGTTTATTCAGCTTACATCTCCTGGTTCACAGTTCATCTCTTAGGGAGCCCAAGGCAGGAACTCAGGGCAGGAGCCTGGAGTCAGGAGCTGAAGCACAGGCCATGGAGGAATGCTGTTCACTGGCTTGCTTCCCTGGCTTATGTCCAGCCTGCCTTCTTATATGGTACACAACAACCTGCCCAGGGGCACCACTCATTGTGCGCTGGGACCTTCCACACTGCTCGACCATCAAGACAATACTCCACATATGTGGCCACAGACAAATCCAATGGAGCCAATTCCCCAATTGAGGCTCCCTCAACCCAGGTGTGTCAAGTTGACACTAAAGCTATCCAGCACAATTGACCCCTTGTCAACTTGACACACAAAACACATCACTATTAAACCACCACTTTCCAGTTCTTATCCCCAAAGTATGATGTTAACATTTATCACAACCTAAGACAGTACAACCTTAAAAGCCCCACAGTCCTTAAAATGTCCAAATGCTTAAGAGTTCACAGTCTATACCTGCAGATAGGTTTTGCATGAAGGATGCTTGTACTCATGGATTATCACTTATAGCTAAAAATGAAAAAAAAAAAAAACAGAGAAAGATGCAGGACAGTTATGGCAGAATGCATGATCTGGGCGGGGGGGGGGGGGAGGGGGGCGCGGGGAGGGAAAGGGAAAGAAGCCGGAACTGAATTGGAAAAAACAGGGAGGAAAGGCACAAAGCCAGCAAGAAAAAACGCTAGTAAAAAACAAGGCGCGAACGGGGGGCGGCGTTGAAAAGCCCACAACAAGTACGGGCTGATTTTCAAAGGGAAGAATCAGGTACACTCGCAAACAACAAAACCTTAAGTCCAGCAAGTAGCTCAAGGCCTGGGACACCTGGAATTCACCAATCTTCTGGCTCCAAAGATGTTTTGGCATTCCCTTCTCTGATCTGCCAACTGTTGGCACACACATTCATCTCGCAGGCCCAGGCGACTCTATTCACACGAACTTCTGCCGCTCTTTGGTGGTTGTCCCATGTTCCTGGCATCTATCAAAAAGCAGGGGTCGCCATGAAACTGAGTGCAGCACCTTCCACCAATGGTCCTCTTTCTGACCTCTCCCTGCGTGCAAAGCTCAGCTTCTCTCCATGAACCCCTGCAATCCTTGGGTCTTCATTGCAACCGAGGTGCACTTCCCACCAATGGTCTTCTGACTCTCACAGTGCCAAGCCTAGGCTGCTCTCTGTGAACCCCCTCAAATTTCAACACCAGCACCATATAGGAGACTCTTACCACTACCCAAGTCTGGCTTCTGGCTTGATATGGAGGCTCAGGCCCTTCTGGAAACACAGCTTCTGTGTGCGAACCCTGAAGAAATTCTCCCAGAAGATTTCACCACATGATGCTGGTCTCTTGTTATCTTACAGCTGATTTTTTCAGCCCCAAGCTAACCAGCATCAATTGTCTAGTACAACAAAGATTTCACTTCAGGTTCTCGTCTCTCTTGTTACTTACAGCTGATTCTCAGCCCCAGCTGACCCAGCACCCACCGATTAGATTAAACAGCCTGATGATCACTGCTTCCCTTTTGAAACTAGAAACCTTCACAAGCCAGGGCCTCCATCATCTACAAACTCCTTCAGCAAAACTGCTCCAAAGTCCATAGCAATGATCTTTAGACATTAAATGATCTTCCCAGCCCACGTTCCCAAACGCCTCCCACAATTCTTCCTTGAATGCAAAACATCAAGGTCAGGTCTGTCACCGCAATACCCCACTTCTTGGTACCAATTTCTGTTCCTAGTTCTGTCTTCCATTGCCGTGACACAAAACACTCTGACCCACACCACTTGGGAGGAGGAAAGGGTTTACATCTTATACATCTCCTGGTCACAGTTCATTCACTTAGGGAGCCAAGGCAGGAACTCAGGGCAGGAACCTGGAGTCAGGAGCTGAAGCACAGGCCATGGAGGAATGCTGTTCACTGGCTTGCTCCCCTGGCTCTATGTCCTAGCCTGCCTCTTATCATTACACAACAACCTGCCCAGGGGGCACCACTCATTGTGGGCTGGGCCCTCCACACTGCTCACCATCAAGAATAACATATGTGGCCACAAGGCACATCCAATGGAGCCAATTCACCCATTGAGCTCCCTAAAACCCAGGTGTGTCAAGTTGACACTAAAGCTATCCAGCACAATGGCACAGTGTGTCAAAACTCTGGACCCATTAGCCTGAGGTCTTGAATTTGATCCCTAAAATCCACAAAGTGGAAGAAAAGATGTGAAGACACAAATTGTCCTCTGACTTCCACGTGTGCCTGGTAGCATGCACATATACTCCACTACTGCACAAACACAATGAATAATGTTTTTAAAAACCAGTAACAAATGTCCTTTTAGTAATACAGATATATTTCTAATTAATTTCTCTTGATGGCTGAGAAATTCCATAAACTTGTTATATATGTCTATAACTAATGGATATCTAATTCTCTACTGTGCCCTCTAAATTTCTAGAAGAATTTTCCTTTTTCAAGTTCCCTCTGTCTTCTTTTGCGAGGTTTATGATTTCCGTTTCTACTCCTCTCTCTCCCCCACCTATTTGTTTCTTTCTATATTTTGCTCATTCTTTTCAGAGGGCATGAGGAAGAAGCATTTTATCTGAATGTCTAATTCTGAATAAAGAAACTTAGTTTCATTCAATTAAAAAGAAGAAATGATTTCTCTAGCACTCTATTCAATAAATGGTATATGTTAAGACTTCTATGGATTGGCTTGGAGCCTTTTTTTTTTTTGTTTTTTTTTTTTTTAAATTTTTATTGGGTTTGTGCATTTTGTATACATCATTTCCAATTCAGATCAGGCCATTTTCCCGTGTGTCCTTCCCCCCCCCACCCCCACCCCATCCCAAGATCATGTACTTTCTGCCATAACTGTCCTGCATCTTTCAGGTTTTTTGTTTTTTTTTTATTTTTAGCTATAAGTGATAATCCATGAGTATAAGCATCCTTCGTGCAAAACCAATCTATAGACTGTTGTGCCCAAACCCCCACAGTCCCACCATTCAGTGGAGGTTGACAGGTTGTTTGTTCAATCAAGTTGATCAAATGAGTGTCCAGACTACATCGCTGTAGTTTCACCGTTCACCCCAATCGCAGCCTTTACATTCTTTTTTACACCATCTCTTTCCCACCCACAGGTAAGCCTAAGTAATTGATTTTTCAATGGTCATCTTATCATTTTTTAGTTTTCTTGTGTGTGTGCATACCTACACATATGTGTGCACGTGAGTACATCCAAACATTAATGTGGAGGCCAAAGGAGCATATCCTTCTTGATCACTCTGCACCTATTCCTTTAAGGCAGTGACTCCCACTAAAGAAGTCAGAGATCTTATAAGAGAAAGGTAGTTGTTTAGACAATAAAATACTTTCTAGAAGATATTAAGCAATTACTAATGACTTCCCTGGTAATTGTCACAGTAATCCTAAAGTCAAGAATACTGACCTTAATTGTTAGGAGAAAAACAAGCATTAAGAGGATAATCTTGGCTACAAATGTAAATGAGAATGTGGGTTCTTAATCTCTGCCATTCCTATTTGCTTATGGTTCTTAAAATTTCCTGTTATCCTTCCCTTTCAGATGAGTCAAAGCACTGCTTTTCTCTTAATTTTGTTTCTGTAAGTTGCTTTCTTCCTTATGTTCATCTTTGGCTTGCCTTCCATCCACTACTCCTTGCTATTCTATAAAAACCCAAGGATGTCAGGCTATTCTAAGAAAAGAAAAAAACAACTAAGGTCCTATATACATCTGTTCAGTTAGTTTTGCTCACTAAACACATTTATGTGGGTCAATGAGCTCATCTCATTTAACCTTGGTCAGAGTATTTTGTTAGACACTTAATACTTAATATAACATGTTTGTACTAAATAATCTGAGAACAAGGTATAAGTAACAACAATTAGGGACTTTGAGGTAAAACTATCCATATAGGATTAAATCAATAAAAATCTATAAAATAGAATAATTAGTAGTCTTCAGACCTCAGACAGGTGCAATATACCAGTAAAATTCAATGTGGCATAGCAGAGTGGAGCATTATTAGCACACTGATGCCAAGGTAAAAGGCATCCCAAGCAGTGTAGAAAAATAATATTTTTTTCAATGCAAAATGAAGAAAATTATACTCTGTAATTCTTAATATTTACAAAACAATAAAAGAGTAAAAATTCCTTTTGAGAGGCCCTCTCTAAATTCCATCGAACTATAATGTATGGAAGTTACTAAAGTTCAACAAAAAATTTAAAAGATGGATAACACAATAATAATGAAGAAATAGACATTGTATGGTACAAGGAAATTTTTCATACAACAAATACAGATTTTGTTTTTTAATCCATTCAACTAGCTATGTCTTGATTGGGAAGTTCAGTCCATTGATATTTAAAGTTGCTATTGAAAGCTCTGTACTAGTTCCTATCATTTTAATTTCTGCTTGCAGTCTTGCTCTAACTTTGAGTTCCCACAGTTATAGCTTCATTTAGTTTCTTTCTGTTGTCCCTTGGGTATAGTTGATTCTTTCTTCAGTTCTTAGTATTGCTTCAAGTATTCTCTGAAGGCTGGTTTTCTGGACTTGAATTCTTTCCACCTATTCATGATTTTTCTTCCCCCTTCAATTATAATAGACATTTTTGTTGCCTAAAGTATTCTGGGTTGGCAATTACAGTCATTTGGAAGTGGGAATAATTTGGTCCAAGCTCTTCTGGCTTTCATAGTTTACATGTCAGCTGTAATTCTGACGGATTTCCTTTATATGTGACTTGTTCTTTTGCAGCTTTCAGTATTTCTCTTTGTTCTGTATATTCAGTATTTATACTATGATATGCTGTGGGGAAGTTTCTTATCCATTCTTTTTGGTGTTTATGTGATTATTTTTTTTTTTGTATTTATATGGCATGTCTTTCCTTAATTTGGGGAAATTTTCTTCTATAATCCTGTTAAAGATCGGGTCAATACCATCATCCTGAGATTTTTCTCCTTCTTCTATGCCTATGATGCATAAATTTGGTCTTTTCATGGTGTCCCACATTTCCGACATTCCAATTCTGTGTTTTTATTTTTTAATTTTTCATAATCTTTGAGTAGTCTAATTCTCTGTTTTCCATTTCATTCATTCTATTGGTGAGTTTTTCTCCTATTGTTTCAAATTGGCTTATTGGGAGTGAAATCACTTCCTTCTTCATTTCGGCCTTAGTTTTCTTCAATGTTTCTTTCTATCTCTTTTGTGAATGCAGTCAGAAGTTTATCCCTATCTTCTTTTACTTTTTTGATTTGTTTGTTCTTTATTTATTTTTTTTTACTTTGATCAATGATGAAGGACATCCATCAGTATTTATTTTTAAAATTATAATACAGTAGTTAACAAAAAATTACTTTCCCAGTACCCGTGTATAAAGTTCCATCTTTCCTCATTCCCTTCTTTTTTTTTTTTTTTAAATTAGTTTTTATTGATCTTTGTGACATTTATACAATTTTTCACATGTAGTTACAGGACTTATTTCGCACTTCACCCCCCACCCCACCGCCATCCCAGATCAGCATTCTCGCCAATAACTGTCCTGCAAATTCTCTCAGTTGTTTTTTTCATTTTAGCTATACGATATCAATGAGTACAAGCATCCCTCAAACTTATGCTGCAGGCTGTGTGCCGCAAACACCACAGTCCCACCATCGGTGGGGGGTGCACAGGTTGTTTGTTCATCAAGTTGATCAAACATGATGTGACCAGCTACATTGCTGTAGTTTACCATTCCCCGAATCGGCAATTGGCCCTTACATTCTACCACGCCCCCTCTTCCGCAGTGTTGTTCCCTAGGCTTAGAAAAGGGGCACAGGGGATGAGAGGTAAAACAGATCCACTCTCTCTGAGCTGTTGAACTTTTGGCTTGGTCAATTCTGGCTGTTTCCTTTCATGAGCGGACAGTTTGTCCAGGAAAATAATTTTTTTTGATCTTTCATAGTAATAACAACATGATATATATAGGTATTAAACCAGCATAATAGTTATGGTAGGTTATTTAGCATAGACACATGTTTGGATATGTTAATCCCATGAATTACAATTTTCCCCTGTTAAAATATGACAGAGTCTTACTGTGGCTTATAACATCTCCTAACCTGTAGAGGGTGTAAGCTTGTGGCATCAGCCATGGGTTATTTCTCCAAGGGGGAGCCAATGGCCAATTAGATTGGGATATACAGGCACATGGCTGCCTCTGCTGCACGTATTTCCAGGCAGGTGAGGTGTAGTGGTGCTGACGGTGGAGTCTTGCTTGACCTCAGGGAGACCCATATTGTCTTTATTGGTTTAGTGGGCCTTTGGTAACACTCTCTGGCATTCCAGAGGCCCATCTAGTACACTTGCCAGTGTGTGGTCTCAATACATCCCTCCATGTTAACGTCAGGTCTTCGGCAGCAGGGTCTTATTGCCTCTCCTCCTGTAGGTATCCCAACTTAGAGCAAGAGCCCTTACCTTTTGTGGGGCCTTGGATCCCTGGCCAACATCCACCTGGTAGAACAATCCATTGCTTGATGTCAGACTCCTGTATTAATATATTTTGCCTGGGTGCATAGCCTAGGACTTTAGTCATTATATTTGGTTCTGAACAGAGAGTAATCCCTTCCACAGTTCCCTATGTCTAGTAGTCAATTAAAAATTAAGTTTGCTTTCCCAATTAATCATATATAGTCACCCAAAACAACATGGTGAATTTGATGAAATCTGTGCCTGACTCCACCCTATAGTCATGTATAATACAAACTGTCTTCTGGAGACTCGTACGCTAAAAAAGGGGGGGGATACAGAAAGACATGAAACCTTTCTAACCCTTTCCCTACAAAACCTTGGCAATTCAAATCTTAAAACTAACTATGGGAAAAGATTTGTTTGTTCCAACAGGACAAAACGTCACCAACTTAACGGCTGAGAAAGAAAAGATACAGGTTTGCATTGAGTAGGATGTACCAAAAAGTGGCAACGGAAAGGCTGACCCGTCTGAACATTCAAAGGAAGAAAAGCCTCAGATTGCCATAAACATCGAACCCCTCTGTGGATCCTACATGTAACAACTAGTTATAATGAGTCCTAATGAAACTTACCTTCTAGGTGCCACAAAGGTTCTGATATGAGAGACTTTCTTGCCTTCCCCCCCATAGAACAAGGAGAAATATGACGATGATGAGGTCGCTCCCCAACTGTAAATTGGAGACAACTATTGTAGAGGTAATCTCTTATAAAACCGGTAAAACTGCTTTGTTTGTTCTTTAAATCATTGACTTCTTTGATCGTGTTTATATCTTTTAAATTCTATTTCCTATGTTATCTCTAGGGGCTTCTCCTTGTAGAACTCTTCTTTGGTATTTGGTGAGGATATATATTATTTTGGTGCTCTGTATTATTATTTTTTCATTGGGAATTTGGGATATGGATTTCTTTTGTTGTTTGTGATTCTGGTGTGAAACTCAAGTCTTTGATGAGTTGAAGACTGATTCTGTTTCTACAGTTGTGCCTTTGTTGTTTCCTTATTGGGTATGAAAAGCTAATTGGTCTAGGCTTTTGGTTCCCTCTTTTGATTTTATAGTAGAAAGACCAGATGGCTCTAGTCCAGCTACTCAAGAGATCCCACTAGAGGCCCTAGTTAGGTAACAATTGAATAATCTCAGCCTTCCTCCTAAACTCTGGGTCCTTACTAGTCCACAGGAACTGCTTAATTTGGGAAACTTGCTGGGCAGAAGCTGGATTCAAGTGTTTTCAGGAAGTCTGCAAAGATCTGGGCCCTTACTAAAGATCAAAGAAGTCTAGCCCTGCAGTAGTGGGAAGGGCTACAGATGGTGGATCTGTGAGGAGTTAGGGTAGGGGAGAGATCTGGGGTGATAAGAGAAAAAGTGGGTTTATGACCAAGTCTAGAATGGGAATAGGGTGAGTTATACTTACCAGTAAAGAAAGACAAAATCTAATCCTATCACTCAGGAGGCAGAGGCAGAGGCAGGTGGATCTCTGAGAGTTCAAGGCCAGCCTGATCTACAGAGTGAGTTCCAGGCCAGCTGGGACTAAAGGGAGACTCTGTCTCAAAAATACCACAAAAAAATATAATCATGAAATTTGCGGATAAATGGATGGAAGTAGAAACAGTTATGCTAAGTGAAGTAATATAGACCCAGAAAAACAGACGATATATTATGTCCCTTATTTGTGGATTCTAACACCAAATCCTTATATGTGATTATGTATCCTGATGTTAACTCCAAAATTCAAGAAAATGTAAAGGAACCAGGGAAGTAAAGGGAAAGGAGGAACCTAACAGAGAAGAACAGTAGGAGACAGGTGTTACTAAGGGAGAAATGGATAAAATGAAGTTATTCAAATGGGAGGGGGAGGGAGGGCTACAAGGAAATATGGAGATAAAGGGAAAGAAGGAGCTCAAGAGAGGTAGAAGCATGGTACAGGTTGGTAATGTCAAGGGAGAAAGAGGGAAAATGAGAGCCCTTTAAATGGCGAAGGCATGGGGGAGAGAGAGAGAGAGAGAGAGAGAGAGAGAGAGAGAGAGAGAGAGAGAGAGAGAGAGAAATAATGCTTATTTAGAATAAAAAACAGGAGAATCATATTATTCTAATAACTTAATGACAAATTACACATACAACATCTCTACCTGAATCCTTGTGGATAGCTGAAGGCAACAATAAAAAGAAATAGTGCTAGATAGGAGAAAATTTCCTTGAATTGGTGGTCAGGCTCATCCAAGAGACTCCCAAAATTACACAGGCTATTGCCACCTGGAATCTTGATCGCCTCCTGGAACCTTGAAGGTATGACCCTATTGCCAAAGACAGGATATAGCTTGAAGATCAGATTTAGAACAATGGAGCTAGAAGTGACCTGGAAGCTACTGGCCCTGCAGGCCAGCTGTAATAGCTTTGGAGAACACTTTGCAGGCTTCTAAGGAAGAACATCATTTGATGCTCCAGCACCATATTTAATATCAAATAAGTAGACAAATGACTGGCACAGCATATGACATTGGTGCTGTAGTGACACTTTTATTTTTGGGGCAATCAATGGCTACCTAATTATACTTAAACCCTACTCAATGGGAGGAAATTCATGTATGGTACTATAAACATAGATAAATACACATGGAAGGAGAAGTCATAGATCTCAGAGAAAGCCCCAAGACTTTCATATCCATAAATTAATGTAATTTCTTACTAAGTCCAAAGTATGTATCCTAATATATACAGTCGTGTATCCCAGTCACCTCTCATCAAAGACAGTTCTTTTGCACCAGAGACTATTACAGAGTACTGCAATTGGTCACATATTGTCTGTGAATTGCCCAAGCCTAAGTGGCATATCTACTTGAAACATCTACAGATAAGGCTCATGCAACATAGAACAATGAGTAAAGAGGACACCAATGGATCTCTCAGCTCTCATTAATGAAGCTTCCTCATACAACAGAGGGCCAGAAACACAAAATATCACAAATGGCCAAAGCATGGAGATTAGGAGTCTGCAGAGTGTGAGTCCTTGGACAGGACTCCTATATTAAGCTTCACTCACTCAGGGCTCAGTGACCATTGTGAAACAGGAAAGATTGAAAGATCTAGGGAGGTGGAAAGATTGTTAGATCCAAGGAGGAGGTGCAAAGCCGTGTGGAAATTGAATTCTACAAGCTCCTCGGACCTGACTCATATGAATTTACATCAATGATTTCATAGTGCACAAGACCCACGTAAACTTAAGCAGACAAAACCCAGCACACAAATGGGGAAATGGGCAGGAAACTCCAGCCTTAGCTGAAGAAATATTAGCAGATGATTACTGTCAGGTAAGGAAATGCTGATCTTAAGGAGAGGGACTCTGGATAGGCTGACTAGACCTCAGTGAACTTGCACTGAGGAATGTCTGGGGACACTAACTTGACACAATGAACCATAACAAAAAAGCGTATGAACTCCACTGAGGGAGGCAGTCAGAGGGTTCCAATGGGGAAGGGGGTATAAAAGGGACTAAGGTTGATTGAGATATTCCATATGAAATACACAAAATTCAATATAAAACATTAAAAAATGAGATTTGGGAGAGGAATCCATGCTTCTCTCAAGGTTTGTAATTTACCTATTCTTTTGTAATTTATTTATTCTAAAGATTTTATATTTCCTTATTTATTTTTATTCAAAAAGTTTTATTGGTTTATAATTGAGGTAAAAAGAGGCTTCATATGGTTAATGTCCACTAGGCCAATTTGGAATTATGTATTCACTTCTGAATCTGCCACAATCAAATTTCCTATATCCTTATTGTGTGTATAATGCATATGTTAATAATACTTAATGAAATTATCCTCCAAATTCAAATGAATAATACATTATTGTTCGCTGCAGGCAGTGTAGATGATATTTAACTTCTAGATCTAATTCTGGGGAAAAATTAAGTTTTTATACCATTTTGAGACACACGAAACAAAATTGACTTCCCAGAAATAAACGGATACACATAATGTCACCTAATAGTCAACAAGGGCTCCAAGAATAGATGAGGCCACAAAGATACCTCTTTAAAAAACAGTGTTTAGGAAAACCAGTAGCTACCTACATAAGAATGAAACAATCTATAATCTATAATCTATGCAATACAGAATAAGTCCTAAATTGATTCAAAGCTTCAGCATGAGACATGAAAAGCAAAACTCCTAATTAAAAGCTAGAGAGAAGTGCTTTTTATATTAATCTTAAGAGTGTTTTCTCCTAAACACATTTTGGAATTAACTTATAGATTACTTTCAGTCATCATAATTTAGGTATATGGGTGATACACACACACACACACCATCACTATTATATATATATAATATATATATATATATATATATATAGTATGTTAGAGCACATACAAATCGGAGGGAACAACAACAAATGGACTGGGTCAAAGCACTGACTGAAAACTGTAAATTTCAGCCCCAAACAGCAAATCTCTGCAAAGAAAACCTCTAAGAAGACCGAGAAAAAGATGCGAGACATGTATGGCAGAATGCATGAGCTCGGGTAGGGGGCATGGAAGGGGAAGAGTCTAAAATGGATTGAGAAATGTTGAATAAAATGCACAAAACTTTAATAAAAAAGAGTGTTTTTTTTTTTTTTTTTTTTTTTTTTTTTTTTTTTTTTTTTTTTTTTTTTTGCTGCCAAAAGCTCAAGCACAAAAGCACAAATGGGGAAGTGCACTTCTGCATAGTCAAGGTGATAATCAGAAGAATGAAATGATCTACAAAATGGGAGAAAATATCTACAAACCATAGATCTGGGAAAAAAGTACAAAAAGCACTTATGGAATTCAGAAATAAGAAAACATGTTTTTCTAAATATGCATATTCCTGAGTAGACATTTCTGGAGATGACATAAAGTGGCCAAAAGGTATGTGAAAAATGTTAAACATAGTAATCATCAGAAAAATGCAAACCAAACCCACAATAATACAGAATGGCTACAAGCATTAAAGTAAAAGAGAAGTATTTCAAAGATATGAAGAAATTAAAACCCTGGTACAATGTTGGGAGAAATCAGAACAGCTACCTGGAAAACTAAATAGATATTCCTCTAGATATTAAAAATATAATTGCATATAGCATCCCACTTCTGTAAGCATGACTCTCCAAGCCTCAAGTTAAAGGTTTGAAGAGCTATCTATATACCCAAGTTCATTGTCGATTACTAAAGGAAAGATAGTCATAGATAGCCACCCAGTGTCCATAGACAGAAGAATGAACAAAGGAAATATGGCCTATGCATATGTGAAATAAAATTTCTCCTTAAAAGAGAAAGACATGTCATATGTAAAAATCCAGATGAATCCAGAAATAAGTGAAATAAATTAGTCACAGAGGTACAACAGTACAGGCTTCCAACTTGTATGGGCACAGAAAATAGTAACACAGTGACAAAATGGAGTGGTTAGAGGGAGCATGGGATGGTGAAATGGGAACTGTCCTCATATTACTTTCTTATTAATGTTTTTACTGAGCTTTTGTACATTTCATACAACTGTTCTTAATCAAATTTAGAGCGCCCTGCCAAATCCATGTAACCCCCCCAACAAATGTTTTCTTTTTCCTTGAGTCAGAGGTATTTACCACTATATTTTAGTTTATTTGCCCCCAAACAGGACCTGCATCAGATTCATAAATCAAGAGAGAAAAATAAATAAGTAGGTAGGAAGTACTAAAGCACAATTGGCTGAAATCTGAATGACAAAATAAGAAATTGTAGCATGTCAGTCTTGAAGTGCCACATTGGATTATCTCGATTCTATGCCCTATCCCCGAAATTGGGAGAACTTGAGTAAAATTACAAATAATGAAGACACTACAATTTTTTATCATTAAAGCTCCTGCAAAGTGTTTAAACTATCAATTTTAAAGTGTACATTATATGAGAATGGTTTTTTTAATTTTTTAAATTAATTTTATTTATTTCTGTATGTGTATGAATGTACTGTCTGCATGCAAGTCTGTGCACCCGTGTCGTGCAACGCCGCGGAGGTCAGAAGAGGGTCTCAGATTCCCCTGGAACTGGAGTTCTCCTGGAATTGGAGCTTCAGAAGGTTCTTAGCTGCCATGTGGGTGCTGGGGATCGAACCCGGGTCCTCTGTAAGAGCGGTCGGCGCTCTTAACCGCTAGGCCATCTCTCCAGCCCCGAGAATGGTTTTATGTCACATTTTTTTTCTCTTGGATGAAACATAGGTCAATAAAAATGTCTATCGTTCTTTGAAAAATACACAGATTTGGAGGCTGGAGAGATAGCCTAATGGTTAAGAGCGCCGACCGCTCTTTCAGAGGACCCGGGTTCGATCCCCAGCACCCACATGACGGCCGAGAACCATCTGAAACTCCAATTCCAGGAGAACTCCAGTTCCAGGGGAATCCGACACCCTCTTCTGACCTCCGCGGCATTGCACGACACGGGTGCACAAACTTGCACGCAGACAGTACATTTATACACATACAAAAATAAAGAAAAAAGAAAAAAAAAGAAATAAAAAAATACAAAAAAAATTTTTTTAGCGTTTTTGTCACAAAGGTATATTTTTATTTTTGTGTATTTTTTTTTATTGAATTTTGGTGTATTTCACACACAACATCTTAGTCATCTTTATACTCCCTTATTCACCTGTATATCCCATAGCCCCACATCACGGGATATTGGGCATTCTATCATTTATGTTAAGGCCTATCAAGTCAAGTTAGTGCTCCCAGGCATCCCTCAGTGCAAGTTCATCTGCTGGAGTCAAATCAGCCTATCTATAGTCCATCCCTTAAAGATCAGCTCTTCCTCATCCAGCAGTAATCAGCCGCCCAAAAGTTTTTTGGTTAAGATTGAAGCCCGATTCCCATTTCCACAGTTCTTCCTAAACTTTATTCAGCTTGAGTTTGCAATGGGTCTTGTGCATGCTGTACCATTGCTGTAAGTTCATATAAGCAAAGTCATACAGGAGCCTGTATGAGTATTTCCATATGGTCATGCACCTCCTTCCCTGTCCCTTAGAATCTTTTCATTCTCTCTTCCACAATGATACCTGAGCACTGGCTGGGTGGAGTTTCAAAGAGGAGTCCTGTCCAAGGACTCATACTCTGCAGACTGTTATTCTCTATGCTTTGGCCATCCATAGCACTTTGTGTTCATAGCACTCTTTTATATGAAGGAGCTTCATTGATGAGTTGAGAGATCCATCATTATGTTCCATGAGCTTTAGATGTAGAGGTTCCATTTAATTTTTAAATGTTGATTTTTTTTTTCACATTAGTGCATTCACATTACAAAACACGGAGCTGGAGAGATGGCCTAGCGGTTAAGAGCGCCGACCGCTCTTTCAGAGGACCCGGGTTCGATCCCCAGCACCCACATGACGGCCGAGAACCATCTGAAACTCCAATTCCAGGAGAACTCCAGTTCCAGGGGAATCCGACACCTTCTTCTGACCTCCGCGTCATTGCACGACACGGGTGCACAGACTTGCATGCAGACAGTACATTCATACACATATGGAAATAAATAAAATTAATAAAAAAATTAAAAAAAAAAAACATGAATGATAGTCCTAGAGCTCATGAGATGCTCAGTGGGTACAGGGCTTGTTTCCAAGACTGATGACCTGAGTTCAATACCTGGAACATATATTTCAGAAGAGAACATGCTCCCACAAGTTGTCCTTTTCCCTTTACATAAAGGCATGCCCACGTGTACACATATACTAAATTAATTAACTTAGGTCCAGTTCTTGAAAATTTTAGGATTCTTTCTTAATAAAGGTGAAGAAAGGAATGTACAGGATATTTGTATCTGATACGTGTATTTCAGGCCATCAAGTATAGATTCATTGTAGGGACATGCATATCTAACACACACACACACACACACACACAAAAAAAAAAAAAAACCTAGCAACAAACAATGTTTCTTGGGTGATTCCCACTCCACTGAATTGTAATATTTGAATGCTATCCAACTAAATGAATATTTGTCTCTTCTATGCAGATGGAGGAGAGAGAAAAGTTCTTTCAGAGAGTCACCACTAATTTACTGCAGTAACTCTGAGACGAAAAGCTTCCAGGATCTGATGGTAATGTAGACACTGTATATGCTACCATCTAACCAAACAAGAATTTCAGTTTCTCTAAACAGTATTACCAGTGTTTCTCATTTGTCCATCTTCTACAGGAGAAAATAAGATAGAATTGTCAGGTGTTTGAGAGGTGGCTCAATGGTTAAGAGCACTGGCTATTCTTGCAGAGGACCCGGGTTTCTTTCCCAGCACCTACATGATGGCAAACAGTTGTCCAAAACTCCAGTTCCCAGGATCTGGCACTTTCTTCTGTCCTTGGTGGACATTACACAACATGAATACACTTAACATTCATGCAGGTAATACAATGATATACACTAAATAAAATCAAATAATAAAAATAAAATATTTTAAATAAAAAATAGGGGTGTTCTCCTGACTCCCTCCTTCCATAGATTTTGGCTAATTAATTTTACTCCACCAAATTCCAGAAGCTTCATATTTCCCATGATACTGGTGGACCCATGAAGATTGCACTCATTAACCCAGGATCAAGTTATCTCTATCCTTAATATGATATTTGATTAGCAAATACATCATAATCTTTCCTTTACTGAGCTTGTTCAGCACATCAAGCAAACTAAATAATATGCTCCAATAACAAGGATGATTTCACTAAGAAACCCATGAAGATTGGTATACAGAGTGCCATGCAGTCAATGCTAATGTGAAATTTTGCAATTCATGAAAGATGTTCTTATTTCTAATTTTGCTTGATTTTCTGTTCCTTAGAGACATTCATTCAAAATATCCAAAAGAATTAAATATGCCATGATTGTTACACTTATGTTCATATTTTGTACACAATTAATTTGTATGGTAAGAAAAATCATTCTCTCTCTGCATATAGTTTATTCTTTTAGCCTTTCTGCTTTGATTAAGGCATCTCATCAAAGCTAAAATGTAACTTATGTTTTATGAGTGTACTCTAACGTGATTGTCTATTGCTTTTCTCCTTGACAAATATGAATCATATTTAGCAATTTTCTTAGTTCTTTTTTGTTTGGTTTATTTTGTTTCAAAAGATGTAAGAACATACATTTAGTAAGAAAAGTTGAAAGCAAAAATGTACCTAGTTAAATGTTTTCATAGTTGCAAAAAAAAAAGTCTCACCTTCAAAATTAAATAGCATGCCCTAGAGAGAAAAAAGGAAAGTTGAAACTGAGGCACAGTACAAATAAACTTGGAGATCCTCATTATTAAATCAATGATGTCATTTTTATTCTGCTACATAATGGAAAGAAAGGATGGTGTTTGTTCTAATTTAAAACATTTTATATAAATTATCAAATTCTGTTTTGCCATAAATCATCTTGAATCAGGTAAAAAGTATGTGAAATCACCTTGCTATATTGCTTGATCCAATGTTAAATGTGATCAGTGTGTGCTGCCCTGGAGGGGTGCACAATTGCCTGTGGGTTCCCCTCCTAGTGGAGAAAAGGCAAAAATAACATGGTGAATTGTGGGTGCTCCCTGGAAGCTTCCTATAATATTCTGGGCAAAATAAGTGATTGTATTTAGGGTAAAGGAGGGAGACTGTTAGTCTTTTGGATCCAGCCTCCCCCAAACTGAAAGCTGGTCCCCTTTACTTATTTGAGGCAATTAATAGTTTTCTTTGTTGACTGTGGTCTGTGCTATGTATTTCATTACTTTGCAGGTAAGGTCATCTTTCCTATACTTTAAACCTAGGTTATCAATCCCAAGAAGAGGACACATTACAAAATGAAGGCTTTCTTCACTATTCCTTTGTGAAATTTTACTACTCCCTATAGTCTTCTTATTAAAAGAATACTGGTTTGAGAGGATTTTTTTCAATCTAGCAATAAATCATTTGTACTCAATCCCCCAGGCCTGCTGGGGAATTTTGGGGTCCAGCCAAAGGAATGGGGGTGAGAGGTTCAGAGTCAAAACACAGACCCTGGGAGTTGGTTGAACGCAGACAGAGGGCGAGCTGTTGTGGACTCATTTATTGGGGGCATGGTTAGGGGTTATGTACTGTTCACATTCCCGCTCTCCTCTTGTCGTCTTCTGATTGGCCCAGGTCTGCAATGCTGCTTGTATGATCTCACCTGCCTAGGGCAGGTTAGGTTGATGAGGGACAAGCTCTGCCCATGCATAATTCTCAGCATATTGGCTATACTACATCTCCACTCTTGTATTTAATTTTGTGTGAGGAGCGGTCCAGTAGGAGCTCGGGTGCTATGCCCAAACCTTGTTGACCCCACCTCTGGCATACTGACATTTGACCATATCTGTCTTAGGTTGCCCTGGTTTTGCAGGGTCTTACCCGTCTTTGACTGGCCAGCCACCGAGGGAAGAGGTCAGGAGAGGTACCGAGTAGGGGAGAGACAAGCTCATTCCAGTGAATTGTAGATGAATGAGAGCCAGATGAGAATCACTTCATCGGGAAGGGTGCATGGAGAATCCCTATTGACCACTGCTGAGAGGACCTGGGCCATTGTTTTGTTGACCTGGCATTGGCTGTGGGCAAATCAAAACAGACACCTGAAGAGAAAAAGGCAGAGAAAGGCCAGGAGGTAGAGGATTTCCCAGGACACCAATGTATCAGCATCAAAAATAGACTATAGCTTAGACCACACCTGTGAAACAAAGCTAGTATCAAAGGCTATGACCTCAGGGCAGGCAGAGTTAAAGGAGACAACTTGAGAACCAACTGTCAAGGTGTAGTTAATAAACTGTTGCAACCAGGGGCCTTTAATAATGTCACCAAGTTCACAATGTAGACGTGTAATATTGAGGACTTGCTAAGGGGTCAGGCAGAATGAGGAAAACCTGGGGTCGAAACTCATCTCTCCCTCTCATTATGTGGCCTTCAAATCCTTGAAGGAAGTTCACAAGAGTGAACCACAGTTGGTGTCTCCAAGATGGAATCATATCTACTAGGGGGGTTGTATTGGGTCCTTAGCACCATGATTTTAATGGAATTTACCTACTGGTCAATCAATCTGACAAGTGTGTTAGGGATGCATGAGCCATGAGTCAGATCAACCAGAAGTCCACTGGCAGATCCAGGAAGTCCTCAGCTCTCAGCTGAGAAAGAAACTGGCTCTTTGGGAGGCAGGGGGGTTCTTGACCCTAAACTGCCTAGCAAATTTTTAGCTCCTACTTTTACCACATTACCTTCTGAGGAGGTTACCCCAGTTGCCAAGAGGTAATCAGGGGACCAACCACTCTGACTTCTTCCATGATGAAAAGGGGAGTAGGAGGTGGTGACTGGGGCATTCCTGCTCAGTGGGTCTATCTAAAAGATCCTAAAAGCTATAGTGACAGAGAGAACAAAATCATTGACTAGTGCCTGTGAAGGCGAGAGTAACTAGGTACATTTTCTAGGCAGGGAACCAAGAGAGGAACAGGGTGAATTAAAAAAAAAAACTTAAAAATATGTAAGAATTTCTCAACCAGGGGTTCTGAAACATCCATTATTGGACTTCCTCTTTTGTTCATTTGTCCACAGTGTCTGGACTCAACATCTGCTTTCCAGGAAATTTCAATAGTCATGGTGGGTGTGAGTTCTCCCTTAGGTAGTTGCTTAAATAGAGAGAAGAATCTTTGTTATTTGGTAACAACAAATCTCATATGACTTTAAATGACTTAAAATCTAGTGTTTGGAGGCACAATCTCTCAGACTTTAAAGGAAATATAATGATTACTTATCTTTTAGTTATACTTTTCTCTGGGTTCATACAGTTAGCCCAGATTAACCAACTTTTGTTTTTGGCCAAATTGGAATAGGCATTAAGTATGGAGGTTATCCATAGAGAAAGGCTAAGTTACACCAGCCTAACACCTTTAATTACTGTATAATATTCTAGATAGGGCTTGGACAAAAGTTCAAGTAGCCTTGTATAATACTGACTGGAGGAGGGACTTAATACCA
This sequence comes from Rhizomys pruinosus, assembly GCA_009823505.1. Lineage (NCBI taxonomy): Eukaryota > Metazoa > Chordata > Mammalia > Rodentia > Spalacidae > Rhizomys > Rhizomys pruinosus. The sequence continues at coordinate 3,921,046 of VZQC01003434.1, read as the reverse complement.
TACGTTAAGCAGACATAACCCACAAGATCGAATTAAACAATTTCAGGCTTATTTTAAATGTAAAACTGTTCACTACAGTTACTACAAATGAGAACAATCTTTTTCTTTTTCAGACCCTTTATCCTTATTTATAGTTTTCCCAGAAAGACAGGAGTTGTAACACATGCCAGAAGACAGGAAATAAACTGATAAAGATTACCAAGTCCATCCAAACTGTCTTCTGGACTGCATGCAGCTGGTTCAGGAAGATAGAATGTAGCCTTTTGGGCCAAATTATCTGGTTAGGTTAAAGGAAATATCAAAAGCAACTCTTGCAAGAGACATAAAGTACACTTTTCAGTAGCCATAGGTAACCCAACATTTGCCTGTGCCCATTTAATACAAACCTGTAACAGGGAGTCAGGTTCAAGCCAGGAGAGGACTGAAAATTAACAACTCTGTATATTCTCAATCCTATTCAGGCCTCTAGTAAACTAGCTTGAGTGTTTATACCAATTTAATTTAATACGGGTATCTTATCATTTTTCTATACCTTGGAGTGCCATGTGATATGCATATAAAGGTTGGACAAAAACTGAACACTCTTAAACTTTGATTAATATACATTTTGATTTAAAAAAATTTTTTTTTATTAATTATATTTATTTCCGTATGTGTATGAATGTACTGTCTGCATGCAGGTCTGTGCACCCGTGTTGTGCAATGCCGCGGAGGTCAGAAGAGGGTCTCAGATTCCCCTGGAACTGGAGTTCTCCTGGAATTGGAGTTTCAGACGGTTCTCGGCCGCCATGTGGGTGCTGGGGATCAAACCCGGGTCCTCTGTAAGAGCGGTCGGCGCTCTTAACCGCTAGGCTATCTCTCCAGCCCCACATTTTGATTTTTAAACGAGTTGACTGAACCTTACAAATTTAAGCTTATTTATACAGTGTCCTTTATACCTGTCACAACAATCCTCCTCTGAATTTTATCACTTGCATAAACTTTTTCATCATCTTCACATAAATCCTTACTAAAAAAAATACCTTAACATTTTCCCACCTTTTTATATCCTTTTATTACCTTGAGACATAGCATTTATAAACAGATTAACCATTTATTGTGCAGATTTACTAAGTAATTAATACTTATTTTCCATGTAATGAGATGGGACACTTATCTCAAATACACTAGTATAAACTGTGAGATGTTCATACCAGCTTGGGAGCAGGTTTTGAATGACCAATTTTCTTTGAGTGCTTAGAGGTACTTTACCTAGGCCTGGCAAATGTCCCCACATGTGTAATATGTGGAAATAATCACACCCTAGAACAGAAGTGATTATTCCTTAAAGTGAACTTAAAATATAAGGTCCCCACATGTGTAATATGTGGAAATAATTGCACCCTAGAACAGAAGTGATTATTCCTTAAAATGAACTTAAAATATAAGGAACAAGGATCATAGTGTAATTTAGCAGTTTTAGCTCACATGACAGTTTACTTGTGAATCAACTTGATATCAAGTAAATCATTAGCATTAGATGTAAGCCTATTCATTTAAACAGCTCCATAAAACAAATGTTTAACTAGTTTCAAACACCAAATTTCAGCTCCTTGATGAAAACTCTAAATTACAGATGAAAACTTAAATCAGAGTAAAATATGACTCTTAAGTTTTTAACAGTCAACTTTAACAGCACTTTAATCTTCACAATTTATACAGTACTGAGGTCATCTAGCTGTGAGGCAAATTTTCCTATTTTTAATTTAGGATTAAATTGGGTCAGTTATTTGTTTCTGACTCAGAAATTCTACAGTAATGATCTCTACATCTAAAGAGAACAGCTGTGCTAGGATTAAAGGCATGCTAGGATTAAAGGTGTGGCCAACCACACCTGGCTGGGGAACTTCTAGGAGTGGCCAGACCAGCAGGACACCAGTTCAAAGCCAGGGAGCTATGTTTGCTTCCTATGAGGAGGAAGGGAGTGGGGAAAATAGATAGGAAATACAATAAAGCCCATTAGCTACCCCAGGAGGGGTAGTTCTCCCACCCTTGAGGAAAGAAACAGAGCTGGGCCAGGCCATTCTGGTACCAGTTCTCCACCCAAACCAGACCAAGATAGCCACATGCCTTTGCCTCCTGAGTGCTGGAAGAGAGTTTGGAAAGATTTTATTTTTTTAGAGTACCCTAGTTATACCACTAAAATATTTATATTTCTGATTAGGCATGTCAGAATAAGATTTTACTAAGTATGAGGGCTGAAGGCACTTACACCCTCCAAATAGGTTCTTATCCATAAGCTGAACTGAACTTCCATAGTTTTAAAAGACTCAGACACACATTCAAAACATCAGGAGCCTGGGGCAAGAGGCTGTTCTAATATCTTAAAGTAATTACAATAATTTTTTTTTTTTTTGTATTTTTTGAGACAGGGTCTCTGGCTGTCCTGAAGATCAGGATGGCTTTGAACTCACAAAGATCTGCCTGTCTCTGCCTCCCAAGCAGTAGGATTAAAGGCGTGGTGTTGCAGGCCTGGCTAGGACACTAAAAGCATGGAGTGGTACAGTTTTCATGAATTTGATTCACCCAGTTCTCTGAGACCAACTCTTCCTCAACACAAACACACAGTCTGCTAGCCAGATGAGCAAGGAGGGCACAGACCCAGAGAGATCCCTTTTCTTCCCATGAGGAAGAAGGGAGGGAGGGAAACAGGCTCAAAAATTCTTGCAGAAACATAACAGAGCCCAAAAGCTGTTCCAAACTGCTCTCCCTCACTCCTTGGAGGCAAGAGCCTATAACGTGCCCCTGGAAGCCATGCAGCACCCCACTGATCCAGGTGCCAGACCTCAAAATTGGTTCTAGCAAAGACGGAAAGGTTGCCATGTGGGCACTCCAGAGAGCTCAGGAATTCCCCAAGATCTAAAGACCTCCTCCCAAGCCAAAGCAGGATTCCTAACTGCTGATGCAAATTTTACTAGCTAATAAGAGGCAGATTATCTCTGGTACTTTGAGATAGCAGCTGGGTGGAGGAAACTCACCAAAGCAGACCAGATGGGCTGACTTTGAGCTCACAAAGAACTTCAGGCCTCAGCCTCCCAAGGACTGGGATTAAAGGTGTGTGCCACCACATCCAGTCTTAGAATTCATTCACAGTCATGAAGGCTAGTTAATATTAAATCAGGGATACAGCCACCCAGAGAATCTGGCCTGCAGAGGTCTCAAAAAGAAAGCAGATAATTCCAAAGCAAGCAAGTTACCTCACACAATCCCATTTGTAAGCAGACACAAACCAAATTTTAGGCCTTTAAATGCACTTTTAAAAATCAATTTTTAAAGTTTGCACATATGTATCTAGTCTGGCATGCCAAAATGAATGATTCTGTGCACTTTAAAGGATTGAAACTTGAAGTAGCCAGTTTGTTTGACAGAACCAACATGAGATAATTATAGTTACCAATTTACAAATACACATAAAAACTTAGACACAGGCTTAGACACACGGAAGAACAGTTATCATAAACACAAGACATAGACAGAGAGGAAACGCTGTGCACACGGAGCCAACACCCTATTGGTCCCAGAACCAAAAATCCAGACCCCTTGCCTGGATTCCAAATCACTGAGTTGAACCCCATGGTTGACTTTACCAGTGGAGAGTTAGGACATCCCCCATCTCCTAACCTAGGGTCCCAGACCAGAAACTTGAGTTTAAACAAAATCAAAATGAAAGTAAAAAGAAAAAAAGAATTGAGCTCTTTCTTACCCAAAAGACACAACAAGCTGAAGGAGATGTCTCTAGTCCCTCTGGTGGGAGAGAGCTTCCTGGGCCCCTCTCCAAGGTTAGGTTGGGGGTGAATTAGTATCCCTAGCAGGGGCAGGTGAAGGGAGTTTGGGGGGTGGGGATGGGGGTGAACCTTCCTCGTCCTGGTGAAAGTTAGGGACACCGGGCAGGACCAACTTCTCGGTGTTCTTGTGGCAGGCTGAGTTATGCTCACGCAGAACATCCTCTGCTGAGGCACCCTTAAGGCTTGCAATTATGGCAAGGAGGAGCAATGAAAATGGCCTCCTCCCAGATGAATCCAAGTCCCTGGATTTCATTTTAAGGCCATGGGTCTGGAGGAGTGGGGCAGCCGTCCATGTCTCTGGAATGTGGGGAGGAATATTATCCATGAGGGCAGGAAATGGAAGGGAGGAGAGGGGTCTGTGTGTGTGTGTGGGGGGGTGCTCACCCTAACGTCAGCTGAAAGAGCAAACACAGAATGGGGCCAACTCACCAATCAAGGAAGGGGGTGCCTCGCCAGCACTGGGATGTTGGGTGACAGATGTAGTCAATCCCCCAGGCCTGCTGGGGAATTTTGGGGTCTGACCAAAGGAATTGGGGTGAGAGGCACAGAGTCAAAACACGGACCCTGGGAGTTGCAGACAGAGGGTGATCTCTCCGCTCATTTATTGGGGGCAGGGTTAGGGTTATGTACTGTTCACATTCTGCTCTCCTCTTGTCATCTTCTGATTGGCCCAGGTCTGCAACACTGCTTGTATGATCTCACCTGCCTAGGGCAGGTTAGGTTGATGAAGGACAAGCTCTGTCCATGCGTAATTTTCAGCATAGTGGCTATACTACAATCATTTAGCTTATTATCTTTATTTTTATTTATTTTATTTTATTTTATTTATTTCTGTATGTGTATGAATGTACTGTCTGCATGCAAGTCTGTGCACCCGTGTCGTGCAATGCCGTGGAGGTCAGAAGAGGGTCTCGGATTCCCCTGGAACTGGAGTTCTCCTGGAATTGGAGTTTCGGACGGTTCTCGGCCGCCATGTGGGTGCTGGGGATTGAACCCGGGTCCTCTGCAAGAGTGTTCGGCGCTCTTAACCACTAGGCCATCTCTCCAGCCCCAGCTTATTATCTTTAATTAATGGTAGTAGATAATCTGCTTTGCTGACACTATTTTAGTCATTTTGAGGGGAACATACACCAAGTACATACAAGTACATATCATAAAAGTATATGAATATACTTAATATACAAGATGGATAATATATAATATCATATATAATGTAAATTTTAATACCAATGTATTATCTCTTTCTCTTTCCCTTATTCTCTTTTTCTCTCTAAACATATCTAAACCAAAAAAAAAAAAATACTACTTTTTCTTGAATGGAAACTTTCTAAAATTTTTCCTCAAAAACAATTCCTATTCTTCCAATTGGCCATATGTGCAGCCATCTTTATTTCTTCAAAAGGTTTAATACTGAGTCATGAAAATACATACATAATACATGAATTACTCTATTTTACATAATATATATTTTTATGTTTCTATTCCTTTCCTTTAAGTACACTGGTAAAATTTTTGAGGTTATGTAGATTAGTAAATGACATTTACCAAAGTAGAATCTAATTTTGATTATCATGTCATCATCCAAAAAAAATAGCCTTAGAATTAGAAAACAACAACAGATTCACCAATTAGATTTTGCCTTAAATGAATTACTTTGTTTCCTGTCCTAAATATTTTAGTTCTCAATTTAATAAAAAAAAATCCTCAGGGTTGGAAAGATGGCTCAGTGATTAAGAGCACTGCTACTCTGAAGAGGACCTGGGTTTGATCCCAGGACCCACATATTTGCTAACAACAATCCATAACTCCAGTTACAAAGGATCTGACACCCTCTTCTCACCCCCGGGGACATTGCACTAGATAGGTATAGTTACATACATAAAATATACACTTGTGCACATAAAATAGAATAATAAAATATTTTTTTTAAATCTTTACTTACTCTTCCAGAGGTAAAGAAGGAAATGGTAAAGGTTGGGGGGGTCTTCATAATTTGGAACTGTGTAGCTTGCATTGGGCCTTCTGGATATGTTGATTTAGAGAGCAACTGTTCTCATTGCTTTCCTAGAAACTTTCTTCCACATCCATTAGATCTGTAAGTAGAAGGTATCCATTTGTTTCTGGCAGTCAAATTCCATTTCTTTTGTCAGTACCTGAGCATTCAACAATTAATCATGCATACTGATGTTCCATTCCACTTCCAAGAAGGAGCCTAGGATAAGGCTTAACATGCCTCCATATTGTTTTGTGAGATCCAGTTAGGTCCTTGGAAATATGAATCCTTCTTTGCAGTTAGCAAAGTACAGGAATCAAGAACTGTCTATCACCTGGAGGGTACTAGTTCTCACTAAGCACAAGTCAGAAGCCTGTCTTCCCAGTGTAGTCTTATTAATGAGTAGATCAGAGGTAGGGAAACATAGTTTAAGTTCCTTCTTATTTGGCTCTTTCAGTCTGTACCCACTAAGAGGTCATGACAATACATCTTTTTGCCCCAAATCAATGCCCTCAATTGGGTTTTTCAACATTAACTCTTTTAGAACTGAGATGCTTTGTTTGTGATTTCATAAAAAAAGCCTTTGTCTGAATGCAATGTCTATCACTTATCTTCAAAATATTCAAATATTAACCAAGTAATTTTTGATACTTGAATTACATTTACTTAATAAGTAATGTAATCTTATAAATATACACAACAAATATATTTGGATCTGTACTGAGAAAAGAACACCACAAAAGGAGGGGTAATTGCAGTCTTTCTTATTGCTACATATGAACAAACACCTATTAGGGAGTTAAATGCACAAGAAATGGATTGTAGCCAGTCTAGAGGAGGGAAGGATTTTTCAATGTAGTATTTTAATTTATTATTTAGCTTATCAGGTATGCAAATATGAATGTGAAGATAACCCTTGTACAAGAAAAATGCATTAAAAACAGGCAAATTAAGGCCAGACATGGTGGCACACATCTTTAATCTCAACACTAAGGAAGCAGAGGCAGGTGGATCTCTATGAGTTCAAGGCCAGACTGGCCTACATAGTGAGTTCCAGGCTAGGTGGGGCAATAGGGACACCCTGCCTCAAAATGACCAGAAAAAGGCAAATTAATGGAATTATGTAGTTAAAGTTTAAACAATGTATGTTCCCTCGAAGCAGACCCTCTCAAGCCATTTTCTCAGTTTATTAAGGGTTCTGTTGTTTTTCTTTCTTCTGGGGGGCTGGGGAGGGATAGAACACATGTTTATTTTTGTTGCTATTTGTTGGAAATTAGGCAGAATGTGACTGAAATTCTGCCCAGGATTTCAAAAGTTTAAATGCATGAATTTTAAGATTATGAGTGTCCATCTTGATAGTTGCCTTTTTCTCATCTGGAGCTTGCTGTGTTCACTCAATGAGACTGTGCAGAAAGCCCAGATCCTTGCAGCTGTGGTAAGCTCACTATTTTCTTGCTGGTGATGTTCTGGGATTGCTCCCAGACCTATAGGCTGCCTGCAGGGCATATACAATGCCATTCTCACTGTGTGGTGGCTTCTTTTCTTGCCAGGAGTGGTGGCGCACGCCTTTAATCCCAGCACTCAGGAGGCAGAGGTAGGTGGATCTCTGTTGGTTCAAGGCCAGCCTGGTCTACAGAGTGAGCTCCAGGACACCTGGTACTAAAAGGGAGACCCTGTCTCAAAAATACCAAAAAAAGGGTAAAACTAAAAAGAAAAAAATTCTTTGAAGGTTGGGCATGGTAGTGCACACCTTTAATTCCAGCACTCAGGAGGCAGAGGCAGGCTTGTCAGTTCACAAGCCAGCCTGGTCTACAGCTTGGACTAAAAGGGGAGACCCTGTCTCAAAAAGACCAAAAGAAAAAGTAAAAAATTCTTTGAAAATTTCATACACATAACAATATATATTGATGATACCCCCCCCTTAATATTGGCTCTCAAATTCCCCCTGGGACCACATATCACATCTCCAACCCAACTTCATTTCATCCTTCATTTATTTACTTTTTTAACCCACTGTGATCAATTCCAGGTAATTTTTTTATGTGATTGTTGGTGTTCTGGCACCTTAGCAATTACTGAATGGAAATCATTCCATTTTAACTTCTTATTGTATGTGTTACAATAATTCTCATTTCAGAGAGATACAGGATCTCTCTCAAGTTGAAACTATGTATGTATTGAGAGAAAGTCTGTAGAAATTATCCAAAGTAAACACACTAACTTTCAAACTTAAATCACATTAAATATTATTTCTAGTATGTCTTCGCAAGATCTGGCATTTGTTCCAGATTTTGTTGTTGTTATTGTTAATGCTGAGACAGCTGCTAATTTTTTGCAGTTTATAGGCTAAACAACTTTTTAATTAGCCAAAGGCAGCACAAAGTTTTGCATTAATTGTATTTACCTGATTAAATATATAGCCATGAGAAAGTGAAATTATAATTTTATCATTTTTATTGATTATGTGAGAATTTCATACAATGTATTTAGATAATATTCAGACCCCTGCCCCACCTTGCTACCCTTCTCCAGACTTCTCGTTGTCTATTATTATTTTTCTTTTTCTTTTTCTTACCCTCCCCATCTCCCAAACTCCACTGCCTCCCACCATGTCTCTCATATGTCTCCCACCTCTCCCGTCCCAACCCCAAACCTCCACCCTACCCACCTCCCCCCAGTAACATCTGTCCCTTAATTTCCTCCTCTTTTGGGTTCCTTCTTTTCTTTTCCCTCTATGTATCTTTTCCAGTTTCTTAGCTCCTGGTGTTATATCAGGATATGTACTCATGTATTGCTGCTACAATCCACAAATAAGGGTGAACATACATCTCTTGGTTTTCTGTCTTTTTGTTACTTCACTTAGAATAACACTTTTTGGTTTCATCCATGTACTTGAAATTTTCATAATTTCATCTTTCCTTACTGCTGAGTAGTATTCCGTCATGTAGAGGTAGCACATTTTCATTATCCATTCAACAGTTGTGGGACATTTAAGTTGTTTCCATTTCTTTGCTATGGTGAAGAGAACAGCAACAAACATGGATGTACAGGTGTCCTTACAGTATGATGAGTCCTTTGGGTACATGCCAAGGAGTGACATAACTGGGTCATACGGTAGGTTCATTTTTAGTTTTCAAGAGTTCCCCACACTGCCTTCCACATTAGGTGCACTAGTTTGCATTCCCATAAGCAGTGAGTGAGTGCTCCCCTTTCTGCACACCCTAGCCAGCATCTGGTGTCCTTCGTTTTCTTAATCTTAGCCACTTTGATTGGGTAGATGGAATCTTTTTTTGTTTTTAATTTTTTTAATTAATTTTATTTATTTCTGTATGTGTATGAATGTACTGTCTGCATACAAGTCTGTGCACCCGTGTCGTGCAACGCCGCGGAGGTCAGAAGACGGTCTCAGATTCCCCTGGAACTGGAGTTCTCCTGGAATTGGAGTTTCAGACGGTTCTCAACCGCCATGTGGGTGCTGGGGATCGAACCCGGGTCCTCTGTAAGAGCGGTTGGCGCTCTTAACCGCTAGGCCATCTCTCCAGCCCACAGTAGATGGAATCTTAAATTGGTTTATATCTGCAATTCTTGAATTACTAAGGATGTTGAGTATTATCTTTCTTTTTGCAGCCCTTTCGAATCTAATTTGTGTTCCCTAAATGTTCTTAGGTGTAAGTCCATCCTTTGAAGCCAAGTGAGCCCACCAGGCACCAGATCCTTAAAGAAAACTGACTCTCCAACCCCCAGCAGCTATCAGCTGCCTACAGATCCTCAGCTAGGGCTGGGATTTCTTTCCCGTATCGTCTATCCATGCTGGATTTTTGTTTGGCTTGGGTTCTCACAGTTCTTGTACCTGGTACCAAAAGCACTGTGGGATCATACGAGCAACTGCCCTGTCATTTGTGGAAAGCATAGTTGATTGTGACATCTGGCTCTTACAGTATTTCCACTCCCTCTTCTATAATAATTCCTGAATCTTGGGAGAAAAAGGTGTGATACAGGTGCCCTGTTTAGGACTGAGCATTCCACAGCCTTTTATTCTCTGCAGGCTAACCAGTTGTGTCTCTCTGTGTTAACCATCACCTGCTGTAAGAATCTTCTCTTGTAACACAGTCCCAGAAAAACAAACGACGAATGGTATCCCTCATCTGTGGATGCTAGTGCCAATTACCCAGTTGTAAGTATTTCTTGTGTAGGGCCCCCTGAGCTTTTGTACAAAGCAGTTGGGTGTAATGCATTTTGGAAACAACAACAACAACAACAACAACAACAGAAAAGACTGCATCAAAGAATTGACTGAAACAGTGAACTTCTGTTCAAAACAGTCAACTTCCCCATGGAAAATATTGAGAAAGACTAAGAGATGAAAAGCATGTTTGGCAGAATGCATGAGCTCTGGCGGGGTGGGGGAATGGGCAGGAACACAGGTCTAGATTTGTTAAAAATAAATAAATAAATAAATTTATGTGAAAAAAAGAAGTAAAATAAATAAATAAATAAATAAATAAAGAATCTTCTCTTGTGAGAGTTAAAATGTAGTAATCCAAGGGTGTAACAATAATTCACTAGGAGTCAGTTTAATACTAGGTCTATTTAGGAGAATAATAGCAGTATTATTCTGTGACTTGTGTAGCCACAGGTTCTGGTTCTGATACCAATGCCAGATATGGGCATCATCTTGTGTAATTATATGCTTTATTTCTAGCTTTAACTATATATAATTTTTCTTATAACTGTTATTTATATCTACCCCAGGATTTATTAAAGCTTAATTGAGAAATATATTTCTAGTATAAGTGTGGTACTTTTTTGCATACACACATATTGAAGTGATGACTTTAGTGATAATCGACATAGCCATTACTTCATTTGCTTGCCACTTTGGTGCTGAGAATACCTAAGATCTATATGATTTCTTAGTTTCATCAATTGTGCTACTCTATCAATGCTACAGTCACCATATTGAACCAAGATCTTCTGAATATATTCTACCTATATAACTGAAGGAAATTCTGTATTCTTAGACCAACAACTATTAACTCTCTATCTCTTCTCTTAACCCCAATGTGTTACTTTGATATTGTGAGTGAAGTCTTCCTCAACTCTACTGCAGATTGTCACATGCATGGTTCATACAGTATATGTCTTTTTGTGCCTGGCATGTGTAAGAGTACAATATTCTTCTGCTCATTTGTATTGTTGGAAACTGAGAGTGGATTTCCTTTCATTTCTAAAGAGTAAGTAGTGTGTAAATGTAAGAACGTGCTCCCTTCCTCATTCACTCATTTATTGATGGACACTTAAGCTGCTTCCATATCTTAGTCATTGTTATAAATGCTGCATTTATCAGAGACTCAGACAGTTCTTTCATATATATAAATTTTCTTTCATTTTAATCTAAACTACTATACTGTTCTTTAGTTTTTCAACCAGTCTTTTACAAAGAGCTTTACTAATTTATGTTCTCTTTAATATTTAAATATTTTTATTGTAAGTGTATGAATATACCGCCTGAATGTACATAAGTGTACTTGTGTAAGAAGCTTCTCTTTGTATGTTGAGCAGGGAGCATGGTCCTGCTAAAGGGGATGGGGGTACAGCATCTGCCCACAATTGCTGTGGGGAGCTGGCCCCTTGGTGCAGAGACCAGCAGGCTGCTCCCCGCAGCCACCCTAAGTGGTAACTCCAACTTAGGCTCTTAGCCTGGACCCTCTAGACACGTGTTCCACTCTTGGCCATTAATTCTCACCTGCCCAGAGCCGGGACAAGAATTTCACTCACACACCAGCTACCCAGGTTGGTGGTCTGCAAAGGGAGCACTTTTCAAGCCCACTGGCCACCCGAATAAAACTCAGGCCTACCTTAGCCTGTATGCGCGCAATAATTAATAAAAATATCGGCCGGGAACTCCGTGATGATGTTAATTGGAATCCAATTTACTGGTTGCCACAGCTTGCTTTTATAAACCAAATGACGTCAGTTCCCAGGACCAATCATGAGCCCTCAGCTCTGCACCACTGCACACCTTGCTCCACCCAGCACCACTTACCTAGGCCAAGGTGCTTGCTCCTCCTTGGGGTGGAGCCAGACTCTTGGCCATGCGGTACTAGTTTGAAATCCAGCCCGCAATTCAAGCTGGATTTCCCACATACTTGTATCATGCAATGCCCATGGAAGTCAGAAGAGGAAGTTGGATGTCCTGAAGCTGGAGTTATGCACAGTTGTTAGCTACCATGTGGGTGCTGAGAATCTAACCCGGGTCCTCTGCAAGAGCAACCAGTACTCTTACCTGCTGAGCCAGCTCTCCATCCCCTGATATATATTCTTATGTACAAGTCTTTTTACATCCTTATCAACCTATGCTATTTTTGGTTTTGTGATAAATTGTATTCTAGAATGGGTTGATATAGGATTGCAGGTTTGATTTGCCATTCTGTGATGACTAGTTTTGTTTAGCTACTTTTGATATAGACTTTTGGTGATTTGTTTGATGCTGTTTCCTTTTGATAAATGTCTGCTCAATTCTTTTGTTCAGTTTTTTTTTTTTCTTAAACTGTTTCATTGATATTGTGTTTTATGGCTTCTTTTCTATTTTGGACATTAATGTATCATTAGATGCACAGTTTATAAAGATTTTCTCCCATTCTATAGTTGATTTTTTCAGCTGAAACACAAATGAAAATAGAAATCTGTAACACATCAGTAATCAAGTATAGGAATTCAGGGACAGAAATCCAGAAATACTAGAAAGAAGCCAGCCAGAGGAAAATAGTCATAGATATATCTGTACTTCGACATTAGTTGTGAAGCTGACTTTAGAATGGGATGTATTTCATCTCATGCGCATATCCGTGTAGACACTAGAGAAATCAGTATGCAAAATGGTTCCATTCATACAACATCCATATTCAGTTTCCTCCTTTTCCCTATGATCCCCAGATTCTGACAACCAACAGCATGTACTTTATATCTGAAATAAAAAAATGTGACATTGGCTAAAAATCATATGCGATCTTTTTTTTTGTTTTATTTTGTTTTTAATTTTATTTATTTTCATATGTGTATGAGTGTACTGTCTGCATGCAGGTCTGTGCACTAGTGTTGTGCAATGCCATGGAGGTCAGAAGAGGGTGCTGGATTCCACTGGAACTGGAGTTAAAGACAGTTCTCAGCCACCATGTGGGTGCTGGGGATCACACCCAGGTCCTCTGCAAGAGCAGTCCACACTCTTAACCACCAGGCCATCTCTCCAGGTCTATGTGTGATCTTTGTAACTGTCACTCAAACTAGAATCTTTGAGGTTCAGCCAAACCCTTGCATGTATCAACAGTATATCCTTTTTGATTTCTGACTAGCTTTATAATAAAGCCTAAAGTTACTAGAACATATCTAGTCACCCTTATCTTGAATAATGAATAGGTCAGGGCAGAAATAAATAATGAAATAAAAGTATTCATGGAACTAAATGAAAAAGACAATACAACACAGCAAAACCTGTGGGATACATTAAATGCAGTCTTAAGAGGGAAATTTATAGCCCTAAGTGCCCACATTAAAAAAAAACAAAAAACAAAACATAAAGGGAACAAATAAATGATCTAACACTACAGCTAAAAACACTTGAGAGACTACAACAAATGGATCCTAAACTCAACAGACAGAAAGAAATAACAAAAATCAGAGCAGAAATAAATGAAATAGAAACAAAGAAAACAATACAAAAAATTTAATGAATCTAAAAGCTGGTTCTTTGAAAGGATAAACAGACAGAAAGAAATAACAAAAATCAGAGCAGAAATAAATGAAATAGAAACAAAGAAAACAATACAAAAAAAAAAAACAACAACAATGAGATCTTAAAATGAGAAGAATTCAGGTAATAAGAAAGAAAATTAAGCTGGGTTTAGTAGCACATGTCTTTAATCCCAGTACTCAGGAGGCATAGGCAAGTGGATCTCTGTGAGTTCAAGGACAGCTGGGGTTATAGGTAGATCATGCCTCAAAAAGACAGCAACAAAAACAAAACCTTAAGAAAATTTAATTTAAGACTGATTGGGAAGTACACAAAATTAAAACAAACAAACAAAAAATCTATGTCTAGTTCTAGCTTGCTGGCTTACTAGCAGATTGACCTGTAAATCTGGGTTGTTGTTGTTTTGTTTGTTTACTTGTTTGTTTTTGTTTGTTTGTTTTGTGTGTGTGTGTGTGTGTGTGTGTGTGTGTGTGTATGGTCTTTTGGAGACAGGGTCTCCCTGTAGCTAGCCCCAGCTGTCCTGGAACTCACGCTGTAGACCAGGCTGGCCTTGAACTCACAAAGATCTGCCTCCCTCTGCCTCCTGAGTTCTAGGATTAAAGGCATGCACCACCATGCCCAGCTTGTAAATCTGTTTTAAGGACGAATAATGACTATGGTTTTTAATCAAAGGAGTTGTCTAATAGAATTATTTTGAAAATTGTACAGAGAAGCCCAAACATGTTCTATTAACAACACTAAATTAAGACAGTAAGTTACCTTTGCACAATAACAACTTGCCATATATATATAATATATATATATATATATATTATATATAATATGTTAGTAAATTATAATATTTAGTAAATGAAAAATATATTTTAATAAAGTATATCTATTATTTATAATATAATTATAATTATATATTTTTCATTTACTAAATATTATAATTTACTAACATATGTATGTATATAATTATACATATGTAGATTATATATAAACTAATATATATATAGATATATATAATGATAAGTTGTATGCTGCAAAAGGTAACTTACTGTCTTTCTTAATTGAGTGTTGTTAATAGAACATGTTTGGGCTTCTCTGTACAATTTTCAAAATAATTCCATTAATCTAAAATTGTTCGTGTAGCATAAAGGAGTTACTGAGGTTTAAGGGTAAATTACTCAGTGCCAAATAGATTAAAAACAAAACAAAACTGAAGCTGTGAACTGAATGCAAGCCTCTGCATCTGAATCAGATCCCTGTATAGCCAGGACTTTGTGTAACATGAGTAACATAACCACAGTTCTGTGACTCATACCTAGAATTACAGCTAGTTGAATTCTATAATGAAATATACTGTATCACAAAGACCTGCTTACCAGAATAAGATGATTTGTAAATCTATCTGCAGTTTAAACATTTCTTGTACCTTCAAGAAAGTTAATTTATTAAGAAAATTGAGCCACAAATGTTGACTTTCAAAACATTGAAATGCAAGCACGTGGGAAATATCTTGCATAATTTTTAAAAAGAAAAATCTATTTCTACTACTGGAAGCAGATGAGAAATGAATTTATTTCTTTACAATTTGAGTTAATAGATAATCTTATCACTTTATCTTAATAAATCCTGAACAAATATTTACATTATATCGTCTAAGGTCTCCAAATTATTAATTGTTCCAGGTACCAAAATATTAATTTGCCTGAAATTTGCGCCTTTGTGTCCAATTCTATTTGTAAGCAATCTCTATAGTGTTCAGTTTTATGCATTACTTTCCACTCTAGGCATTAAATATTTTTATAATCTTCCTCTTCTCTTTTCTCTGTACCTTCCATTTCTTTTTTCTAGAATATCCCACACATTCTATACATATCCCTCATATTAAGACCTGTCTGGGGCTGGAGAGATGGCCTAGCAGTTAAGAGCGCTGACCGCTCTTACAGAGGACCTGGGTTCAATCCCCAGCACCCACATGGCGGCCGAGAACCGTCTGAAACTCCAATTCCAGGAGAACTCCAGTTCCAGGGGAATCTGAGACCCTCTTCTGACCTCCGCGGCATTGCACGACACGGGTGCACAGACCTGCATGCAGACAGTACATTGATACACATACAGAAATAAACAAAATTAAAAAAAAAAGACCTGTCTAAGCAAATTAGAGCAAAAAGGCTCTGATAAACCAACTAACGCTTGAGTGTAAATGTCTAACAATGTCTGAAATGTGTTAAGTAGTCAGAAATATTTACATATTAATAATGAACAGAGCACTTTCTCTAAGAACTGAAGTTTTAATGGAAGAGTTTTAGCAATCTGGAAATAGACCTGGTTTTACATCAGGGCTTTCCTGAGTTCTTCTCCAGTTTTAACCCTTTCAACACATGGGTTTTGAGCAGTAAAGGAGTGGCAGGCTTTTAGAATGCAGAAATAAGCTAAGAGCAGCTCCAGATACCCAGAAGCTCATAGCCTGATGACTGAGGTATAAAGCAGCAGCACTTTTCCCGGGAAGAGCGGAGAAGTTCATGTAGGCTATATAAGAGAGGGAAATGGGTCACCAATCAATCTTGGAAATAATAATAATCTTCTTAGAGAAAAAGCAATATTTGTGTAACAAGTGCTAATGACTAGTATTTGGGGTGGGGAGTCAGGACACAGACTTTTACTCTTGGGTTAAGATAAATTTAAACTTTATCTACAGTTTTTGTATTATTTGAGAGGCTTTGTCAAACTTTTATACAATATTTTAGCTATGATCATGGTAGGTCTTATCTCATGTTTTTTCTTTAAATTTTTCTGTGATGTTTTAACATCAATTTTAGTGGCCTGATACTGGTAGCTTTAAGGTTTAGAATATAAATCTTCCACTTAACACAGTCAGACTTCAATGGATATGGCACCTCAAAACCACTTTGAGGACTGTGATTGGTTGTTAATACTTGTAAAAACCTGGATGGGTGATGGAGACTTCTGGATTAGCCTAACAATTTTTGGCACCCATCAAAGGAGCTTTTTTTTTTTTTTTTTAAGTAGAGACTATTATAGAGTTCCACAGCTGATTAAATGCAGAGAATCAGGATCTGTGAGATGCCCAGGCCTAAGTGGCATATCTACAATAGAAACTCAGGGACCATTCCAGAAGAGGGGTCAAAAAGACTTTATGAGTCAGAGGTGGTGGATAACCACAAGGAAATATTTCTAGGCACCTGGGAACTTGCTCATATGAACTTACAGCAATAGTAGCAACATGCACAAGACCAGTCAGACATAATCAAGGGTAGAACTGGGGGAATAAGTAAGAAACCTCAACCTTCTCTGAGAAACTACTGGCAACTAATCACTGCTGGGTGAGGGAGACTTGGCCTCTTTTAAGGGCTTGACACTAGCTAGGTTAACCAGATTCTAGAGGATGAACTCTGTGGTGGATTGAATGAGAGTGTCCCCCATAGGCTTCAAGTATTCAGACATTTTGTCCCCAGTTGGTGGCACTGTTCTGGAAGGTCTTAGAAGGTGTGGCCATGCTAGAGGAAGTACGTCACTTGGGGGCGGGCTGAGTGAGTTTAACAAGCCTTGCCAGTCTCCCGTCTCTCTCTCTCTTGACTTCCTGTGCTCATTGCAAGATGTGAACTTCAGCTTTCTGCTCCAGCCCCGGCCACCATGCCTCCCACCACAATGGACTCTAATTCCCTGGAACTGTCAATCATAAGCTTAAATAAACTCTTCCTTTTATATAAGTTCCCTTGGTCATGGTGGTTTTATCACAGCAACAGAAAAGTGACTAATACAAACTCACACTGATGGACACCTGAGAACACAGCTTGAATTGATAAGCCTTAAAATATATGACGGCATATTTGAAATCCAATGGGGGCTTCAAGGGGATGGAGATAGGGATGTTTCTAAATATGACTAAGACATGGCATCTGAAATACAGAAAAATTTAAAAACAAAATATTACTTGTAAAAGGGTAACACATATATATGTGTGGTATTCATGCCTATGTATATGCATTTTCAAATATTTGTAGGCACACATGTGCATATATGTGAACATGTCTGTTTTCATGCATGTTTGGAACTAAATTTGATGGTGCATGCTTTCCTCAGTTTCTCTCAACTTTATTTATTGGGCATGGTCTCTTGCTGAACCCAGAGCTCACCAATCCTGGCTACCTTAGCTAGCCAGGTTGCCCAAGGAATACACTCTCTGAGTACCAGGTCTTGGGATATAGGCAGCCTCTGTGCCAGCTCAGGTTTGACATGGGCTCTGAATATTTGAGCTTTAGTTCTAAACTAGAAGAGCAAGCATTTACCCACTGAGCCATCTTACCACCCCCTAAACTTATTTTGAATAGATAAATTTTCTTTTTACCTTTTCTCAACAAAATATAATATTTGGGAAAGAGGTGTCTTTCTTTGTTCAAAGACACAATAATTTCCTCCAAAACTTGTCAAAAATTTCAGTGTTTTGACTCTCCAAGAAATTAATAGGGAGTGCTTAAGGAGCTGTGCCTGTCATAACTCCTTCTTTGGGATTCTCATTGTCATTCACCATGCAGTTGATATGACATATCAATTCATTTTACCTTAAATCTCAGAAACAGTGTGCTAAGGAAACTGAAAGTTTTAGAAAAATGTCCTGTAGAAAAGAGTATGTTCTTTCTACTGACGTAGTTGTCCTTGAATTTATTGGATTTAATATTCCTTGTCCTTATCTATAGAGCTTGAAATAAGAAAATATCATTGACAGAAGGACCTGTTTTGTCTAGTTCCTAAGCCTGTCATTTTTATAATACTAATTTGTATTTTGCGCTTCTCTTTCCCTCTATTCTCTATTTTCCCACCCAAATTTAGCCTACACATAACATATTA
This sequence comes from Rhizomys pruinosus, assembly GCA_009823505.1. Lineage (NCBI taxonomy): Eukaryota > Metazoa > Chordata > Mammalia > Rodentia > Spalacidae > Rhizomys > Rhizomys pruinosus. Next base: position 3,902,622 of record VZQC01003434.1, on the reverse strand, counting down.
TTAAGTATTATGAGGTATAAACCTTAAGGAGTTAAATCAATTTTAAGGAAAGATTTATTTCTGAAAAAAGTTGTAGTCCATAGTTTAGATTGTCCAGATCTAGAAAGTCTGGTTGTTTAGCAAGTCTCAATGTAAATTCATTTGTTTGCAGGCAGGTATCTCTACAACAGCTCCAGTTTCAGCACAATTTTAATAATGAAAAGCCCCTGAAGCAATACCTGACAAAGGTGCCCTGTTTATTACTTTTTGCCCCTGCTGGTAGACACAAAGGCTTGAGACTAATGCTAGAAACTTTTCTCAATTATTATTCTCAAAGTGGATGGAAAAAAGAAAGAAAGAAATAGCAGGAGAAATAACCAAAAGAGCTATAATTTACTTGATAAGTAGTAAAACTGCGAATGACAAACCATAATAGGTTCTGACACTTTTCTATTCCAGTCATTAGGAGGTTTAAAATGCTTGTGAGCCCAAATACAGTGAACTGATAAGAAAATATCAGAGGATACCATTTTACTTTTTCAGTCTTGTAAATCGAGTTTCTTTTCAGAGTTCTCATATCTTTTGAATATTATTCAAGATAAGAGAGTCAGTTTGGTTAATTATATCCATTTTTGGAGACAGCTGGCAACTAAAGCTCACTCAAAATTCAATTGAAGGTAATTTTATCTTACAGATATGGAGAGTCAGCTGAGACCCTGTGTGTATATGTGTGTATGTGTGTGTGTTTAGGCTTATGTATGCACACACACATGATCATATGTGCTATACTAGCTTTGGAATCAACTTTTAATACTAAATATTATTTAAATAATGATTATTTTCAGCACTCATCTCCCAGCATCCATAAATTAAATATTGCAAATATGGCCTATGAACTTATGTTAACTTATGTTTTCCTCTGGCAGCTCCCTCCATTTAGGGCGTTATTCTCATTCATGTAAGTACCACCTTCTTAAGCCAAGACTTCCATTAAGGCAAGATGTATTATGTACTATATAATGTAACTAAGCAGTATTCCTAACTTTTGTTTGAAAACCCCATCCCTTCATTTGGACCTCCTTTTTGTGATCTGTCATTACATCACACCACAGATGCTGAGCCAAGTTTAGAAATCTTGTCACAGGACTGATCCTTTTCTCTCTCTCTCTCTCTCTCTCTCTCTCTCTCTCTCTCTATATATATATATATTTTTTTTTTTTAATTTTATTTTATGTGTATGAATGTACTGTCTGCAATGTAGGTCTGTGCACCCGAGTCGTGCAATGCTGCGGAGGTCAGAAGAAGGTGTCGGATTCCCCTGGAATTGGAGTTCTCCTGGAACTGGAGTTACAGACTGTTCTCAGCCGCCATGTGGGTGCTGGGGATTGAACCCGGGTCCTCTGCAAGAGCCGTCGGCATTCTCAACCGCTAGGCCATCTCTCCAGCCCCAGGACTGATCCTTTTCTATCCCCAATCTACTGTATCATCTCTCATTCTCTAACAAGCACTATTATATGTGATCATTTACTAAGTTAACAAATGTTTCTTTAAGAACTTAATACATTATACTTACTTAAAAGTTGCAAGGATTAGCATTAATTTACCCAGTTTTTTAGTTAATCTCAAATCCTTCCCCACTCATAGTCACACACTAATGAGAACATCAATTATAGCCTCTGGTTAAAGCGAGTCTCACTAATTGTGCAAGTTTATAAAGCACTTGTCCTGGAAATAGTGAAAACCTTATTAACATGGATGCATTATTTTGAATTAAAAATCATTGCTACTTTAAATCTGTGCTTTCTACCTTTCTATTTATTATTAAATTTTATTTATATTTTTATTTATTTATTTATTTATTTATTTATTTTTGGTATTTTTGAGACAGCGTCTCCCTTTTAGTACCAGCTGTCCTGGAGCTCGCTCTGTAGACCAGACTGGTTTTGAACCCAGAGAGATCCACCTACCTCTACCTTCTGAGTGCTGGGATTAAGGGTGCACACCACCAAGCCTGGCTTTATTAAATTTTATAACTCTTTAAATTTATTCTTAATTTATAAAGTCATAAAACATGTGCATATTTATGATATAATGTATATTTTTAAGAAAGCTTTACTTCAAAAAGCACTAGGTTAGAGAACAATTTTTCATTGTACTAATTATTGATTTGACTTAGCACAGAGTAAGCTTTCTGAAAATGGCATGCGATTGAGTAGAAAACCTTAGACAAAGCTGTACAAAACTTTTTCAAATATATAACCAAATTATTCCTAGATATTAAAACAACTTTATACTTTTTGTTTTCTGTGCAGTTCTTCAACATATATCTCCCCTTGTTTATTTAAGCAATTAAAATTTCACATAGAAATTTTAATCCATTTCTTTATAATGAAACAACTAGACTGAACAATGTAGGTACAAGTGTCCACACCCCCTTTCTTACTGACCTTGGAGTTTGTTTGTGAAATTACGTAACAATAGACCCTGTAATAGGAAATTTATCACATGTAATAGGAAATTTATCACAGATTTATCACATGCAGTAGGCGTAATGAGAAGGGGCATACCAGACAACCCAAAGAGATTGAGAAATTTGTGTACCTTTCCTCATAGAGAACAGAGAAATCTGGGTATATGTGAATTTAGAGGGTTAATGAACATTTTTAGTGGAGATGAGTCCTTCAAAGAAAAGAAAATGGCAAAAGACTGGAATTCTGCAGTCCCTGTAGTGTTCGACCATCTGACTCCACGATGTGTGTTCTAGTCTTCATTAGTTGATGAACCAACAGGCAGAGGGCAGAAGAGAAATAGAAGGCAAATGTGTTCTCTTTCAGCAGCTTTTTAGGTTGATACAAAAACTTCAGAGAGGGCTGGAGAGATGGCCTAACGGTTAAGAGCGCCGACCGCTCTTGCAGAGGACCCAGGTTCGATCCCCAGCACCCACATGGCGGCCGAGAACCGTCTGGAACTCCAATTCCAGGAGAACTCCAGTTCCAGGGGAATCCGAGACCCTCTTCTGACCTCCGTGGCATTGCACGACACGGGTGCACAGACCTGCATGCAGACAGTACATTCATACACATACAGAAATAAATAAAAAAAAAAAAATTAAAAAAAAAAAACTTCAGAGAAAAGTCACTTTGTAGCATCTTCTGATTCCTTCAATTCCCAATGAAGTAAGTTCAACTTAAAATAGCCAGTGCACCCAACAGCATTTGGGGAACACAACTTAGGCTCAACAGTCCTTTAGAAAGTAATGATAGAACATATTAAATCAAGGGAGTAGCAAGGAAGGCATGGGCATGGAGAGTTTCTCTGTGCTCACATGTTTCTTAGCACTTTTCACTTACTCTCCCCTTCATTATAAGAGCTTCTAGAATTGGAATTTATACAAGAGACTTCAGTGTGCATCAGTATATAGATGAATGGAGAGAGTTAGATACTTGTCCCAAAACACAGTATTCTTGTCAGTCCCTACCACTTTTTTTTTTTTTACCATTCTATTTACTTTATTTTACCTCGCTTCTACTTATCTAAACTGAGAGTCAGTAAGCACCACTTCAGCCCCTCAACTTACCGCTATGTCATATGGTTACCTCACTGTGTCTCATTGACACAGTTAAATGATTTGTTCATTGAGAGAAACATGCATTGTCTACAGTACTAGGACAGAATAGTCAATAATCAAATGTATGCACTGCTAATTCATTTATTTTATGTGTAAGAGTGTTATGCCTGCATGTATGTTTAGTGCACCCATATAGTGTAGTGCCTGTGAAGACAGAGGAGGGTGTCAGCACCCCTGGAACTGGAGTTACAGGTTTTAGCCATCATGTGGGTGTTGGGATTTGAACCCTGGTCTTCTGCAAGAGCAGTGAGTGCTCTTGACAGCTGAGCCATCTTTCCAACCCCAAATGCATGCATTTAATTAATGTTAAAAGTACAAAAGGACAAGACTCCAAGAAAGCAAAAGATGTCCTTGAAATAAGTTGGCTTTCATGAAATAAAGACTTTATAGCAATCAATCAGAAATAAAGAATTTATAGCAATACATAATAAGAAATAAAAGAGGAGTGCAATTGGTTTCGTGATAGGCACTAGTTTTTAAGACCTCCATGATCCACTGATTAAAGCAGACATCCATGACATATGTTCTTGTATGAAGAAGGAAGAAAAAAATACGTGGTAGAAGCTGGGGTGCTGGCTCATTGTATAAAGTGAATGCTGCTTAATTGTGCAGACCAGCATTAGGATTCCCAGTCATTGGAGACTGCCTCAATAAATACTGTGGAAGGCAATCAAACAAGGTACCTGACGTCAACTTCTGTCCTCCACAAGCATGTACACATACACACACACACACACACACATACACACACACACACACACACACACACACACCACATGCACAAACAGAAAATGAAAAGAAAAATACATAATTAGTGAAAAGTGTTGGTATTTATCGCTGTCTACTCATATCATGTTTACTAGACTCTGCTGACTAACTACAAGGTTACTTTAATTTTAAAGTCAAAATAAACAAAATGAAAAATATCTGAATTCAAAAATTCCATTATCTTACTAAAGATTATGAAGCCAGAACTACTTAGGATGTCAGCACTCTAATTGTTCTATTGGCAGCCTTTAAGATGCACAATCAAATTTTATCAAACTGTCTTTTAGGCCCTGGGCCAGATTTTCTTAATGGTAACCATTTGCAGAACAATTAAACTTCCCAGAATACCTTGTGAATGCCTTACAGCACTGTAATGAACATTCAAAGATAAATATTGTAAAAATACTATTTTTGGACCTTAACACAATAATTTCTGTAATACAAGAAAACTACCTCTTTAAGCTAAAAATATTAGAAAATGAGGCCCAGAGGTAATACATAAATGTTATAATGAAATGAGAGGTTATAACATTAACAATGTCTTCATCTGATTTTTATTCAAGTGTTATACATGTTTCAAATAGACCTTTTGCAGTTCTGTATATATTTTCTCTGGAAATTGCTTCTTTATCTGAAGCTTCCCGGGTAGATGTGAAATTATATATTACATAGGATGAAGATTCCTATATAAACAGTTTTGCCTGGTTGGAACTAGTTTCTTCTAACCATTTTTTTTTTCTTTTACTTGCTCTTTGCCCTCCCCAGGTTGCCTTATGAGACTTCTCAGGCATAAATGAAGAAGGAATTTTTCTAACAACAGAAGAATGAGAACCTAAAGCAGATTGGATCTTTCTACAGTCCTCATTAAATACTGGAGACTGCACTGAATTACATTTTATAATATCTCAAACTTTTGGGCTACTTTCTTTTTTTAATAACTGTTTTTTTTTCTTTTTGTCTATTTACTAAGATGGGCTACTTTCTTTTTAATTTCTTTAATTTTTTTTTTTTACTTTTTGTGTGTATGAATGTTTGCCTGCATGTATGTAAGTGCATCCATGCATACAATGCTCATGGAGGCCAGAAGTGTTGTTGGATGCCCTGGGACTGGAATTATGGAGAGTTGTTACCTGCCATGTAGGTACTGGACAATGAACAACCCAAGTCCTCTGGAAGATTGCTCTTAACTCCTTAGCCATTTATCTAACTCTTCTCCAACTTTCTTTTTTATTTTATTTATTATTTTTATTTTATGTGTATGAGTAAAGAAGGCATTGGATTCCCTGGAACTGAAGTTAAGGACCATTCAAAGCCACCTTGTGGGTCTTAGGAAGTGAACTGGGGTCCACTTAAAGGCTGAGCTAGCTCTCCAGCTCTTCCTCAACTTTCTTAAAAATGATATCTCTGCATTCCAACATTTTATCATTTAGTCTGAATTTTTCTAAATCCCTTCACTAAGCTCCCTCATTAAAAGACTATATATTGGACTGAATATTTAGTTCTTTCATACTATATTCTATATAAACAGCTCCTCAGTTTTATATGTCAAGATACGAAAAACCCTCTAAAAATACTAAATTTTTCTTGTATATATTTACTACTTGTCATAATTAATCACCTTATTTGTAAGTACTAGTTGTCTCAGGGTTGTACTTTATCTTTCTATTTCTTCTGTTTTAGGGATCCAAGGGATCAATTCTATATATAACCATATTTCCAATTAAGGGAATGAAAAAATAGAGAATGGTTCTATGAAAAGGAGGTAAGTCTCTCATATTAAAACTTTGTGGCACCTGGAAGGTAAAGTTCATTAGGACTCATTATAAACAGTTGTTACAAATAGGATCCACAGAGATGTTTGATGCCTGTAGCAGTCTGAGGATTTTTTTTCCCCTTTTAATGCCTAGATGAGCCAACTTCTCTGCTGGTGTTTCTTGGTACATCCTGCACAATGCAAAACTGTATCTTTTCTTTCTCAGACATTAAGTTGGTGATGTTCTGATCTGTGGGAACATGCAAATATTTTCCCATAGTTAGTTTTAAGATTTAAATTGAAAAATTTGACAAAAGGTTTAATATATAACTGTATCCCCCCCTTTTTATTTTAGGTTTTTATTTTTTGACCCATGAATCTCAAAAAGGCAGTTGTAGTACACATACCTATAGGCGGGAATCAAGGTGTAAATTTCATTAAATTTACCCAAGCTGTTTTGGGTGATTGCATGTTGTTAATTTGGGAAGCAAACTTAGTTCCTTAAGTTAAATTATCCTACAGGTAAAAGAAAATGTTACAAGATGATACTGTACAACACAAAAATTATAGAAAATATTCATATACATTAATCCCAAAGTTGTTGTTATACAAATTTTAAGTAAAACAAATGTGGACAACAATTTATATTTCCAATTAGCTTAAATGTATTACCGTTTTTATTAAAACCTTTTAACCAATGTTGTTTAATATAGACATTTTTACTTTTACTAAGTCCTAAAATACCATATAATTTGTAGATAAAGTTTGGGCAAATTTGGATACTTGTTAAACTCATATCAATTAAATATACATTAATCAAATATAGACCCGTGTCCCACTCCCACCCCTCTCACCCCACCAGATTCACCGTTTCTTTGATGCAGTCTTTTCTGTTGTTGGTGTTGTTGTTGTTCTTTCCAATATGCATCACTCCCCACAAGAAATATTTACAACTGGATTATTGGCACTAGTATCCACAGATGAGGGATACCATTCATCGTTTATTTTTCTGGGACTGTGTTACTTCACTTAACATAATATCTTCTTGTTCCATCCATTTACCTGCAAAGTTCATGATGTCGTCTTTTTTTTACTGCTTCATAGAACTCCATTGTGTACATGTACCACATTTTTTTCTATCCACTGGTCAGTTGAGGGGCATTTGGGTTGGTTCCAGCTTTTTGGTATTGTGCACAGAGCTGCAATAAATATAGCTGTGCATGTATCTCTGCAGTAAGATGAGTCTTGTGGGCATATACCCAGGAGTGGTATGACTGGGTCAAATGGCAAGTTCATTTTGAGTCTTCCAAGAGTTCTCCATACTGCTTTCCATAGTGGCTGTAGAAGTTTACATTCCCACCAGCAATGGATGAGTGTTCCCCTTTCCCCACAACCTCTCCAGCACTTGATATTATTTGTTTTCTTGATTCTAGCCAGTCTTATTGGAGTAGCTGATATCTTAAAGAGGTTTTAATTTGCATTTCCCTAATTATTAGTGATGTTGAATACATTTTAAGATGTTTCTCGGCCATCTCTAATTCCTCCCCTGTGAAGTCTCTGTTCAGCTCTTTGCTCTGTCTTTTGAGTGATTCATTTGTTTTCTTTCTTCTTTGTTTTTTAAGTAGTTTATATACTCTGGAAATCAATGCATTGTCAGATGTATCTGTGGTGAAGTTTTCCTTCCACTCTGTGGGTTTTCTCTTTACTTCGTTTATTGTTTCTTTTGATGTACAGAAGCTTTTAAGTTTAACGAGGTTCCATTTGTCAATTATTGACCTTTCCCTAACTGTAAATTAGAGCCGACTGTTATACAGGTATTCCCTTATAAAACCAGTATAACTGCTTTATTTAATTGACTGATAGACATAGGAACTGTGAAAAGGATTATTCTCTATTCAGAGCCAAATATAATACTAGTCTTTTTAAGTTGTGCATTTAAGAAAAATATATTAATACAGGAGAGCTCTGATATCAGCAGTGGATTATTCTGCCAAGGAGATGTTGGCCAGGGGATCCAAGCTCCCCCCCCCCGCCAAATGTAAAGGCTTCTTGCCTGTAAACTGGGATACTTGCAAGAAGAGAGGTGGTAAAGCCCTGCTGTAGAAGACCTAGTGTAAGTATGGGAAAGATGTATTGAGACCGCACTTGCAAGTGTACAGTTGGTCTCTGGAGTGCCACAGAGTGTTACCGAAGTCCACTAAACCAATAAAGCAAATATTAGTCTCCTTGTGTCAAGCAAGACTCCTCCATCAGCACCAGCTACACCTCACCTGCCTGGAAATACTGTGCAGCAGTGGCAGCCATATATCTGTATATCCCCAAAATAATTGGCTAGTAGCTCTCTCCTTGGAGGAATAATTCATGGCTGATGCCACAAGCTTACATCCTCTAGTGGTTAGGAGATGATATAAGCCACAGTAAGACCTTGTCATCATCTTTTATAGAAAAAATATAGTTCATGGATTAGCATACCACCCAAACATCTGTGTCTACACCAACGTAACCTATCATAATAATTAGTACTGTTTAAATGCATGTATATCTAATTGCCTGTGCTTCATTAGTAGGATTGAAAGGTTATTCCTAGATAAACTGTCAGCCCATGAAAGGAAACAGCCTGAGCTGATCAGAGTCCAAAACAACATCTCCAGAGAAAGTAGACTGTTCTGCTTATCGCCCAATTGTGCCCCTTTTCTAAGCCTAGGGAACCATCTGTGGAAGAGGGGGCATGGTAGAATATAAGGGCCGCAATTGCGGTGAATGATGAAACTACAGCAATACAGACTGGACTCTTATTTGATCAACATGATTGTACATACAAGCCCCTCCAGCTGGATGGTGGGAGCCTTGGGCTGTGTGGGTTTGGGCATAGCTGCTTGCAAATTGGTTTTACATGAAAGATGCTTGTATTCACTACTTATTACTTATTATTAAAAAAATCAAATAAAAAATATTGAGAAAAAAAGAAAGATTAGAGAATGGGGAGGATGAGATGAGAAATGAAGTTTTCATTTTACCATCACTGCTGTTTTTACAAATGTTTTATTTATTTATTATCAGTCTTACGTCTTTAATTTCTTATTGGTAAAATGCAGTTTAAGAATATCTCACAATTCCTGTTACCCGTGTTATTTGTAAAGTTTCAAACTATGTATTTATCTGCCATTATTTTTCAGGATTTCTGACTCAGTGAGTAAGTTTGAAATAAAGCTTGGAATTCTTTAAAACAAATTATGACCTGAGATCAAGGACTCTCTGTTATTCTTTGGATTTCAGAATTTGGCATGGTATTTTTATTTCTTTTAGTAAAACTTGAAATAATAAGTTAACAAGTGAGAAATTGCAGTGTTTACCAATTCAAAACGTTTTTATAGCTACTGTTTTCCTAGTGATTTCAAAATCAAGTGGAACACTTAAAAGTATGATTAACTTCTTGGCCATATGGTGCCACCCACATTAAAAGACAAAGCAACAAGTTCAGACAGCATTTGATGAATTATCAAATACTCAGAGAAAAACGCCAGATTTGTTCAGAGATTAAGACCATTGGAGAAGACAGAAAAGTTGCACTCATTCATTATGATGTCATTACTGAATCCCTACTATTTGCAATACTAATTCTGTGAAATAAAAAGTAAGACAAAGTCTTTGATATTTTAAAGTTCTTAGCTAGTGTAAGATAAACATCTGAGGTATTTTATTGTGCCATGATATCAATAAAGTTGTATGGGAGTTCAGAATAGGGAGCGAGGACTTAAGCCTTCGATGCTGGTTGATGCTCCAGGAAGAATTTCTATAGCAAGTAGCATAAGAAAATGAATCAAATGTTGACTTGCTATGTCTAAAATATTTAATATTTCAGGTTTCAAGGTTGCCAACACTCAGATACTGGATCATAATTCACACACAATTCTTCCCTTAATATGAACATAGGAGAATACCTAAGGAACTTTTAAGTATCACTTCAAACTTGCAGGCTTAAAAATGTTAGAGACAGTGGCCCAACATCCCAAACTCTTATGTGTAAATGAACATTTTACCACTTTTTGAAGTAATTAAAAAAAGTAATTTTAAAAAGTAATCTACTTTTCTTTTTCTGGTCTTTTTGAGACAGGGTCTCCCTGGAGCTCTGGCTGTCCTGAAACTCACTATGTAGACCAGGCTGGCCTTGAACTCACAAAGATCCTCCTGCCTCTGCCTCCCAAGTGCTAGGGAAATCTACTTTTAATCTGGTTTTCAACATGTTATTCTACTTAAAATGTAATTTATTTTATTAAGGTTTGTATCCCCAACCTCTTGATAAATGAGAAAAGTCTCAGATTTAACTGGTCAGTAAATTATGACTCAATCAAAAGTTATGATGTACAAAAATGTTTTCCAAGACCAAATGAAATGATGTAATTTATATGCTTTACATGAGTTAAGAGAGGATATACATTTATTTATAGGGAAGAACCATTCCTGCTGTTTAGTTGTTGTGTTAGGTGCTTTTAGAATATTACTTTTTTTTTTTTTTTGGTCTTTTCAAGACAGGGTCTCCCTGTAGCCCCAGCTGTCCTTGAACTTACTCTGTAGACTAGGCTGGACTTGAACTCACAAAGATCCACCTGCCTCTGTCTCCCCAGTGCTAGGATTAAAGGTGTGTACCACCACACCTGGCTAGAATATTACTTTTAAAAGCACTTGGTTTATTGTTCTAGGATTTAAAATACTAAATTTCTCAGTAAACCTAAAATTCTAGATGAGCGGATTTCTTTTTTTATATAATGCTCTTATCGATGTTTTGTGTATTTCATATATCATTTCTCAGTTCAATTTAGATATGTTCTCCTTTCCCTTCCCCGACCCCACCCCAGATCATGAACTCTGCCATAACTGTCCTACATCTTTCTCTCAGTCTTTTTTTATGTTTAGGAATTCACATTTTCCTCCTTTAATTTTATATTACTCTAAAATATGAATATATACTTTCTACTCATATACAGTAATTACAGAGTCTGAAAGTAAGTGATGGATTGATTGAAGAGCCCAGTAAGAGATTTATATTATAACAACATAGTTGCTTTCAAAAAGACAGAAATATAACAATAATGTTGTTCAGCTTGCCTTTCATCTGGGATTTGGTGTTAGCATCCACAAATGAGGGAAACCATTCACCACTTGTTTTTCTGGGACTGTGTTACTTCACTTAGCATAATGGCTTTGAGTTTCATCCATTTACCTGCAAAGTTCATGATGTCATCTTTCTTTACCATTGAATACTACTCCATTGTGTAGATGTACCACATTTTGTCATCCACTTGTCAGTTGAGGGCCATTTGGATTGGTTCCAACTCTTCGCTATTGTGAAGAGAACTGCAATAAACACAGATGTGCATGTATCTTTGCAGCAGGATGTCTTGTGGATATATACCCAGGAGTGGTATGGGTCAGGTGGTAGCCACATGTTGAGTCTTTTAAGGGTTCTCCACACTGTTTTCCATAAACCAGCAGTGGATGAGTGTTCCCCTTTCCCCACAACCTCTCTAGTATTTGGTGTCTTTTTTTTTTTTTTGATCTTAGGCAGTCATATAAGAGTGAGATGATATCTTAGAGTGGTTTTAATTTCCATTTACTTAATTATTAATGATGTTGAACACATTTTAAGATGTTTCTCAGCCATCTTTAATTCCTCACTGGTGAAGTCTCTGTTCAGCTCTTTACTCCATCTTTTGAGTAGGTCATTTGTTTTCTTACTTCTTTGTTTTTTGAGTAGTCTATATATTCTTAAAATTAATGCTCTGTCAGATGAAACATTGGTGAAGATTTCCTCCCACTCTGTGGGTTTTCTCTTCACTTCCTTGATTTTTTTTTCACTGTACAGAAGTTTGTGAATTTGATGAGGTCCCATTTGTCGACTGTTGACCTTATTCCCTGTGCAGCTGCTGTCTGATTTAGAAAGTCTTTCCACCTCATATTTGACAAAGGGGCAAAAAAAATCAATGGAGGAAGGATAGCATCTTCAGCAAATGGTGCTGGCAAAACTGGATCACCATTTGTAGAAGAACAAAATTAAACCCCTACCTCTCACCCTGTACAAAAATCAACTCCAAGTGGATCAAAGATCTTCATGTGAAACCCAAAACCCTGAAGGTGATAGAAGAAAACTTTGGCAACAGCCTACAAGACATAGGCATAGGAAAGTACTTTCTAAATGAGTGGATTTCATAAGACAGCTTGACAAATCCCATGCTGGCTAGGGAGAGGAGAGTAAGAGAAAAGGTTGCTCAGTAGAAATATTTTCCAAAATGGCATTCATTATGGAGCCAGTCTTGTGCCAGTGGTTGGGATGCTCTTTGAAGTATCTAAAGTGCCTTACCTCAGTTACAGATTCAATGTATTGATGTTGATATATCCACAAAACAGCATGTCTTGTCTTGAGTGAAAGCCTTTGTTTACTTAGAGCATCTCAGCTCTCTGTACAGATGAGAGAAAGATACTGAGGTGAAATAATAATTGTTTGCATAGACTCAGGTTATCAAGAGAGGTTCACCGGCTGGCTCTTTGTTCCTGAATATGTTTAGAAATATCAGTTAGTGTTACAGAAAGTAACAGTGACAAGACATGAAGTATAAATATAATTGCATGAGCTGAGACGATGTAATCAGTGGGTAAATTTGGTTATAATCACAGCTGTGATATGCTCAAAGCTAAGTTTTAGTTGTGTTAATCATGATATTAAGACCAAATTGAATTTGTTGCTTTTGAATTGCTCTGATAGAACACCATGACCAAGGAAAATTATAGAAGGAAGAATTTATTCGGCTTACAATTCCAGAGGGATAAGAGTCTAACATGGTGGGGAGGCATGACAGCTGCCACAGCCAGAGCAGAAAGCTTAGTGCTGGTTGTTCAAACATAATAGAAAGCTAATAAGGAAAACTGGAAGCGGGGCAAGGCTGTGAACCCAAGCCAGCTCCAGTGATGTGCTTCCTCAGGCAAGGCTATGTCTCCTAAGACCCCCCCTCCACCAATAGCCCCACCAACTGACCAAGTACTCTAATACTTGGAACCCATGGGGGACATTTCTTATTTAAACCACAACACAAATAATATTTATTTTTGTATATTTTGTGTGATTACCAATTCCAATACATTCAGTAATGTTTAAGAAATTATCACAATTAATATTTATGAAACACAATTATAATCTTTCAAATATAGCCTTATTTGCAATAGTAAAAGTTTTATATTTTCAAATAGAATCTATAACTTCTAAACTGTAGGAATGTATTGAATATATACTTTTATAATACTTATACTATAGTTCAATTATACTTTTAGTCTGTTACTGACATTTCAGGATATGTTAAAGTCGGGAAATATTTGCTTGTAAGAATGGGCAAGGTATTCAAAACAAATAATATTAGATCCATATAAAGAAAAGGGAAAGAGGGGTTCAATGTGAAGTACTTTGATGCTAAAGGAGAATAGTGGCCATGCTATTCAGTACTGATGCCTGGGTCTTCCTTCCCTACTCATATTTCTCTCAAATTTATGCCACCCTCCCCCAAAAATAAAGCATTGTAGGCAGAATTGCAGTGGCCATAATAGGAAAGTGATACTCCCAATAGACATACTGTCAGATACAACTTCCAAAGCACAGTCTCACAATGCACCTTGTGGATCTGCTGTTGTTGGCTTTTGTCTGTATAGCCAAGGAATGGTAGTATGTTAGGAAGTCTATGAGAAACTGCCCACTGCCACAAGCTTTAAAGACCAACAGTTGCTTGGGTTTCATCAGGGAAGCTTCAGTTGAAAATTTGAGGTAAAAGATTACTTTGTTTTTCAGTTAAAGTTAGATAGGAAGGAAGGTGTCTGTTAACTATGGTATTTTATGGCTACATTAGGAACAATGTGGCCAAGACAGAGAACAATCGTAGACTCCTTATTAAATAACAGTGTTAAGGCTTTTGCCTTTATCAGGTGGAGTCACCACATGACCGTGAGCTGTTCTGCTCTTCAACACCTGTGGTCCCTTTAGTAAATGTCTGTAGTTCCCTTGAGTGTGATGCCCTGGGATGGAAAGTTGCCATTAGAACCATTACTGACAAAGTAAGGAATTTCATGCCTGGACCAACTGTCAGCACTAAGTAGGTCAGGGATCCATTTCTACATCTGAAGCCACAAAAAGAAAAGAAAAAAAAAAAAACCCAAAACTAGATAATCACAGCTTGTACAAACTCCATAGCCTTTCATCTAAATTCAGAAAGGAAAATTGGCAGGCTAAGCACCCTGCTCTTTGAATGAGGTAGCTTTTAAACATGGAGCCATCTTCTCTCTTTTTAGAAAAAGAAGGAGAAAAGGAGTGAATCATGACACTAACTCCTAACTGATTTATGTAAATACAATGTACAGGCAAGTCCACTTCCGATTTGGCTACACTTTGAGCTTGCTTGTGCCAACATGATAGGTGATGAGAGATACAGGAACTTAAGTATGAATAATTCAGGGAAGTTTCCTTCATAAATTGTGCTGAACTTTAGAAAATTAATTCACTGTTTTTCTATAATGCTTATTTTCAAATAAGACAAAAGCAGCAGGTGAAACAAAATTTGCCATGCGAAGAAATCAGTTAAAGGAAACTACTATTGAATCCCAGATTCTGGCCGGAGTGGAGGGTACACTACACAAAGTCTGCCAGAAGTGCATTAAATTTGCTGAAAGGGACTCTGAGTTTATAGAAAAACATCAATTTAAGAGTTCAATTCAGTTCAACAAATAGTATTGATGATGAAAACATTAGGGTCCTAACTGCTATTGACTGACAAGTATTCCGACTTTGCTTTCAACTCTAAAATATTAAATCATTTGTTTATCCTTTGCCAGAACATTGTAATGGTCAAGAGCATAAATTGGAGCATAAATTGGATTAAAGCCTCTTTTTGCCTCTTAGAAACTTGAAACTGTGATAAAAATAGATCCTTCCTATTCTTTGGTTTCCTCCTCTGTTTAATAGAAAAATTAATATTTTACTATTAGGGAGATTAAATATACTAATACATAAATTTAAATAAATGTAAATGGTGCACATGATAATAATCTAGTGATGCACAACAATTCATAAGCCCAAAGTTCTAGAAGTGCAATGTATATGCCAATTCACAAAATTCTGATTCCAGGCTTTGAACAAGTATTTTTATTAACCCTACATACCTTATCTCTACACATAGATCACACTATGCTATCCAAGATGACAGTCATTAATAGTATGTGACCACTGAAAATGTGGCTAGTCTGAAGTTCAAGTCTTAAATACAAAATGGAGGGACAGGAGAGGCGGCTCATTGTTGAGAGTTCATGCTGATCTCATTGGAGGACCCGGATTGGGTTTGGTTCCCAACACCAACATCTCACAAATCCCAGCACTCCTAACTGCCTCCGCCTCCAGTTCCAGCACATTCACTGTCCTCTTCTAATCTCCACAAGCACCTGCCCACACATGGTGCACATAAACATGTAGGCACATGTACACACATAAAGTCTTTAAAAATATTACAGAATTAATATGTGATTTGTAACTTTATTATACTCCTTAAATATATAATATATTTAATTACTATTGTTTTAAGGTCTAAGTTATAATTAACAATCTATCTATAGTAATTCAAGCAACATAAATTGCTAAAATTAATTTTACCTTTACCCTTTTTACATGTGGCTTCCAGTAAATCTAAAGTTATGTTTGTGACTCATATATTCTCATATATATGTAAATAAATATGTAATTTTCTGTGAGGATGAGGTATGGCATGGTGTTTGATATGTGTCTATGTGCATAAGATGTATATGTATGCTAGCACATGCATGCCATGGCACACGTATGGAGGTTGGAGGATAAGTGGGTCCTTATTTTTCCACCCTGTTTTTAGGCTATTTCTCTCTCATTTCTTGCTTTTTGTTATTGTTGTCACTATGTAACCTGGTTAGCTGGCCCTTGAATTTCTGAGCAGTTATTGTGTCTCCACCTCCCATGTGCCATGGGGATGCTATGATTTAAAATATTCACTACAGCATCTAGCTTCTGACCTGAGGCCCTCAGGGATGTGTAGTAATGCCTTTACCAACAGCCATTTCCCTGGTCTCATATTCTGTATCTACTGGACACCACTACTTTAGAAAAATCTCAGAATTTTCCTATCCTTAATAAATGAGCCGGGCGTGATGGCGCACGCCTTTAATCCTAGCACTTGGGAGGCAGAGGCAGGCGGATCTTTGTGAGTTCAAAGCCAGCCTGGACTACAGAGTGAGTTCCAGGACAGCTGGGGCTACAGGGAGACCCTGTCTCGAAAAGACCAAAAAATAAAAATAAAAAATAAAAAATAAAAATGAGCTAGAGATGTGTCACTAGACTCTCAAAGTCAGTGACATTAGTTATACCTCTTTTTCTAAATAAGGCAGAAAAATGTAAAATTATAATTTTAAGCAGTCATTAAAATCACACATATCACAAATTCTAAAATTTCAGGAAATGGTGAGATTGCAAATTCACCAGCCCATTCCTAAATTTACAAAGATCAAGAGGCAATCTCTGAATCAATCACTTTTCTAAATATATGAAAAAGTATTTGCAGCATTAAGCCTTTTTCCAAAAATTCAGCCGAATTTCCTTTGGAAGAGGAGTACGTCAATATTTTCAATAAGAGTTAACTTTGTTGGGAAAATTCAGTTCTTTCAAAATGTTTACAATGTAAAGATATTTATTTGGTTACTTAATCTCTCATTTACCTAAGCTAATTTAATAAGTTGTATAATGCAGACCCAATGAATAGGCTAGTATACATACTGAGTAACAACAGCAAATATAATTATTACTAGTCATTAATTACTTTGGAAAACCTAAGAGACATGTAGACCTTTTATTGGGTCCCTCTCAGAAAATACTGTTCTATTTCAGTTACAGCCTTTATCTCATGCAGGTATTTCCAGTTCAAATACTTGCCCTAACTAGAGCTAAAACACCTAGGAATAAGAATTGACCATATCATGATAAAAGTTGTAGCCAGTGTCTATAATAGCATCTGACACTGAAGTAGGAATTCAGCAGATATTGTTAATTGAATGTAGAATTTTACTTTTTTGTTACCATGGGTAACAAAATATTGCTTGTTTGTTATTGATATATTCTTACAAGGTAGCCCAGGCTAACTTGGAACCAATGATCCTTCTGCCTCAGGCTTTGGATTATGGAGTCTTATGAGAAAGAGATATGATATAGATGTCCCATTTAGGACTGAGAACTCCAGAGTCATTTATTCTCTGGTATAGCCATAGAGAAAATCAGTGTGGAGCTTGCTTAAGAAGCTAAAAATAGATCTAGCAGACAACTGAGATACATCATTCCTAAGCATATAATTTATGTCCTGTGACAGAGATAGTTTTCAATCACGATGTCTTTTTTTTTTAAGACTTTTTTTTCCATTCTTTTTTTATTATTTATTTTTTTTTATTGATGCTTTGTGTATTTCATACATTATTTTCCAATTCAGTTCAGGCATATATCCCCTTCCCTTCCCCCCACCCAACCCCTACCCATCCCAGATCATGCATTCTGCCATAACTTTTCTGCATCTTTCTGGTTTTTTTTTTGTTTTGTTTTCATTTTTTTTTTTTAACAAGAAAAAAATAAAAAAAAAAAAAAAAAAAAAAAAAAAAAAAACCAATTTGCGAGCAGGTGTGCCTAAACCCACACAGCTCATTGGTCCCACCATCCAGCAGGGGGGCTTGTATGTTCAATCAAGTTGATCAAATGAGTGTCCAGTCTATATTTTTGTTAATCCAATTACCCCAATTGCAGCCCTTACATTCTTACCATGCCCCCTTTTCCGCAGATTGTTCGCCTAGGCTTAGAAAAGGCACAGGTGGATGAGAAGGAAAAAGGTCTACTTTCTCTGGACCTGTTATCTGGTCTGTAGTCAAATTTGGCTGTTTTCTTTCATGGGCTGTCATCTTGTCCAGGCATAACCCTTTCAATCCTACTAATGAAGCACATTGCAATTAGATATATAGGTAATAAAACAGTATAATATATAGCCTTCGAATCCTACTAATGAAGCACCGAAATTGGATATATAGGTATTTAAATATTATTAGTTGTTATGGTAGGTTACCTTTGTATTAGACACAGATTTTGGATGGTTATGTTAATCCATGGAGTTACATTTTCTCTATAAGTATGACTAGGCGTCGTGTGGTTTTCTAAACATCTCCTAACCATTATAGACTGTCAAGCTTTGGTGCGCACAGCCATGGGTTATTCCCAAGGAGAGAGCTAATAGCCAATTTAGATTTTGGGGATATACAGACATATGGCTGCACGCTGCATATTATTTCCATGGCAGGTGAGGTGTAGCTGGCGCTGATGGAGGAGTCTTGCTTGACTCAAGGAGACCTATATTGCTTTATTGGTTTAGAGGACTTTGGTAACACTCTTGGCATTCCCAAGGACCATCTGTATACTTGCAAGTGCGGTCTCCATACATTTTTTCCATGTTTGTATCAGGTCTTCAACAGCAGGGCCTTCATCGCCCTCTCCTGCAGATATCCAATTTTGAGGCAAGGAGCCTTTACATATTGTGGGGCTGGATCCCCTTGCCAACATCTCCTTGGGTAGAATAATCCATTGTGATGTCGGAGCTCCTGTATTAATACATCTTTGTTTAAGTGCATAGCTGTAAGGAGACTTTAGCATTATATATTGGTTCTGAATAAAGAATAATCCTTTTCACAGTTTCTATGTCCCAGTGTAGTCAACCCAATTAACCAGTTATAAATATTTCTTGGGAGAGATCCTCAAACATGCAATACACCAACAACACGTATGGGATGTGTATTAAAAGAACAACAATAGAAATATTGCATCAGAAAACTGATTGAATTGGTGACTCGGGAAGGGTGGTGGACAGGGGTGGGAGAGGGACACGGGTGTATATGTGATTGGGTGCATGTTTAATTGACGTGAGTTCAAACAAGTATCCAGTTTTGCCCAGACTCTGTTTACAGGATACATGGTGTTTTAGACTTAGTAAAAGTAAATGACGTGCATATTTGGACAACATTGGTTGAAGGTTCTGATAAATACGGTAATGCATCTGAGTAATTGGTGATATAAATTGGTCTTGTCCACATTAGCTTTACGATCTATATTAACAATTACTTTGGATTGGTATTTAAACAAATGTTTCTCATAATTTTGCATCGTCATATTAGTATCACATTCGGGTAGTAATCTCTTTCGCCTATAGAATGATTTAACTCAAAAATAAACTTTGTTTCCCAAGTTAATCACATACAGTAACCCAAAAACAGCATGGGTGAACTTGATGACATCTGTGCCTTGACTCCACCCAATAAGTATGTATTTAATACAACTGGCTGATTTTTAGACTCATAGGTCAAAATAAAACCTAAATAAAAAAAGGGGATATAGATAGATATGAAAACTTTTCGTCAAAAAAACCTTGCAACCCAATTCTTAAAACTAACTATGGAAAGATTTTGTAGGTTCCAAACAGGCCAGAGTATAAAAAAAGAAAAAACCACACACACACACAAAAAAAAAAAAAAAAAAATGCAGCTTTGCAGTGAGTAGGATGGTACCAGAAAGTGCCAGCAGAAGGGTTGACTCCTCTGGGCATTGAAGGAAGAAACGCCTCAGATTGCTCGCAGACATCAGGCCCCTCATTGGATCCTACTAGTAACAACTATTTTTAATAATTCCTAATGAAGCTTACCTTCTAGGTGCCGCAAAGGTTTTAATACAAGAGACTTTCTTAACTCCCCCCCATAGAATAAGGAGAATTAAGACATTTTTTTAAAGACAGCGTCTCCCTATAGCCTCAGTTGGCCTGGAACTTATTCTATAGACCAGGCTGGCCTTGAACTCACAGAGATCTGCTACCTCCTGACTGCTAGGATTAAAGGCATGCACCACCACACCCAGTTTAAAGACAGTTCTTAGTCACCAAGTAGGTGCTGAGAATCGAACTCGGTCCTCTGCAAAGAGCAGTCGCACTCTTAACGCCTCGAGCCATCTCTCCAGCCCTATTGATGGTCTTATTTTTTTAAAGCACATTTACGTAGCATTACTTTCACTTTAATTTCAAGAATATTTTAAAACAATCTATTGCATTGATATGTTTGTTCTTTGTAGGTATTCTATCAAAGAGTCTTATTCTTTTATTTACACATTCAGATTTTATTAGCACTGCTTCTTTAGTAATAATTACCTTAATCCCTTTTTATAAATAGAGAGTCCTATTATTTTTTCTTTTTTTTTTTTTCTTGTTTCTTTATCTTTTTGAGAGATGGTCTCCCTTTATCTAGAGATCTCCTGGACCTCACTATGTACACCGAACTGGCCTTGGATTCACAGAGAATCTGCCTGCCTCTCTTCCCCGAGTGCTGGGGTTAAAGACATGCACTACCATGCCGAGGAGTCCTATTCTTTTTTTTTTTTGTTTTTTTTTTTTGGTCTTTTCGAGACAGGGTCTCCCTGTAGCCCCAGCTGTCCTGGAACTCACTTTGTAGACCAGGCTGGCCTTGAACTCACAAAGATCTGCCTGCCTCTGCCTCCCAAGTGCTAGGATTAAAGGCGTGTGCCACCACGCCCGGCCCAGAGGAGTCCTTTTCTTAAATGAACATTCAAGAACTCTGATTTACTGTTAAAAGAGATTGAGTTTCATTTTTTCCTCAGTTTCCCCATTCTCTAATCATTTAAATTGAATGGAGAGAAGCTAACTTACTTTTGTAAACTTATTAATAGAGGGAGGTGTGACTCCAGTTGTCTTAAGTGGTGCTTCACCCTCATCCATTGATCTGTCCTCAATTCCTATTGATTTTTGAGAAAATGTTGTGCTTTGGTTGTAATTTTGTGAGTGTCTTCCAGGAATTTCATGCTTCAAATGTTCTGCAAGATCTGTGGAAGAAATAAACAGGCAAACTTGCTTTCTTGCACTTATTTGAGTAGAACCCCTGTCTTTTCTTGAAAATAAACAAAAGGGCAGGTGTGTGGTTGTCACCTAAAGCAAATTTTTAGTGATCTGATTTCCTTAAGTGTTTCTGTCAGCTATTCACGTTTTTGTTTTTTCTTTGCTGCCATAGAAGAGTTTCACAAGCTTGAATTTCTAGACCTTTCCAGTAGCTGAGTAGGTCTTCCTTCTAAGTCCTCAAACGTAAGTGTGCTCCCATTGACACAATTATTCTACTAAAAGAGCAATGTTATAAGTTCTTACCTCGTTTGACGTCATTCAATATTTCTTCAGTGGCCTTACTCCCTCCCTTATATAGCATATATAACAACTTTTCAGATACTATCATTTCCCAAGATTTCATTTCTTCCTCGTGAGCTTTGCCAAATTTGCCATCATGCCTGACATTTTAGATGAGGCTCCATGTGTTAATTATGCTGGAAAGCCTTTTTGGATGCCTCCTGTAGATTTTGTTCTCATTTATCTTTGGTGCAATAGAATATTATGGCTATCTCTATCATGTGTCATATTTACTGTGACTGTATTTTTATTATTCCATTTATCATTTCAATTCATCCTATAAGTTGTGGTGCATATGTTTTTAATAGATTTATTTTGCTTTATAGAATATAGCCAAAAAAGTTAGGAGCCTTGTATTCTGCTTTTTTTCCCTTGTGTACAGCTATCATTTAGTCCAGTAAATTTATGTCATATTATAACAAGAGATGAATATGGCCTTAATTGGTAGCTTAGTCAAATTACTGACACACTTTTTGGGCTCTAATCGCCTTATTTTCTTTGTCTAACAAATGGAAGTGCTAGTTTCAGCTACTGTTGTCAGAATTTGATAAGCTAACAGATATGGCGTGTTTAGCATAGAGCTGAGAATAGGGCTTTATTCTTACTTTTGTTAATGAGTTACAAGAGCAATGCATTAAACAAAATGGTCGTCTATGGCACGCAATGTTTAGAGACTGTTGCATAAAAGTCCTGAAAGTAGGATATCTCTGTTTTAAGGCTAGATGCTGACTAAGAGAGCTAAAGTTTTATTCATGTGCATCATTTAAAGTTTTTAGTCAAACTTCTTTGGATTACAGGAAGAAATTATCATAGTAGCAATATCGAGACACGTGATGAAATATTTAAATTATTGTCTGAATAATTAGTATGTACTGAAAAAGAAACCACCTCTTCTTACTGGTCTTTCTCTTTCCCATCCTACTTCTTTTGTTAATAAAACATGATTTAGGACTAGGGATATAACTCTGAGATAAAGCAGTTCCCTAACATCTGCAAGGACCACATTTGATCCCCATCAACACACACACACACACACACACACACACACAGAGCATAGATGAATAGTCACAAATTATTCTAAAAATAAAGAATAACTATTAAAATTCAACTGTACTTTGTACAAATTTCTGAACATTAATTCTATCTTGATTTTTTTCAAATTCAGTGCTTCTGTCTTATTTTAGCAGATATAAGATTTTCATGATCTTGGAAATGAATATGTAAATTATATGAGTCTTTTACATTATGGAAATTTTTATTGCTCATTTAATTCATTTTAAAATCAATTTGTGGAAACCTTGGGCAATGTTGAACTCAAGTACAAGTCTTTCTTGACTTTAAAAATTCATTTGTTCTGAAGTTAATATAAAATAAGTTTAGGAATAAAAATTGGCAACATATATCTATGAGAGATTTGTTATTATTTTTATTCTCAATTAAAAATGCTATTCTGTACATTTATTACACAGGTTTGATTACTATTGCCATCCTGCAGATTATACTAAAATGATGTTCTCTACATATTTAGTTTTATCATTATTCTACATAATATTTGAATTCTGATAAAATGTTAGTAAAAGTGAGTTTCTACTGAAGCCATGCATTGTGCTCAAAAACTTACTTACAAAGCTGAAATATTTAATCAATTTTTACTAACTTGAGAACATTGAAAATAGTCCGAGATCGGCTCTCAGCATCCTGGTACTGGTACTACCAAGAGACCTATTATTTAGAAGTTTTTCTTCATATTATCAACGCAAGCATTCTTGTCATAGTTACAAAGCCCACCAGCAATAATTCTCTTCAAGAAAAACAATCCCAGACCATGTAAATTAATGCCTACATCCAGGAGTATAATGAGAATATCCTTTAATTTTCAAGACATCATCAGCTTTAGAGTAATGTCAAGAGGTTAGGATTCATACTGCATACTAACAATAGAGGGATGTCATATTGATAGGATGTAGCCCAGGCCTGCGAGACCATTCAGATTTACAAGCTGCCTCTACTGGAGATCAGCTGTACCATCTGGGTCTGTAATGTGCACAAGTCAGTTGCAAAGTACTTCAAAAATAAGACCTTCTAATTTTAGAATCCTGGTCTTAAATAGCAATTTATGAAAATATCCAGCTGGAGTGATCTACTGAATTTCAATTTAAATGAGCAGCTTGACTAAGATACTGTAAAGGAGGTTAACTCAAGATATGCATTCCAAATCTTTGATACGTCAAATGGCCTTGACACTGGTAAGACGTATACACAGTGTGAGTAGACAATACAATTTTATTTTTAAGATGGAGTCATATATATATATATATATATATATTTTTTTTTTTTCCATTTCCCTAAAAGCACTTGGGTGATCTTGAAACACAGTAAACATGAAAAATACTCTGCAGTAGGCTCCCTCCACACACCATTCTTTTAGTTTGCCCTTTACTAAAAAATGTTGTTGAGGGTGTTCTCTGAGATGAACGAGCCAAGAAATTAGCTCATGGACTTTTCTGATAATAAGTACACTAGCTAAACTCATCTGATATATGGAAATAAAAACCTCATTACTTCCTTAAAGTTCCCTGGGGTGTATCTTTACAATTTACTCAGTGAGAAAGCCTGGAATTGAAATTCTTAAAAGATAAGTCTTTTAATTGCACCCAAGACTAGCCAAGTCTGGTTTTTCAGAGCTATTAACATCTTAGACAATTGCACTTAATTTCATACTAAGTCAATGATTGTTATCCATGCCTAATGAAAGCATTGGTAAAGTAATATAAATAATATGATAATGATATATGTGATGTTACATAGTACAATGATATATAAATTCTTCACATGTACAGCAAAACCATAGCTATCTTTTATGAAGGACACATTTTAATTTTAAACTCTTGATTAGGAGAAAATACTTTCAAGTAAAGATGCAAAGGCAGATGGTGCTAACTGACTGCTATCATTATGTAACTTGATAATTTTCACATTGGTTAATAACACATAATGATGGTGGTAATCATGATGACAAAATGGATACTTATCCACATCAAGACGTACAACTGAGCTTAAGTTAACTCTGTAGGGAGTCAGAGCCCAGGGATCTATTTCCTGGGAGCTAGGGAATGGATAAATTACTTCTGCATATAGTAACTGAACTTCACTTATAATGTACCATTGTTGCTTAAAAAATTCAGATTTAATCAGTGTGTGAATAAAAAAATATATAATTATATCTTTATGTGTCAACACAAATATGATATTCACTCAGAGTAATCCCTGAATCTGAAATAATATTGTGGTAATAATATTATACCTGTGAAGAATGTGAATAATAAAAAATTTTATCTTCATATTTCTAATGCAGCTTACATTGTATCTGCTAAAATGAAAATAAGCATTAATTTTCATGCTTCACTAAGGAAGATAGCAAGGGAAAAGATGTATATATTATATATTATATAGTGGATCTCCTAGGAAGTCTGAGATTATTTAAAGATGGTTTAAATATAGAAAACAGTCATCATAAAAATAATATAGGTTATTAATATGACATTGTATCTGCTAATTTGTGTCACCAATTATTCGATATATTTTTTTATGTTTGTTTACTAACTGTAATTCTAGGTATTTGTGGTTCTCTCCCCGTCATGTGTGTTTTGGGGGGGCATGTAGCATATGCATGTGAGTGTTCAGGTGCATGCACACGATGACCTGGTGTCTTCCTCTCTATTTCTCTACATTTTATTGTGTTGAGAGACTAACTCTCACTGAAGCAAAAGCTGCATTTTTGTTAGGGTGGTGTACCAGCACTTTTTTGGATCCTTCTATCTCTACCCCTGCCCCCCAATGCTGAGGTGGCAGGCCTGCTAGAATTCAAATTCAAGCAACTCTTACCCACAACACAAGCACTCTTCTTCAGCAAGTCATTTCATAAGCCTCCACAGCAAGTTCACTGCTGGTGTGAATGCGCTCTTACAACCCCTATCGAAAACACTGTGGAGAACTCTTAAAAGACTCAATTTGAGCCTAACACTTGACCCAGTCATACCACTCCTGGGTACATACCCACAAGATTCATCCTTTCTCAGAGAAATATGCACGTCTATGTTTACTGCAGGTCTCTTCAAAATAGCAAAGGCCTAGAAGCAGCCCAAGTGTCCCTCAACCGACCAGTGGATAAAAACAAATGTGGTGCATCTACACAATGGAATTCTATGCAGTGGTAAGAAAAGATGATATCATGAACTTTGCAGGTAAATGGATTGTATTAGTCAGGGTTCTCTAAAGAAACAGAAGCAACAGGACAAATATATAGCTATATACAATTTATTGATTTGCTCACGTGACAGAGTTCAAGTAGTCCAACAGTAGCTGCTCCGCACTGGAGAGGCTGAGAATCCAGGGAACTGCTCATTCCTAAAGGCCAGATGTCTCAGTAGTCTCAATCTGGTGCTGAAGGCCCTGTGGATTCCAGATCTGCTGGTCTCAGTACATGCTGGGATCCGAAGGGTTGATCACAGCACCAAGACAAACTCACCAGTGAGAGAGAGGCAAGCTGCAGGAAAAAAGGGACCAGCTCCCTCTGCTGTGGCCTTTTATACTGCCTGCTGGCAGAAGGTAACGCCCACATTTGGGGTGGGCCATCCTGGTGGACGTGGTCCAATCCGAAGATCCTTTTCCTCCTATTTGTTCCTTAGTCCAGTCAAGTTGACACCCAGGATTAACCATCACATGAATTGAGCTAGAAACCATTGCTAAGTGAAGTAACACAGTCCAAGAGAAACAAATGGCATATGGTTTCCCTCATTTGTATATCCTAGCATCAAATATCTATTTTTTTTTCCTTTGGTCTTTTCGAGATGGGGTCTCCCTGTATCCCCAACTGTCCTGGAACTCACTCTATAGAACAGGCTGGCCTTGAACTCACAAAGATCCGCCTGCCTCTGCCTCCCAAGTGCTAGGATTAAAGGCATGTGCCACCATGCTTGACTTCAAATATCTGTTTGTAAGGCAAACTGAATAATTCTCCTTTTTTGTGCTTTCTTTTATAGTAAATATAACACCTGGTGTTACTCTTCAACTTTGTATGTAATGTGGGACTGTAAGGTAATATTTTTCTTTACCTGCATGCAATGCTACTGTCAAAATGTAAATCCCTGAATATGTTTTGGAATTGATCTATAGTTTATTTTCAGACATCATAACTTTGGTATATGTGTGGCATGTATGTATGCATATTTTGGCATGATACAAATCAGAAGGAACAACAAATAAAAAGACTGGGTCAAAGAACTGACTGAAACAGTAAACTTTTGCCCCAAACAGTAAACTTCTGCATCCAAGTTTCAAAGAGGACTGAGAAAGAGATGAAAGGCATGCACGGTAGAGTGCATGAGCTCTGGTGGAGTGGGGGGCAAGGAAGGGGTAACGGGTCTAAATTTGATTAAGAAATGTTGTAAGAAATGCACAAAACCTCAATAAAAAAAGAAAGAAATTCATAAGCTTAGGATTGGAATACAGGAATACTTTTTATGTTAAATAAAAGAAGAAAAAGTAGAAGGTTACCAAGATGCATACAGTCTGTTCAGAAAGAAAAGCAAAAAGGAATCAGTCTCTTCACACGATTATGTATCTTTGATTCTTTATATATCCTCAGCGACCACATTGCAAAAGTCAGGAGTAGAATTTATTTTATTAGTGAGTTAAGGCTTTTCAGCAAAAAAGGTTCAAGCCTTCATAAATTTAGGAGCGAATTCTAGAAAAGCTTAATTCTTTATTGTTGTCTTTTGTGCTTGGAAACAAATGCTATTATTTATATGTGCTATGTTATTTTATGAGTTTAATCATTGTGAGATTATGTGGGTTTATGGCTCCTGGGGGATAGGCTCCTTCATGGCAGAGAAGGCATGGCATGGCAGCAGGAGCAGGAAGCATGCTGATCACATTTTATCCCTGCATAGGAAGCTGAGAGCAGGAACTAGAAGATGGGTAAGGCTGTGTACCCCCAAAGCCTGCTCCCAGTGACATACATTCTTCCTTAATATTCTACCTCCTGGGGGGCTGGAGAGATGGCCTAGCAGTTAAGAGCGCCGAGTGCTCTTGCAGAGGACCTGGGTTCGATCCCCAGCGCCCACATGGTGGCTGAGAACCATCTTTAACTCCAGTTAACACCCTTTTCTGACCTCCTCGGCATTGCACGACATGAGTGCACAAACCTGCATGCAGACAGTACATTCATACATGTTTGTATATCCCAAATCTAATTGGCCATTGGCTCTCTCCTTGGAGGAATAACCCACGGCTGATGCCACAAGCTTACATCCTCTAATGGTTAGGAGATGTTATAAACCACACGATGACCCTGTCATACTTAATAGAAGAAAATGTAATTCATGGATTAACATACCATCCAAACATCTGTGTCTATACCAATGCAACCTACCATAACAACTAGTAATGTTTAAATACCTATATATCCAATTGCGAGTGCTTCATTAGTAGGACCAAAAGGCTATATATTATACTGTTTAAATACCTATATATCTAATTGCATGTGTTTCATTAGTAGGATTGAAAGGTTATGCCTGGACAAGCTGGCAGCTCATGAAAGAAAACAGCCAGAATTGACTAGAGACCAAGACAAAAGCTCCAGAGAAAGTAGACTGTTTTGCATCTCATCCACGTGTGCCCCTTTTCTAAGCCTAGGGAACAATCTGCGGAAGAGGAGGCGGGGTAGATGTAAGGGCTGCGATTGGGGTGAATGGTGAAACTACAACAATATAGACGGGACATATTTGATCAACTTGATTGAACATACAAGCCCCCCCCCCCCGCTGGGGATGGTGGGACCCATGAGCGGTATGGGTTGGGCACAACTGCTCGCAAATTGGTTTGACAAGAAGGATGCTTGTACTTCACGAAATTAAGCACTTATGGGGAAAAAAAAAATGAAAACAAAAACAACAACAACAAAAAACCAGAAAGATGCAGAAAAGTTATGGCAGAATGCATTGTCTGGCGGGGTAGGGGTGGGGTGGGGGAAGGGAAGGGGAATATGCCGAACTGAATTGGAAAATGATGTATGAATACACAAAGCATCAATAAAAAAAATCAATTATTAATTAATTAATTAAAAAAGATTCTACCTCCTAAATATTCTGTAACCTCTCCAAACAGCAGCACCAACTAGGGACCAAGTATTCGAATACACAAGGTAATGGGGGACCTTTCTCGTGTGAACCACCACATAGAGGTTCTATTGTTTAGATTATTTCAAATTGTTAACCATTTGGAATTTATCATGAGGACATGCATTGTTATTGATATGTGGGTGCCAATTTACTTTTACCCTAATTAAAACTATTGCTAATTTACTGATTAAAGTATGGTACTTCTAAAGGTTTGTCCAGTTTTTTTTTTCACATAAATTTATTTTTATTTTTTTTAACAAATCTAGACCTGTGTTCCCGCCTATTCCCCACCCCGCCAGAGCTCATGCATTCTGCCAGACATGCTTTTCATCTCTTTCTCAGTCTTTCTCAATATTCTCCATGAGGAAGTTGACTGTTTTGAGCAGAAGTTCACTGTTTCAGTCAGTTCTTTGATGCAGTCCTTTCTGTTGTTGTTGTTGTTGTTGTTGTTTTGTTACTGACCACCTTTTGGAGGCTAGATTGGCTGGGATGTCAGGCTGAAAAGGTATATTTATTATGAGCTGGGCATAACTTAGAAGTAAGAATGATGGAATGCATTAGTGGATTGGTGTGTGGGGGGTGGACTCTATAATATATTTCTGTATTCTGAAGAGGCTGTTAAATTCTGAGGATCTGAACAAAAATGGCAGAACTGAATTGTTAACCTTCATTCTTTACTATAATCCTAGCCACAGCTAATGAGGTTGTCACTGCTCCACTCTACAAACATGCAGGCCAGTGGCTTTCTACAAGTCTTTGATAAATACAAGATCACAGTACGAATTGGGAAATAGAAACCAGATATGATATTTGCAAAAAATTATGATGCTGTGGGAAATGATAAGAGAGTAGAAATAGGATACTGAGAGAAAATGATGCAAGCTATTTACAGATGCTAAGGACTTGTAAAGACAGAGACAGAAATCTTGAGCCAAAGTGACCTCTGATATGAGCTTCTCATGTCTGGTAAGGCTGAAATTGAGGCTGGTACCAAACCTCTACTTTTCTGGATATCATTATCCATTAACTTAATATATTCTCTTCATCTCTTCCCTGTCGTTTAGAGTAAACTATTATAATGTCTAAAATTCAATTTTTCTAACAGTATGAATCAGTAGATTCAGTATAGACCATTATATTTATTTAGTGAACAGTTATTTGCTCCTTCATTCACTTAAAACCTGAGTCCTTCAATAATGAAGACTATAATGAACACTGAGAGCAAATATGAATTAACACTTTTAGATTTTGTCTAGAAATTATGGATGGAAAACAAGGAAATATGTCAATAGAGAGAGAAATGTAATATGCTGAGAACTGACATGGATTGCTAATGGAATATATTCAATAGGATATTTCCTCACTTAAGGAGTGACAGAGCAAGCTCCAAGCCAGCTGGGACTAAAGGAAGACCCTGCCTCAAAAAGATTAAAAAAAAAAAAAGAATGGAATGGAATGGAATAATGTATTTGCTGAAGGAAATATAAAGACAGCTTAACTGAATCTGTGGCATATTAATGTAATATAATATAGATCTACAATGAAAAGATCAAGTGCTCCATAAAGAAATATAAAATTGACAGTTTTTTTTAATAATAAGTAATAAGTAATAAACACAAGCATCCTTTATGTAAAACCAATTTGCAAGTAGCTATGCCCAAACCCACACAGCCCAAGGCCCCCATTGTCCAACTGGAGGGGCTTGTATGTACAATCATGCTGATCAAATAAGAGTCCAGTCTATATTTCTGTAGTTTCATAATTCACCCCAATCACAGCCTTTATATTCTACCATGCCCCCTCTTCCACAGATTGTTCCCTAGGCTTTAGAAAAAGGACACAAGCAAAACAGTCTACTTTCTCTGGAGATGTCGTTTTTGGACTCTGATCAGTTCAGGTTGTTTCCTTTCATGGGTTGGCAGTTTATCTAGGAATAACCTTTTAATCCTACTAATGAAGTACAAGCAACTAGATATACAGGCATTTAAACAGTACTAATTATTATGGT
This sequence comes from Rhizomys pruinosus, assembly GCA_009823505.1. NCBI lineage: Eukaryota > Metazoa > Chordata > Mammalia > Rodentia > Spalacidae > Rhizomys > Rhizomys pruinosus. Next base: position 3,871,997 of record VZQC01003434.1, on the reverse strand, counting down.
AGGTAACGTAGGTATAGACACAGATGTTTGAATGGTATGCTAATCCATGAACTATAGCTTTTCTGTAAAAGATGACAAGGTCTTACTGTGGCTTATAACATCTGTTAACCACTAGAGGACGTAAGCTTGTGACATCAGCCTTAATTATTCCTCCAAGAAGATAGCTAATAGCCAATTAAGTTTGGGATATACAGACATATGGCTGCCACTGCTGCCCAGTATTTCCAGGCAGGTGAGGTGTAGCTGATGCTGACCGAGGAGTTAAGGGAGAAAAAGAGCACTAGGAGCTTAGGGTATCAGCAAAGGCACATCCTGAGTGGTTTCCATTGTTGAGGAGATTAGATCCATTAAGAAGCTTCCTTCAGTGTTTCACAAAACTTCTAAATGCTAATTTCTTATGTAAAACAACATTCATGGGGCTAGAGAATTGGCACAGTGGTTAGGAGCACTGGCTGCTCTTTCAGGGGACCTGGGTTATATACCCAGGTCCCACATGGGGGCTAACAACCATTTTTCTGTAACTTCAGTTCCAGAGTATCCAACACCCTCTTCTGATCTCCGTGGACTGACACAGGTGCAATTACATAAATACACTCATATACATAAAATAAAATAATTTAAATGGTCATTAAAATAATAAAATATAGTGAAATTTTCTTTCAAAACAGGTTCTAAATAAATATATACTAATTAATTTTTTATTTCAGTTATGGGATGGTCAAAAATAGCAATTAATTTCTTTTTCAAGTGTTCTTGATATAAAACTGTTAAATGTAAAGTTTTTGTTAAAGATAGATACCATATAAAACAATGAATGTGTAGATTTGCTAGAGATCTTTCTGTTACATTTTCTTTTTACAGTGAGAATAACAGGAAATATAATCTCAGAGAATAATAATTATAAAATCTTGCTTACTAAAATCTGATATGTAATTACATATCGATACACTGCCTACCTAAGCTTATATTTCTTGTATCAAATTGACTTATCTAAGCTTGTTAAATTAGCCCCCAAATGTTTTTTTCTCATCAAAATGTCATCTTTTGGGGGCCTTATTTCAATTGTGGTTATTATAACATGATTCCCATTCATATATATATATATATATATATATATATATATATATGCTAAATAATAATTGATTATTAAATTCCTACAACAAATGGTAAGTTTGTTTGTCAATGTTATTATGTCTCATGGTATTAATAAAGGGAAAAAGATGCCAAAAGGATATGACAATGATATTTTTGTAAAGAAAGATATATGTATGAAGACTAGATGGCTGGATGTTTCTGGACTAGAAGGGAGGATGAAAATGTTTGGGCAAGTTTATTAAAGTTCTGAGCATCTATATAGAGATACCATGTCGTTATTTTAATAATTGCTGTTGCAGGTAAAAAAATACCTTTCAGTCTACTCCTCTGGCTTGTATCGCACACTCACTTATAGTGTCACATTGGATGGATACAGACAAGTATTGAGGATACCTGTACCTACTGGGAAATGCTGTTTGTGTTTCGTTGTATTATGCAACTGTTACCTTTGAGATTTTTCCTTCTGTTGAACAACAGAAGATCCCAAACTTATAAAAATATGCATTAGACTGTGATTAGGATACAGGGTTCTTTCTTTTACCCAAAACAAAATAATTTGACTCAAGATGAGGTAGTTATTTTCTCCCTATACCAGATTGGTATAGTTCAAGAAAAAAATAATTTTGGTGATCTTGGTCTAGATCCTGATCAGCTTATTTTCTGTCTATAGGTATGTGGTATGATTTCCCCCTTCCTTCTAAAAACCTACAAATCAGTTTATGGGGAGCTAAGAAACAAAGGAGGCTGATTATATTTGTAGAACACTCTTTATTTGAGACAGACCTAAGAAAATTGTTTTAAATCCCTTTCCTTGTCTAGATGCCTACCTAACCTGTTATGTTAGATCTCATTCTCTCTCTCTCTTTCTCTCTCTCTCTCTCTCTCTCTCTCTCTCTCTCTCTCTTTCTCCATAAAAGCTGAGTTTTCAATGGGAACCTACAATGCTAAATATTTCACTCTTTCCACATTATCTGGGCAGCTCTTTATGTACCTGAATCCACTAAAGTAATTTTAAAATTTCTAAGGTCAAAGTTCAGTGAAACCTCTACTTAAATTACTTTTTGTTAATATATACAAAGCTTGATTTAAGAAACAAAATATATGTGCAGAAAAAGTTTATTCAAAACTATTAAAGTTTTTATTCAAGCCTTATCAAGATGTTACATAGCAATTAAAAGTAACAAACTGATTGTATTAACCTACTAAACATACTTAATCATACTAACTATACTAATTTGATCAGGGGGTCTTAAAGGAAGAATTTTTGCTACTTGTCTTCCAAGGTCAACTAAGTCCCAGGGCACTCTGGTGAATCTCCCCAAATATCCTGTAACTGTGATGTCCTCTTGTTCAGGAAGGTCATGGAGACACCACTAGATGGACTCAGGGTAACACAGAGAGAAAAGTTTCTTTCAAGGAAAACTCCAGCCTACCAAGGATTCTAACTTATCCTCACATAGATGGAATTAGTAAAAGAAAAGCTGAAGGTGCCAAGGCCTCCCCACAAAGCTCAGGTGACCCCTGAAGACTAAATCCTCAATTGACCTTGAGAATAAAAAATAAAGAAAAATTAACTAATTTGGACCAACTTCATGGTTTTAAACAATCAATAAGAAAGAATAACCAAAGAATAAAATAATTGATATATTTCTTTCATCAAAGTCCAAGGGATTGTACTTCCAGATTTTAGACTTAAATTCAGATAAAGTATTATTCAGACAATTATTCCTCATTAATAGTTTTATTATTAATAAAAATGCTACATAAATTTAAGACTTTAAGTCTTGGCCTAATTCACTCTGCAGTGCCTACCTGTAGCCAAGAGAAGTAGGCCTGCTATTGCTCTACACCAATGTACTATAATTAATCAACCATCTCCAAAGATTCTTGACTGCAGCATCATATATTGTTACATCCAAGAATCCACACCAGACACACTGAAGGATGGAAAACCAAGACTTTATTTCGCGGAAAAAGTAGACCAGCATGCTGGGGTGGGAGGGAAAAGGCTCTGACCTAGGGGAATTTTAGTGGGGTTTGGGTAACTTCTAGCCTAATTGGATAATAGCAGAGTTACAGCTCAAGGTTAGGTCAGACCATCTGCCCCCACATACCAAAGGTTTTCTTTAGACACAGTCCTGCGACTGTACAAGGAAATGTTGAGTCAGTCCACCTGCCCTCACATACCAACAGTTATCAAGTTTAAGTTTTATTAGCTGTTCTTGAGGCCTTGAGCATTTGCATTTGACCTTTTCCCTGAACTGGGCAGGTTCCAGTAATTGCTTAAAATGGTGGCTATACTCAAAATGGAGTCAGTGTGGGCCTCTCGTACAATATGACTGTCCAAGCTGCTATCAGAAGCCAAATCAAGGCTACATTTTTACTCTGTCAACAGAAGACTCCATCTTCCAATGGACCTTAAACAACTCTCTTTCTATGATGACCACACAACCCCCAACTTGAAGCAGTTAAGAGAGACATGATGGCCCTTTTCTTTCTTCGTTCTCACCATCTGGAATGAAGCATAAATACCTGTACATAAAAGGGCCCTGAGCTAACTTTCAAAGGAATCCATAGCACTTAAGCAAACCTCAGGTATACTTTCATGCCAACGTAATAGCCAAACCAAGAACTGTGTAAAATCCCCAAACCAGAGATTGGGTTATCTAGGAAAATAAATAACAGCACCTATTGTCCCAAACATCAAATCATATCAACAGCAATAGACTTACCCACCACCCCCTTTCCCAATCCTCCACATATTATAAGCAGCTCACCACCTGTGCCTAAGGTTTCAGTTTCAAATCCCACAAAGCAACTAACATACCTTCATCCTTCATTGTTCTTTCATTTATTTATTTATTTATTTATTTATTTATTTATTTGTATTTTTTTGAGACAAGGTCTCCCTTTAGTCCCAGCTGGTGGCCTGGAACTCACTCAGGGATTAAAGGCATGCACCACCATGTTTGGCACTATTTTTTTTTTTGGTATTTTTTTTTATTTTATTTATTTCTGTATGTATATGAATGTATTGTCTGCATGCAGGTCTGTGCACCCGTGTTGTGCAATGCCACAGAGGTCAGAAGAGGGTGTCAGATTCTCCTGGAACTGGAGTTCTCCTGGAATTGGAGTTTCAGACGGTTCTCGGCCGCCATGTGGGTGCTGGGGATCGAACCCGGGTCCTCTGTAAGAGCGGTCAGTGCTCTTAACCACTAGGATATCTCTCCAGCCCCTTTTTTTGGTATTTTTGTATTGTTCTTAATAAAGAAAAATCTGCTCTTAAGGTTGGTCTCTCATCTTCTTTCAATATGCTTCCTTGGTCATGGTGTTTTCATAGCAAGAGAAAAGTAACTACTACACTAATCATTTTCTCATCTATTGCATCATTTATATAAATCTGTGCACTTATTGCCATAATATAGGACTCCTAGTGTATTTAAAGCAAGGGTTGCTTAAATTATATCCTAAGAAACATCAAGTTGAAACCTCTTATTTTTTTATTATTTTTTGTGTTACATAAAACATTTCTTAATCAAATTTAGACACAATGGCCCTTCCTTGTCCCCTCCACATCAGAGCTCATGCATTCTGCATTCTGCTATACATGTCTTTCTTTTTGTCAGTCATTTTTATGATCTTTTGATGCTGAAGTTTATCATTTGGGGGTAAAGTTTACTATTTCAGTCAGATCCTTGACTTAGTCTTTCTTGTTGTTCTTCTTCTTCCTCGTTTATATCATTCCAAAATATGCCTATATAGATGCCACAGATATACCAAAATTATGACATCTGAGAATAAATTCTAGGTTAATTCAAGAACATGTTTAAGGTTTCAAATTTTGATTGGATGGTATGCAGATAAAGAAATGATGTTACTTTACTTTCCTACATTACAAAGCAAGTTGATGAGTAACATCAGGTATTACATTTACTAAAAAACAAAGAAATAAATGGGAATTAGTCAGTTTGTCTTCTAAAGAGAGAATTGGTGCCAGAATCCACAATGAGGGACACCATATTTCATTTGGTTTTGGGGGACTGTATTACTTCACTTAGCATAATGGCTTCTAGTTCCATCCATTTACCTGCTTTGTTCATGATGTCATCTTTCTTTACTACTGTAGAGAATTCCATTGTGTAGATGTACCACATATTCTTTATCCACTTGTCATTTGAGGAGCATTTGGGTTGCTTCCAGTTCTTCGCTATTGTGAAGAGAACTACAGTAAACATATACAAGCATGTATCTCTGCAATAGGATGTGTCTTGTGGGTATATACCTGGGAGTGGTATGACTGGGTCGGGTGGTAGGCTTATTTTCAGTTTCTTAGTTCTCCACATTGCTTTCCATAGGGATTGCATGAGTTTGTATTCCCACCAGCAGTGGATGAGTGTTCCCCTTCCCTGACAACCTCTCCAGCATTTGGTATCCTTTATTTTCTTGATCATAGCTAGTCTAAATGGAGTAAGATGAAATCTTAAAGTAGTTTTAATTTGCATTTCTTTAATTATTAATGATGTTGAACACTTTTTAAGATGTTTCTCAGCCATCTTTACTTCCTCATTTATGATGTCTCTTTTCAGCTCTTGACTCCATGTTTTGAATGGGTCATTTGTTTTCTTCCTCTTTTGTTTTTTGAGTAGTTTATATATTTTGTATAATTATCCCTTTTTGCAGATGATATGATATTTTACCTAAGGGATGCTAAAAACTCCACCAGAAAACTCTTAGAAACAATCAAAAGTTTCAGTAAAGTAGAGGGATACAAAATAAACCTAGAAAAATCAGTAGCCTTCCTTTACACCCAACAATAAGCAACTGGAGAAGGAATATAAGGAGACCTTCTCAATCACAATAGCCTCAAAAGAAATGCAATAAAAAAAAAAAAAAAAAAAAAACCTAGGAATAAACCTAACCAAATACACCAAAGACCTCTACAACAAAAATTTTAAAACCCTGGGTGGGGTTCATTTTTGTACATGGTGAGAGGTAGGGGTTTAATTTTATTCTTCTACAAGTGGCGTTCCAGTCATGGCAATACCCTTTGGTGAAGATGCTGTCTTTCCTCCATTGAATCATCTTGGCCCTTTTGTCAAATATGAGATGGTTGAAATTGGATATGCTCAGGTTCAGATCCTCAATTTTGTTCCATTGATCTATGGGTCTGCTTTTGTGCTAACGCCAGGCTTTTCTTATGACTATAGTCCTGTAATATAGTTTGAAGTCTGGTATGATAACTGCCTCCCCCTCCCCATCCACCATATTGCTCTTTTTGCTCAGGATTTCATTGGCTATCTGAGATCTTTTGTTTTTCCACATGAACTTTAGGAATTTTTTCTATGTCTGTGAAGAAGATAGTGGGAATTTTAATTAGGATTTTTATTGAATCTGTATACTACTTTGGGCAGGATGGTCATTTTACTATATTAATTCTTCCAATCCATGAGCATGGGAGGCCCTTCCATCTTCTGGTATCTTCCTCAATCTCTTTCTTGAGGAATTTAAAATTTTGATTGTAGAGATTTTTAGTTTCCTTTTTCAGCCTTGTTCATAGATATTTTAGTTTTAGGAAGCTCTTGTGAGTGGAAAAGTCTCTTGTATTCCTTCTCCAATTGCTTGTTATTGGCATAAAGAAAGGCTTCTGATTTTTCAAAGTTAATTTTGTATCCTGCCACTTTACTGAACATGTTGATAGTTTCTAGGAGTTTTCTGGTGGAGTTCTTGGTGTCCCTTAGGTAAAACAATCATGCCATCTGCAAAAATAGTAGTTTATATCCTGTTTTACAATTAGAACTCCTATAATTTCCTTTTCTTATCTTATTGCTCTCAGGAGCATTTCAAGCACTATATTGAAGAGGAGTGGAGATAAGCTGCCAATCTCTTTCTGGTTAAGTTTTGGTGGATTCCGTGATTTCTGTCATTCATCCATTTCTCTTAGGTTTTCCGATTTAGTAGAGTATAGGTTTTTGAAGTATTCCTGTATGATTGTCTGAATCTTTTTGCTATCTATTGTGATGTTTCCCTTTTCATCTCTAATCTTGTTGATTTGAAGTTGTTATTTCCTTCTTTTGGTGAACTGGGATAAAGGTCTATCTATTTTGTTTATCCTTTCAAAGAACCAGCTCTTAGATTCATTGATCTATTTTCTTGTATTGTTTTCTTTGTTTCTATTTCATTGATTTCCTCTCTGGTTCTTGTTATTTCTTCCTGTCTGCTGGGTTTAGGATTCATTTGTTGTTGCCTTTCAAGTGTTTTTCATTGCCCTGTTAGGTCATTTACTTGTGCTCTTTCTGTTTCCTTAATGTATACACTTAGGGTTATGAATTTCCCTCTCAGTACTGCTTTAAAGGTGTCTCATAGGTTTTGCTGTGTTGTGTCATCCCTTTCATTTAGTGCCAGGAATGCTTCTATTTCTTTACTTTTCCTTTAACCCATTCATTATTCAGTAGTGTGTTGTTTAGTCTCCATGTGTTCCTTTATCTAGTAGGGCTCTTTCTGGGGTTGATATTAAGCTTTATTACACTATGGTCTGATAGGATACATGGGATGATTTCACTTTTTTTGTATTTGCTGAGGTTTTCTCTGTGTCCCAGTATATGTTTGATTTTGGAGAATGTTCCATGGAGTGCTGAGTAGAAATTATATTCTTTGGTGTTTGAGTATAATATTCAGTAGATATCTATGAGGTCCATTTGATGTATCATATTGTTCAAATCAGATGTCTCTCTATTCTTTGTCCAGTTGACCTATCCAATATGCTCAGTAGGGTACTGAAGTCTTCCACTATTACTGTTCTGGGATTCATGTGTGCCTTGAAGTCCTGCAGGATTGTGTTTATGAAGTTCAGTGCACCAGAGTTTGGTGCATATATATTTATGATTGTAAGATCTTCATGGTTGATTGATCCTTTAATAAATAGATAGTGACCCTTTTCATCTCTTCTGATTAGTTTTACCTTGAAGTATATTTTGTTTGACATTAAAATTACAACTCCTGCTTGCCTTTTTGTACCAGTGGCTTGGAATATATTTTTTCCATCCTTTCACCTTAAGATGATGCCTGTCCTTGAAGGTGAGGTGTGTTTCTTGTAGCCAGCAGAAAGATGGATTCAACTTCTTAATCCATTCTCTCAGTCTGTGTCTCTTGATTGAAGAGTACAGATCATCAATATTTAGGGTTAATATTGAGAGATATATGTTGCTTCCATTCAGTTTATTTTGTTTGCATTTTTGGTCTATGTTTGTATTTCTGGGGTTATACCTTTATTAACTACTTTCTCTTGCCACTTGAGGATAGCTTCTCCTTTCCTCTGTGTTCAAGTATTTTCTGGAGGGTTGGTTTTCTAGGCATGTATTCTTTCATCTTGTTTATGTCATGGAATATTTTCCTTCCTTCTTTAATTGTAATTGACATTTTTGCTGGGTAGAGTAAGCTAGATTGGCATCTGTAGTCATTTATTACTGGGACATACTTTGATCCAAGCCCTTCTGCCTTTCATTGTTTGCATTGAAAAGTCAGCTGCATTAAGCATCCAAAAAGTAAAGTTACACCAATCTGATACTAATGTTAATTATTATGTCCTATTTAGATAAAACTTGAAAAAAAGCATAAGAAGCCTTACATAAACTTTGACTGGAAGAGCTATAACACCATACAATAAGTAGGCAAACCCAATGAGAAAGATTTAAATAATTTTAGGTGTATCTTAAATGTAAATGGTTCACTACAAACAGAAGTAATCTCTTTACTTTCCCAAACCCCAAATCCTACTTTGTATTTTCCAATCATAGGAAACATACCCATTGACCAGAATTAAGCTTATAAAATTTACCAAGTCCATCCAAACTGTCTCCTTCTGGACTGCATGCCACTGGGCAGGGAAGTAAACATAACTTTGCTTGAGTCAAATTATCTTGAAATGGGCAAAGCAGATATCAAAAGTAACACTTGCATAATAGACAGAGACAAAGGCTATCATTCAATAGTCAGAGGTAAACCATTACTTGTCAATGCCCCCTTTAATCTGAATCTATAAGCCAGGAATGGACCAAAAACGTATCACAACCCTGTATGGTTATAATCCCTTTTAGACAATTAGTAATGTAGTTTTTGTGTTTATACAATTCCATTCTGGCAACATTTTACCACTTCATTCCAGTACAAGTATCTTATTTTCTACTAAACTTTGCAATATTTTTAACCATCTGGGCAAACAGGGCAGTTCTCCCAAACACATGACCACAAATTTAAAACCTTAATGTGACCCATATCCACACAAAACAAAACCAAAGGCCTTAAATTCTATTTTATCTAGTATTAACATAGTGACTTATTTCTTAGTGCCATTTACTTGTATTTTTTACCCTAATTTCACCTTTGGATATTATTTATCTTTAAAGGTGAGGTAAATTTCTTGGAGACAAGAGAAAGAAAAGATGGGTTTTGTTTCTTAAGACATTCTACTAGTCTATGTCTCTAAATTGGAGAATTCAGTGCCTTAATATTTACAATCGTTGAAAGAATTAAATTGCTTCCAATCATTTTGATTTTTAGTACATTCTTACCCTAGGTTTTTATTTATGTGGTAGAAGTATCATTTGTTTCCTGGTGTTGATTGATATAGTCATCCCTGTCCTCCGCTCTTTGTATTGCTTGAAGTATTCTCTGCAGGGATGGCTTATTGGGGAGGATTCTTTCAACTTATTTAAATCATGGAACATTTTCATTTCTCCTTTAATTACAATAGACAATTTTTCTGGATAAAGTGTTCTAGGTTGATATCATTTAGATGTTTTTTAGAACTGGGAATATTTTAGACCAAGCCCTTCTCACTTTCATTGTTTGCAATGAGAAATCATCTGTAATTCTGATAGGTTTTCCTTTGTTTTTCTTTTTCTCTTTTCTTTCTTTTTTTTTTTTTTTTGTTTGGGTTCTTTTTTGAGACGGGTCTCCCTGTAGCCCCAAGCTGTCCTGGAACTTACTCTGTAGACGCATGCTGGCTTTGAGCTCACAAAGATCCAACATGCCCTCTGCCATCCCCAAGTTGGCTAGGATTAAAGGCGTCCACCACCATGCCCAGCTTCCTTTGTTTTTCTTTTGCAGTCCTCAATATCCTTTCTTTGCTTTGAAAATCTTGTGTTTTTACTATGATATGGCATGGGGAATTTCTTTTCTGATTCTGTCTGCTTGGTCTTCTATATGCTTCGAGTATTTGCATAGGTAACTCTTACGTTAATTTGGGAAAAGTTTTCTTTTTTTTTTTAATTGATGCTTTTTTTTTTTTTTTTTTTTTTTTTTCCCTTCTTTTCCCCCCCCTTCCCCCTTACCCCCCCACCCAACCCCCCCAGCCCAACCCTACACATCCCAGATCAATGCATTCTGCCATAATTTTTCTGCATCTTATTCTCCTGCTTTTTTGTTTGTTTTGTTTTCATTTTGTTTTTTAACAATAGAGATGATAATTTGTGAGTAAAAGCATCCGTCATGTAAAACTAATTTTTGGCAAGCGTTTGGCCCCAAACCCACACAGCTCATGGGTACCACCATCCAGCATGGGGGCCTTGTATGTTCAAACAAGGTTGATCAAATGAGTGTCCAAGTCTATATTGTGTAGTTTCACCATTAACCCCCAATCGAAGCCCTTAACGGGCTAACCATGATTATGCCCCCTCTTCCGCAGATTGTTCCCTAGGGTTTAGAAAAGGGGCAGAGGTGGCTGAAAGTAAAACAATCTACTTTCTCGGAGCTGATGTCTTGGTCTCTAGTCAGTTTCTGGCTGTTTTCTTTCATGGGCTTGGCCAGGCTTGTCCAGGCATAAACCTTTCGATCCTACGAATGAAGCAATGCAAGTAATAATTTAGGTATAAACAGTATAAAATAGAGATTTCGATCCTGCAATGAAGCAACACACCAAATTAGATAATAGGTAGTAAACATACTAATTGATTATGGGTAGGTTTTCTTTGGTAGAACAACCAGATGATTTGGATGGTATGTTAATTCATGATTTACAGTTTCTTCTGTTAAGTATGGCGGGGTCTTCGTGTGGTTTATAACATCACCTAACAATTAGAGGATGTAAGCTGGGTATCAGCCATGGTATTCCTCCAAGGAGAGAGTTAATAACCAATTAGAATGTGGGATAAACAGACATATGGCTTGCACTGCTTGCATATATTTCCGCAGATGAGGTGGGGTGTAGCTGGTGCTGAGGAGGAGTCTTGCTTGACTCAAGGAGATCCTAATATTTTGCTTTATTATTGGTTTAGTGGTCTTGGGAACACTCTCTGGCATCCCAGAGACCATCTGTATACTTGGCAATTAGCGGTCTTCAGACATCTTTCTCATGTTAAAGTCAGGTCTTCAACAGCAGGGCCTTATCGCCTCCCTCCTGCAGGTATCCCGTTTGGAGGCAAGGAGCCTTTACATTTGTGGGGCTTGGATCCCCTGGGCCAAACATCCAATCCTTGGTAGAATAATCCATGTTGATGTCAGAGCTCTATAGTAATATATTGTTGTTTAAGTGCTAGCGTTAAGGAGATTTTAGTATTATTTTTGGTTCTGGATAGAGAATAAATCCTTTTCACAGTTCTTATGTTTATTATTCAATTAAAGAAGGCTGTTTTTACTGATTTTACAAGAAATACCATCTCTACACTGGCCCAATCGTACAGCTGGGAAGAAACGACCTCAATCATCAATCTATATTTCTTTTCTCTTGCTCCTTATTCTAGGGGGGAGTTAAGAAAAGTCTCTTGTATTAAAACCCCTTTTTGTGGAACCTAGAAGGTAAGCTTCGTTAGGAATCTTAAAAATAGGTGTTACTAGTAGGATCCACAGAGGGACCTGATATCTGCAGCAATCTAAGGCATTTCTTCCCCTCAATGCCCAAGTAGTCAATCCGTCTGCAATCCTTCTGCTGGCAACTTTCATTTCCTGGTACATCCTACTCACTGCAAAGCGGCATTTTCTTTCTCAAGACATCAATTTGGTGATAACTCTGGCCTGTTGGAACATACAAATCCTTTCGCCATAGTTATTTTTAAGATTTGGGTTGCAAGGTTTTTTGACAAAAATTTTTCATATATATATACATACAAAAAATAAAAATATTTTTAATTAGGTTTTTATTTTGGACCATGAGGCGCAAAAAAATGCAGTTGTTTTATACATACCGATAGGGTGGAATCAAGCAACAGATTTCATCAAGTTCACCCATAGCTGTTTTGGGGTATTACTGTATGTGTTTAACTTGGGAAGCAAAGTTTATTTTTTGAAGTTAAATCATCCTATAAAGGTGAAAGAGATTGCTACCATGTGATACTATATGACAGCAACTGATAGAGAACATTTTTTATACCAATCCCAAAGTAATTGTTTATACGAACGTAGGTTAAAGCTAATGTGGACAAGTGCAATTTATATCACCAATTAGATCAGATGCATTAACCGTTTTTTATCAGCCTTCAAACCAATGTGGTCCCAATATGCACAGATTTACTTTGACTAAGTCCTAAAACACCATGTAAATTGTAGACAGAGTCTGGGCAAACTTGGATACTTTGTTGAACCCACTTCAATTAAATATCCACCAATCGAATATACACCCATGTTCCCTCTCCCACCCCTCCTAACCCTCCCGAGTCACCATTCCAGTCAGCCTTCTGATGCAAACTTTCTGTTGTTCTTTTAATAAGCACCCCTCTCCACAAGAAATATTTTAATAACGGGGTTAATTGGTACTAGCAGCACATATGATAGATTACCATTTGTCCGTTTTGTTTTTTTCTGGGACTGTGTTAACTTCACTTAAAACAGAGGTCTTCTACCTCCATCCGTTTACCGGCAAAGTTCATGATGTTGTCTTCTTTACTGCTGCATAAAGTCCCATTGTGTACTGTACCACATTTTCTCTATCCTCGTCAGTTTGAGGGGCATTTGGGTTGATTCCAGTTTTTTGCTATTGTGAACAGAGTGGCAATAAATATAGCTGTGCATGTATCTCTGCAGTAAGATGAGTCTTGTGGGTATATACCCAGGAGTGGTATGACTGGGTCAAATGGCAGGATCATTTTAAGTCTTCTAAGGGTTCTCCACACTGTTTTGGGAAAAGTTTTCTTTAAAATTCTGTTGAAGACATGAGCCATATCATTATCCTATAAGTTTCCTTCCTCTTCGATCCCTAAAATTCATAGGTTTGGTCTTTTCATAATATCCCATAGTTCCTGATTATTCCATCCTTATGTTCTTTTTAAAATTTTCATAATCTTTACTCGATTGATCCAGTTCTAACATATTGTCTTCTAGTCCTGATATTCTATTTTCTACTTCATCCATTCTATTACTAAGAGAATCTCCCATCCTTTCCAAATTTTTGTGGAATGCTGCATTTCTTTTCTCATTTCAACTTGAATTTTCTTCAGTGTTTCTATTTCTTTTGTAATTTCATTCCACAATTTATCCTTGTCTTCTTTTAGGTCACTGACTTCCTTCCTCATAAGCTCCTTAAATTCCCTCATCTCTTTAATTTCTCTAATCATATTAATAATTATTCCTTTGATATCTGTATCCTGAGTTACATCCAAGGAGTCTTCACTACAGGATACTTGAATAGGGGTATTAGTATTTGGCTGAGGTCCATTTGAGTCTTTTGTATTTTTGTTTCATTGAGTTGTAGGCATTTGGGTACCTTCTGTTGGGAGTAGTTCTAATGTGAAGCTTAGGTGTTTATTGAACTGACACTGATTTTGGTTATATTCTTCAGGTGTTTTTGTTGTCTTCTTAATTGATGTACAGGTGTGGATAATTTAGGCTCCAAAATCTGAATATTATCTTAACCCTGTACAAATTAACACCCCTCACCCAACCAGCAAACTCTGTGCCTAATGGGCCACACAACACCAAAGCTGGCCTGAACCCTCCAGTACTGTGAAACCTGCACACCGAGGGCCCCAGGAATTCCCCAGTCCTGTGGGCTGGAAGGTCACAATACCTCAGCTGCAGTGCAGGTGGAGTCCCCCATGTTCAAGTTGGGTGAGTCCCAATCATTCACCCAGTGAGATATACTCGCTGAACCACCAAACACCACCTATAATCCACCTACCAATCCCCCAGGGCCAGGTGCCGAGGTCTGTACCTGGGTTCAGTAGGAGAAAGGCTCAGCCAACACAGAGGCTGTCTCTGGTTTCTCCCTACACCCACAAGTGATGTCTACAGTGACAAATTGTAGACACTAAGTATCCATATGCCCTTGGACCAGCCCCAATGCTTCCCAACACTCTTGTGGGCCCCAAAGTAGCCTTCCCTAACTTTGTCTTAGCTACTCAGAATGCGCCCACCATCCAGGGAGCCAGCATCATGGAAAAATGTCAGTTTCCCCTTATACTCATCTCTGGTAATGATAGCATGCTTTCTTTTTTTTTTAATTTTTTATTAATTTTATTTATTTCTGTATGTGTATGAATGTACTGTCTGCATGCAAGTCTGTGCACCCGTGTCGTGCAATGCCGCGGAAGTCAGAAGAGGGTGTCGGATTCCCCTGGAACTGGAGTTCTTCTGGAATTGGAGTTTCAGACGGTTCTCAGCTGCCATGTGGGTGCTGGGGATCGAACCCGGGTCCTCTGCAAGAGCAGTCTGTGCTCTTAACCGCTAGGCCATCTCTCCAGCCCCGGATAGCATGCTTTCTTAAGTACAAGAGCTAATGGTACATGGAGTAAAAATTTAGGCATATAATTACTCATCTGGAAATCTGCAACTCAAAAGTACCTGGAAAAATTGTAGCTACTCATTTAAGAGACTATTCTGGGGGCTGGAGAGATGAATGAAAAGTTAAGAGCACTGGTTACTCTTTCAGAGGACCTTGGTTCAATTCTCAACACCTACATGATGGCTAACAACCATGTGTAACTCCAGTTCCAGGGGATCTGAAACCATCTCTGACTTCCATGTGCATTGCATGACACAGGTGCATTTATATACATGCATGCAATACGATCATACACATAAAATAAATATAATAAATAAAATATTTATATAAAGGCACTACTCCAAAGTGATATGAAATGATATAAATTGATATGACTATTCGTTAACATTTTTCTTAAATTATATCAGCATATTTAATTATGGGGTGTTATTTATGCTACTTTGGAGATATAACCTCATTTAAGCAACATATAGTCTTGACATGTATTTAAAAAAATTGAAATATAAGGGGAGAGAATGAAAAACTAGGAAAGGACCTAGAGGAAGACAAGGACAAACTTCAGAAAGAACTAAAAGGAGAAAATGACAGTTTCCGGAAAGAGCTAGAGGGACAAAATGACAAACTCTGGAAGGAAGTGGAAACACTGAAAAGATCCCATTCTGAAATGACAAAAGGAAACCAATGAGCTACAAGAAAAGTTTGGGAATCTCCTAAAGGAAATGGAAATAGTAAAGAAAACACAGGAAGAAATGAAAAAGGAAATTGAAAAGTCATCTCTCAATTATAACCTTAAATATTAATGAGCTAAACTCCCCAATTAAAAGGCATAGACTGGGAGAATGGACTAGGAAACAGAATCCATCGATATGCTGTCTACAAGAAACCAATCTCACCCTTAAGGATAGGCATCAACTTAAAGTGAAAGGATGGAAAAAAATATTCCAAGCAAATTGTACTCAAAAGAAAGCAGGAGTTGCTATCTTAATATCAGACAAAACAGACTTCAAAGTAGAAACAATTAGAAGACACAAAGAGAGCCATTATATCCTTATCAAAGGGAAAATTAACCATGAAGTCTTCACAACCATGAATATATATGCACCAAACTCCTGTGCACCAACCTTTGTAAATACAACTCTACAGGACCTCAAGGCACAGATTAACCCCAGCACACTCATAGTACAGGACTTCAATACCCCACTGAGTCCTTTGGATGGATCAAGCAGACAAAGAATAAACAGAGAGACATCTGAACTGAACAATACAATAAAGGAAATGGACCTCACAGACATCTTCTGAATATTCCACCCAAGCACCACAGAATATACTTTCTACTCAGCACCCCACAGAACATTCTCCAAAATTGACCACATACTTGGACACAGGAAAAACCTCAACAAATACAAAAAAAAATGAAATAATTTCATGCATTCTATCAGACCATAGTGCAATAAAGCTCAATATCAACATCAGGATAAGCCCTGCTACCTACATGAACACATGGAGACTAAACAACACACTCCTGAATAATGAATGGGTCAAGGAGGAAATAAAGAAAAAAAAAATAAAAGCATTCCTGGAACTAAATGACAATGACAATACAACACAACAAAACCTATGCGACACTTTAAAAGCAGTCCTAAGAGGGAAGTTTATAGCCCTGGGGGCCTATGTTAAAAAACAAACAAACAAACAACAACAACAAAAAAAAAAAAACAGAAAGCACAGATAAATGAGCTAACACTGTAGCTAAAAACACTGGAAAGGCAACAACAATAAATAAACTCTAAACACAACAGACAGGAATAAATAACAAAAATTAGAGCAGAAATTAATGAAATAGAAACAAAGAAAATAATACACAAAAAAATCAACGAATTGAAAAGTTGGTTCTTTGAGAGAATAAGCAAGACAGACAAAACCCCTAGCCCAGTTAACCAAAAAAAGAAGGAGCAACTCCAAATAGAATTTATGATGAAAGGAGAAATATCATGACAGTGAAAAGATCCAGACAATCATACAGGAATACTTCAAAAACCTATACTCTAGTAAATTTGAAAACCTAAGAGAAACGCATGAATATCCACAATCCAGGGAATCACCAAAGCTAAACCAAGAGGAAATTGACAGCTTAAACAGACCCATAATATATGAAGAAATTGAAAATGTAATAAGAGATCTCCCAACTAAACAAAGCCCAGGTCCAGATGGTTTCACAGCAGAATTATATAAAACATTTAAAGAGGACTTACAACCATTATTACTGAAACTGTTCAGAAAGATACAAGCAGAGGGAAAGCTCCCAAATTCCTTCTATGGAGTCAGGATCACTCTAATATTCAAACCAGGCAAGGATGCAACCAAAAAAGAGAACTACAGACCCATCTCATTAATGAAATCAGATGCAAAAATTCTCAACACAATACTTGCAAACTGTATACAGACCCACATCAAAAAGATCATTCACCATGATCAAGTTGGATTCATACCAGAGATGCAGGGATGGTTCAACATATAAAAACCAGTAAATATCATAAAACACATAAATGGACTGAAGGACAAAAACCTCACAATCATCTCAATTGGTGCAGAAAAGGCCTTTGACAAAATCCAGCATCCCTTCATGATTAAAGTATTAGAGGAAATTGGACTGGAAGGATCATTCCTCAACATAATCAAAGCCATATAAAAGAAACCCACAGCCAGCATCATCCTAAGTGGAGAAAAGTTAGAAGGATTCCCCATAAAGGTAGGAACCTGACAAGGCTGCCCCTTGTCACGACTCCTCTTCAATATAGTGCTTGAAACACTGGCTAGGGCAATAAGGCAAGAATAAGCAATTAAAGGAATACTAATTGGAAAAGAGGAAGTAAAACTATCCCTTTTTGCAGACAACATGATAGTTTACCTAAGGGATGCTAAAAACTCCACCAGAAAACCCCTAGAAATGATTAAGTTTCAGTAAAGTGGCAGGATACAAAATTAACCTAGAAAAATCAGTAGACTTTCTTTTTTTTTAATTTTCTTTTATTTATTTCTGTATGTGTATGAATGTACTGTCTGCATGCAAGTTTGTGCACCTGTGCCGTGCAATGCTGCGGAGGTCAGAAGAAGGTGTCGGATTCCCCTGGAACTGGAGTTCTCCTGGAATTGGAGTTTCAGACGGTTCTCGGCCGCCATGTGGGTGCTGGGGATCGAACCCGGGTCCTCTGTAAGAGCAGTTGGTGCTCTTAACCACTAGGCCATCTCTCCAGCCCTCAGTAGCCTTTCTTTACCCCAACAACAACCAACTGAAGAAGGAATACAAGGAGTCCTTCCCATTCACAATAGCCTCAAAAACAACAAAATACCTAGGAATAAACTAACCAAAACCACCAAAGATCTCTACATTAAAAATTATAAGCGGGGGCTGGAGAGATGGCCTAGTGGTTAAGAGCACCGATCGCTCTGACAGAGGACCCGGGTTTGGTCCCCAGCACCCACATGGCGGCCGAGAACCATCTGAAACTCCAATTCCAGGAGAACTCCAGTTCCAGGGGAATCCGACACCCTCTTCTGACCTCCGTGGCATTGCACAACACGGGTGCACAGACCTGCATGCAGACAGTACATTGATACACATACAGAAATAAATAAAATTTAAAAAAAATTATAAGCTGCTGAAGTAGGAGATTGAAGAAGCCATCAAAAGATGGAAAGACCTCCTATGCTCATGGATTGGAAAAATTAATATAGTAAAAATGTCCATTCTACCCAAATTAATATACAGATTCAACACAATCCCAATTAAAATCCAAAGGTCATTCTTCACAGGCTTGGAAAAAAATTCTTAAATTCATATGGAACAAAAAAAAGACCCCAAATAGTCAAAGCAACCCTGAGTGAAAAGAGCAATACAGGGGGGATTTCTATACCAGACATCAAACTATACTACAGGGCTATAGTCATAACAGCCTGGTACTGGCACAAAAACAGACCAGTAGACCAATGGAACAAAACTGAAGATCCAGACTTGAGCACATACAATTTCAGCTACCTCATATTTGACAAGGGGACCAAAAAGACTCAATGGAGGAAAGACAGCATCTTCAGCAAATGGTGTTGGCAAAACTGGATCACCACTTGTAGGAAAATAAAATTAAAACCCTACCTCTCACCCAGTACAAATATCAACTGTATATGGATAAAAGACCTCAATGTGAAACCCAAAACTCTGAAAGTGATAGAAGAAAAAGTTGGCAGCAACTTACAAGACATAGGTGTAGGAAAAGACTTTCTAAATCAGACAGCAGCTTCTCAGGAAATAATGTCAACAATTGACAAGTGGGACCTTATTAAACTGAAAAGTTTCTATACAGCAAAGAAACAGTCAGGGAAGTGAAGAGAAAACCCACAAAGTAGGAGGAAACCTTCACTGCTGATACATCTGACAGAGCATTAACTTCCAGAATATATAAACTATTCAAAAAACAAAGAAGAAAACAAATGACTCACTCAAAGGATGGAGTAAAGAGCTGAGCAGAGAATTCACAAGTGAGGAAATAGAGAGGGATGAGAAACATCTTAAAAAGTGTTCAGCATCACTAATAATTAAGGAAATGCAAATTAAAACCACTTTAAGACATCATCTCACCCCAATAATGCTGGCAAGGATCAAGAAAACAAATGATACTAAATGCTGGAGAGGGTGTAGGGAAAGGGGAACACTGATCCACTGCTGGTGGGAATACAAACTTGTACAACCACTATGGAAAGCAGTATGGAGAACCCTTAAAAGACTCAAAATGAGCCTACCACCAGACCCAGGCATACCACTTCTGGGAATATATCCATCAGACTCTTCCTACCACAGAGATACATGTACAGCCATGTTTATTGCAGCTCTCTTCACAATAGTGAAGAACTGGAACCAACCCAAATGCCCCTCAACTGAAGAGTGGATAGAGAAAATGTGGTACATCTACACAATGGAGTTCTATGCAGTGGTAAAGAAAGATTACATCATGAAATTTGCAGGTAAATGGATGCAACTAGAAGAATTTATGCTAAATGAAGTAACACAATCCCAGAAAAACAAAAGACAAATGGTATCCCTTATCTGTGGTTGCTAGTACCAAGTACCTAGTTGTAAGACAACCTGAATAACGTTAATGTTTTATTCCTCATGATCTAAAGACAACTATGCTCTCGCAATGTGGATCCCTAAACAGGTTCTAGAGCTGACCTAACATTTATTTTCAGATCTTAGGTTTTCAGTACATGATGGAGGGTATGTGTGCATCTTTTAGAGTATTATGGGATTTAAATGGAAAGATGCAAATCAAAAAACATGCTATGGAAATAACATACAGTTTGTTTCCAAAGGATACAATCTTAATATAGATGTAATAGGCTGGTTCAACTTAGCCTTTCTGGCTGCTTATGACCATACTTAATGCCCATATCAATTCGGCCAAGGGACCTAAGGGATAACTTTGTTCCTTGCCCTCAGAGGTCAACCAAGTCTTAGGGGATTATGCCTGGGGGCACGTCTTGAAATGTCCTACACACGTGGGTCACCAGTCTTCCTGTTCAGGGAGGTTTTGGAGATCCACTGATGGAACTTCAGCCAGTGTCCAGTCTAAAGAGAGAAAAATCTGCTCATGCTTCAGAAAAGGAAGCCTGGTCTAGCAAGACCTGCTTTTGTCCTCAAGTGGATGGAACTGGTGAATGAAAAGCTGAAAGGAGCAAGGGGCTCCCATCCTTCTCCCCCCCAAAAAAATACCCCTGAGAGAACCCCGAGGACCAGATCCTCAACTGACCTTGAGAAAACAAAAACCTTGGGTAATCTGGGTTAACTGTGTGGCCTTAAGCATCCAAAAAGGAAAGTACAACCAGATACAAATAATCAGTAAGACCAGAGAAAGTGTACTGCAGCCATAGAACTTGAGATCTTGGTAAAAAAGCCAAAAAGAATAAAGAGAGAATACTGTTGTTTGGCCTATCTTACTGGCAAGTCCATCTCTGTGGCTGCCACCACTTTTAGCACTCCACAAAGGCACGAGACACAGGATTTTTACCCTCCTAATATGTACTGAGGACTCATGTCTATCCAAGAATCCTCCAAACCTTCAATGCCAGATGGGGACTACTGAAATACCCAGCTTATGGACTAAACAGCTAAGGGGATGTCACCTATGGAAAAAGTTTAATAATGGTAATAATAAAAATTGAAATATTTTCAATTGTGAAAGACTTCTACATCTAAGCTTTTTACACACTATAATGTGCATTGTTGATGAAGGAAAAGTAGTGAGAGTGTTTGCGTTTGTTCAAGGCAGGAGACAGCCAGGACTGTGCCATATCTTCCTCATACTACCTCCTTTCCCTATATTGTGTCCAGCACACAATTCAAAAATACAAATTTATGCCTTAAAAGGAAAAGTAAGATATAAAGAGAGGTATGTTAGAAGTGAAGAGTAGTTATGCTGGGTGTGGTGGTGCACGCCTTTAATCCTAGCACTTGGGAGGCAGAAGCAGGTGGATCTCTGTGAATTCAAGGCCAGCCTGGTCTACAGAGTGAGTTCCAAGACAGCCAGAGATATAGGGAAACCCTGTCTCAAAAAGAAAAAAAACATAAAAAGGAGTGAAGAGTAGTTGTATTATGGTGAGGCCAAATTTCAATATTCACTGGAACCTCCCTAAAAACTTTTGATAATGATGGGAAATCTTGCCATCTTCAGGTACAGTATTATATCCCAATCACTTATACTCCTCATTATGAACTCAAATTATTTCATGTTGAACACCAGGACTAGTTACTCTAATGTAAGCATGGGCTTTGAAATTAAGAACACTTGAGAGACAATCAGAAGAATGGAATAAGCTATAACTTTGCCATTAACCAGATAAGTGATTCAGTAGGTTTTCTCTTCACTAGATATTGGTTTTAGCCATTGAGTTGATTCAATTAGTTCATTGTTCAAAATTTATTAATATGGTAATTTATAATGCAATGAATATTTTTGTTTTATACAAACTCCATAATTTTCTCTGCCTAAATGTTTATAGTTTTCTTATAATTTTCTTATTAGATAAGATCATTTATTAGCTTTACTTAACAGAATTGCATTTTGAATTATAACTGTACCCTATATTCCAGAATGGAGAGTTGGCTAGGCTTGCTTCTTCACATTATATCTACTGGCCCATTCTTCTATTCATCCATACTTTTCCTTCAATTGTTGAACATCCATTATAATTAGGGAAATGCATAGTAAAACTACTTTAAGATTTCATCTACTCCAGTCAAAATGGTTAACATCACAAGGAGAAATGGCACCAAATGTTGGTCTGCATGCAAGGAAAGGGGAATCTTCATTCATTGTTGATGGGATTAAAAATTGGTGCAAGCCTTTAATCCCAGCACTAGGGAGGCAAATCTCTGTAAGTTCAAGGCCAGCCTGGTCTATGTATTGAGCTCCAGGCCAGATGGGACTAAAGGGAGACCCTGTCTCAAAAAGACAAAAAAAAAAAAAAAAAAAAAAAGGTGCAATCATTCTGTTAGGTATAATGGAGAACTCATAAAGAACTAAAAATAGATCTAGCATATGATATGATTATATCACTCCCTGGCATATAACTCAAGGACTGGCCCAACTTCAGTGTTTATATCATTCTGTTTAATTTTGTGAGGGAACTTTGTGCCCACAGAATTGTATTTAAGCATAGCAAAAATGCTTGAAATTACTTCACTGTTTCCAAGAAGTTACATAAAACTCACCCATAAACAAACCTGTTAATAAAAGCAATTTCACACCTCCTTTTAAGAAAATAAAGTACGAGAGACATCAGAAAATGACACAAAAGAAAAATAAAACAATGTGATACAGCATTAGCTAACACAGAGGAATACCAAATACTAGCAAGGGTACGTGTGTGTGTGTGTGTGTGTGTGTGTGTGTGTGTGTGTGTGATAAACTTCTGTGTGGGGGGGACATAAACCTGTGTGTGATGTATAATTTTTTAAATTGAGATGGTTTAATTGATATTGCACCAGTAAAATTTTACCTTGCTTCACCATGAGCTCTAGGTTTGAAATGAATTCATACATAGTGTTTCAAAAGTCAATTACTAGAATATAAGACTTAATTTTGTACTGACAATTCATATAGTCTTCCTGTCCACCACTCACAATTTATCTTTCACCCATATTTAGCTCTTCAGGAGTTTCCTTAAATAACAAGATCACATTAACTAATCAATATCCATTTGAGGTAGGTTCATTACCATTTCCACACTTGAGGAAACAAATGTAAAAAGGCTAAGTAAAGACATGGCCAAGGTCACCTCACTTGAAATTAAAATAGAATACTGTACAATACAAATGGCCAACTAATGTGCTTGTATAATCTCTGAAAAATATGGGAAACATAAATCTATTTTTAAGCAAACACAGCCAGAATATATGATCTAATAATATCTAAGTCCTTAGCAGTTTAAGAAGTTAAAGAATGAAACTCTGAAATATGAATCAGGAACCCAGAGAGGTGCTTCATAATCTTCAGGAAAATAAACTGAATGGTGGTGGTACTGAATGTCTATCTGCCTGTCCTTTGAAAACTCCTCCGTTCTTCTGCATGTAGGTGGCAGGACTTACTATATTTCTCAAGTAGCATGTCCTCCTCCAGATACAAGGGCAAGTAAAGCTCATCCATTCAATTAGAAAAATTCTTCACATTGAAAAAATAATGACTTTCAGAATGCCTGTTAAGACTAATTTCCAATGATAGTATGTACTTGCAAACAAATACTAATACTGTATTGCCCAGGATTAAGAGCTGATGTAATCTAGAGAAACCACAGAAATGCCACCATCACCTTTTCTTAGGAATGTTTTCCCCAGGTAATAGATGTTTAACTGAACCCATTTTGTTTCTTCTCATTTTCTATGCCTGTTTCTTTCTCTTTCTTCATGATATTAAAAAGTGTGTGTATGTGTGTATGTATGTATATATCTTCATTATTAACATCTATATAAATCAGTCTGTTTCCATAATTATATGACAAATTCTAATTAGCATAGGAACTGAAATCTGCAATTACTTCATACATAAGCCATAAAAATAAAAATGCTAAGTGCATTAGGTTTCTGTAGCTGCTATAAGGAATTAGAATATATTAGTTACTTTATATTCCTGTGATAAAACACTGATCAAAGACGAGTTGGAGAGCAAAAGGACCTGATCACAGTTCATCCTTGAGGGAAGCCAGTTAGGAAGTCAGAGTAGGAAGCTAGAGGCAGGAACTGAACCATAGAGAAACACTGCTTACTGCCTGCTCCTCTGGTTTGTGCTCAGCCTGTATTCCTATACAAACCAGCACCACCTGCCCAAGGGTGGCATTACCCACCGCCTGATGGGTCCTCCCACACGTAATCAAGAAAATGCTTCATGGACAGTACATAGGCTACTCACATAAGGGAAATTCCCAAATTAAGGTTCCCTTTTTCCAGGTATGTCAAGTTAACAACTGAATCTATATAGCATATAAAACAAGTGTAGCCACCCAGTCAGCCTATCACCCTGCAGAGCTGTAGGCCACATGTCACAGTACACTGAAGCTCAGCCTAGGCCTCTCCTTAGAGTTTTGTATTGCTGAACTTAAGTAGCTGGCAATGCCTGTATAATCTACATTGATCTCTTATCCCAGTATGAGGCTAAATTTCATTTGCAAAGTCTTGTTTACTGTGTGATACATTTAAACAAAACAGCAATTAGAATATTCTTTTCCTTTTTCCAATATTTATTTATTTCCTTTGTGTGTATATATGTGCCACAGCTTATGGACAAATTGCTAACCAATTTTTTCTTTCTACCATGTGAATCTCAGGGACTGAACTGAGTTCCCTAGGATCAACTATAAGCATCTTTAAGGACATGAGGACAGTTTCCATAATACAATGAACTCCAAAGATATATTGTATGGTTCAGTCAAAGCTGAAATTATATAAGTGTAGGGTCTCTGGAAGCATGATTTTGTTTTTTTGTTTTTTTGTTTTTTTTTTTTGGCACAAGGTCACATTGAGACTTATCACCATCTGGAATAAAATACAGATCCAAAACAAGGAAAGCAAGGCTGGGGAGACAGAACAGTTGATGAAATCTTTACTGTACAAATATGAGGAGCTAGTTTGGATTCTAGGCACCTGCTTAGAAGCCTGATGTTGTGTGTGCATCTTTAATCCCAGCAGGGGAGGTGGGAGAAATAAGCAGATCACTGGAGCTCACTGGCCCACTGGACTGTGAACTCAGCTTTATCAGTGACTTCCAGATTAAATGGGAGATTTTGTCTCAACACACAGGATGGTAGACTGAGGAAGACATTCAAATCAACCTGGAGCCTCCACATATGTACACATGTACCACATACACAAAGAGAGAGAGAGAGAGAGAGAGAGAGAGAGAGAGAGAGAGAGAGAGAGAGAGATTACCAAATAAGAAAACCAGAAACATATTCTTCTAAACCAATGATACAATTCAAAATTTTGCAAAGTTTAACATCCTCTGATTGCTTTGTAAAGTTT
This sequence comes from Rhizomys pruinosus, assembly GCA_009823505.1. Taxonomy (NCBI): domain Eukaryota; kingdom Metazoa; phylum Chordata; class Mammalia; order Rodentia; family Spalacidae; genus Rhizomys; species Rhizomys pruinosus. Next base: position 3,846,630 of record VZQC01003434.1, on the reverse strand, counting down.
AATAAAATAGCATAACCAAGAAAGAGAGTATCACTAATTATGGCTTAAGACATAGGTAAGACCTGAAAGATTTTCTGTAAATGTGTTAAAATATTTTTTATGTCTGAGCTACATTCTCATTCCTCCAGGGGCCACATCTACTTTGTTTAGCTAGTTTGACACTACCCACACTGTCTCCATCCCTGCCTTGAGCCTAGGTCCCTTTTTGTTTATCCCTCCTGAGATCATGTCAGATACTGAAGTAAGAAAACAAATTACTCAATTAAAATGGCTATGGATCTGAACAGAGAGCTCTCAAAAAAGACATAAAAATGTCTAAGAAACACTTTACAAAAGTGTTCAACACCCTTAGTAATTAGGGCAATAAAATCAAAACTACTTTAAGATTTCATCTAATCCCAGTAGGAATAGCTAAGATTGAGAGAACAAATGACACCAAATGCTGGCATGGATGTGGGGCAAGGGGGCTATTCATTCACTATTAATGGGATTCCAAAGTAATACAACCAATTTGGAAATCAGAGTGGAAACCTCTTAAAAAACTAAAAATAAATCTATCATATGATCGAGTTACACCACTCCTTGCCATATACCCAAAGAACTCATCCTACTACAAAGATAATTGTGCAGCCATGTTTGTTGCTGATCTTTTCACAATAGCTAAGACAAAGAAACAAGCTAAATGTCACTCAGTGACAAATGGATAATGGAACTTATGAGGCATTTTCACGATTGAGTTCTACTTACTGGTAAACAAGAAGGAACTCATGAAATTTTCAGGTAAATTAAAAAAATATATTAAATAACTTTTGTTCTTTCCTATTCTCTCCCTTGGTTAGGTACATTTTGTTCCAGGTACTTTATTGGAATATAATCATATAAAAGTATCAACAGATTTATTCAAGTCATATGAATTTGTGATCCTCTTCCCTCTAGTTCTTTTGTTGACTGAAGGAAATAAAAGATACTGGGTCCTAAATAGTGAAATTATTTAAGAGTTGTAAGTTCCTAGATGAGTTGTTTACTATTTCCTGTGCCTCAAGATCTTCATTTGTAAATGGAGATCACAAAAATCACTTTGAAAAGTGTTTGGAATGTGTGATAGTTACTCTTATTAACTTTATAGAATTTAGGAAGAACTGTGAGGGAAACAGTTCTCTGGGTATGCTGTGTGGGGCTGTCTTGATTGTGTTAAGTGATGCAGAAGACAATGCATTATGGGTGGCAGGATTGCATGGGCTAGGATTATAGATTGTATCTGTGTAGAAAGGAAACAGAGCATGGACATTTTTTGTTTCCTAAGGATGCATTGTGGCCTGTTACGCCATTTTGATTATTTCACTATGATGGACTGTGTACCCTTGAACTGTGAGACATCATAATTTTTTTTTTTTTCCTTTAAGTTCCATTTTGTCAGGGTGTTTTATTACATCAATAGGAAAAGAAACTAAAGCAGAAGGCTTCAAATAAATATTTTTTAAAATATCACTGTTGGGCTGGAGAGATGGCCTAGTGGTTAAGAGCTCCGACCGCTCTTGCAGAGGACCCGGGTTCGATCCCCAGCGCCCACATGGCGGCGGAGAACCGTCTGAAACTCCAGTTCCAGGAGAACTCCAGCTCCAGGGAAATCTGAGACCCTCTTCTGACCTCCACGGCATTGCACGACACGGGTGCACAAACTTGCATGCAGACATTACATTCATACACATACAGATAAAAATAATAATAAAAATAATTAAAAAAATAAAATAAAATATCACTGTTGAAAAATAATATATTTCCTTTACAAATACTTTGAATTTTCATTCTTTACCTGACCTATGTGGGAATGAGAAAAAGAAACAAACAAAACTTTACTTACATTGTCCTGAGTCACCAAGACAAGAGTATACAGTGTTTAAAAGTCTGTTTAGGGGGCCACAGCCCTCTTTAGGCTCCTTCCAAAATTCTAGCTCCAGTATATCTTCCAATTGCACCATTAATGTACAGTCTCTGATTTTGGCTTGCCCTGATCTTAACTAGGTTCTGGAGTTTTCCTCTTTGCTGACTCGTTTTTATGTATTCTGCTTTTCCTGTCCTTTTATTGTGCACCTGGAGTCAACCTTCCTCTATAAATTTTTCCCTTCAGGATTGTAGACTCATTATACAATTCTTTTCATAATTTTAGTTAGAAATATGTGACTGTTTCTAAGTATAAACTCAGCAGTGAAAGGTGATCAGAGGGTGAAAAAGTGCATCCTTTCTATTATTTTTTTTATTATTATTTATCTTTGTATGTGTATGAATGTACTGTCTGCATGCAGGTCTGTGCACCCGTGTCGTGCAATGCCGCAGAGGTCAGAAGAGGGTCTCGGATTCCCCTGGAACTGGAGTTCTCCTGGAATTGGAGTTACAGACGGTTGTTAGCCACCATGTGGGTGCTGGGGATCGAACCCGGGTCCTTTGCAAGAGCGTCGGTGCTCTTAACCACTAGGCTATCTCTCCAGACCCTTTTCTATTATTTTTTAAAAGGTTTAAAGTCTTCTCAACTGTGCTGTTCAAACAAATGAAAATAAAAGCCCAAGAACTAAACAAGGCAGAGAAAGGAAACAAAAACATGTCAAAAATAAAAACAGAAGATAAGAAACGATCTAGTTACTTCACAGGTACTTATATTAGATAGAGTCAAGGAGACTGGAAGTAAATGAATACTAAAATGATAGGAATCTATTATTAATGTGAAAAAATATTATTGCATGTTCTCTGATTTCTTACCTGAATATCTAAATGAAGAACTCTTAACTTTTAAGTTTCAGGTTTATGTTGATACAGGATTCTGACAGGATTGTCTACAGAAAAATCTTAGCTGATGAGAGAGATATAAAAATGATTAAGCCAGGCGTGGTGGTGCATGCCTTTAATCCTAGCACTCGGGAGGCAGAGGCAGGTGGATCTTTGTGAGTTCAAGGCCAGCCTGGTCTACAGAGTGAGTTCCAGGACAGCTGGGACTGCAGGGAGACCCTGTCTCGAAAAGACCAAAAAAAAAAAAAATAATAATAATAAAATAAATAAAAATGATTTTTGCATAAGCAGGTGAAAGGTAGGCACACATTATGGGTTTGGACAGAATTAGATTTTAAATATCACATGAAAAGGATGATCTGAAAATATCAATCTAACTTTTTCCTATTTTATCTATAAAGCATAACCAGCATTATAAGCTTCTAAACAAAAATGTCTCATTCTCAATAAACCCATCTTTAGAAACCAGCTCAATTTTCTTCTCTCCAGTTTGTGGTGTTGTTTTGGGAGCCTTTAGGAGGAGCACCCTTGCTAGCAGAAGCACATTACTGGGAGGTGGGCTTGGAGAGTTCTTTTTTTTATTTTATTTATTTCTGTATGTGTACGAATGTACTGTCTGCATGCAAGTTTGTGCACCTGTGTCGTGCAATGCCACGGAGGTCAGAAGAGGGTGTCTGAGAGTTCTTAAGCCTTGCCATATTTCCAGTCACTCTCTGCTGCCTGTACCTACAAGGAAATGTGAGGGCTGGTCTTTCTAATCTGGCCATCTTCTTCTCCCATGTCTTCCCTGCCATTATGGAACCTTACCCATAGAAACATAAGCTCAAATAAACTCTTCTTTCTATAGTTTGCCTTGGTCATGGTGTTTTATCACAGCCTCAGAAAAGTAACTAATATTGAAGTTGGTGTTAGAGAGTGGAGGTTTTTGGAGGAATGTAGAAGACTTTTGAAGTTTGGACTAGAAAAGTTTTAGAGTGCAGTAAGCAGAGCTTAACAACCTGTTTTATTAGTAGCCTAGATGAATGTAGTGCTGATAGCATAGTATCCCTGGATGGAAATAAGAACTTAAGTAGGAACTTATTTTGGTAAAGAGTCTGGCTGCCTACAGCCTAAGAGCTTGCCTGAGACTAAGTCTAAAAGTAATGAACTGATTTTGTTGGTGGAAGAAATTTCAAGACAGAATCAGTAGAATGGCTCCTAGTGGTAAATATTGGGTGGATCTACAGTGAAAAATAGCAAATGGGGCAGAAATAGATTCAGAATTTAGAGTTTGGAGAAAAAGAAGGCAGTGGAAGATTAATGTTAGAGGCCTGTGGTGAAGAAGTGGCTTTCTTTGAAACAGATATTAAAGTAATTAAAGAGAGGTCTAGAGATTTGCTCTCCAACAATTGAAAGAATAACCTCAGGGCAAGACCACACCCAACTAAATCTCCATTTCCTGGAAAGAAAATGCAGGAGGAAAATACTAGCTGCTAATATGAATGAAGAAGATCAGTGTCCATCCCACACTGGTAGCTGAACTTGACAATATCATTTATGTGGTGCTGGCTTTAGAGGCATGAAAGGTGCAAGAACGAAGGGGTCACTGGTTCATCTGCTATGGTTTCAAAGGGTCTCTGAGACCACGCAGCCTGCATGAGGGCTATTATTGAATAAAGAAGGCAATAACAGGTCATTGGGTAAAGCTCTGAAGGTGAAGCTGAGTAGGCAATGGAGATCCCAAGATGCTTGAGATGCTACAGCTAGTAGATATTTGCAGAGGAGGGTTGCATACAGAGAGTAATATCAGACCAAAAGAGAGAAGTTTGTTGCATGCAGTAAAGTTGGAGGGGTTGAGCCTTCTAAGTCCTTTGTGACTAATGTCCCAGAAGTCAGACATGGAGCTACTGGATTTGGTGTTTTCCCTGTTGGTTTTCAGTCTTGTTTTGGTTTGGTATTTCCTTTTGGAATGGGAATGTGTATTGGTTTCACTGTAGGATGGAATCATGAGATTTGTCTTTTGGTTTTACAGGGGTTTAGAGTTAAAGGCTTTTAGTCTCAGAAGAGACTTTGAACCCTGGACTTTTTAATAGTATTGATACTGGTAATGATTATGGAGACTTTGGAGGTAGACTAAATGCATTTTGCCCTATTGATTCCATCTCACTCTCTGGTTCCTGTCCCTGCTTAAAGATTTGATCTCTCTGCTGTGTACTCCAGTCACCTTGTTCCACCATGCCTCCCCTACCATAACAGTCCCTTTCACCTGTAACTTCAAATGAACTCTTCCTCTTATAAGTTGCTTTGGTTATAGTGTCTTATGATGCTGCATGAGGAAGCTTCTTTGGTGAGAGTTGAGAGATGTACTAGTCTATGGGTATATCAATGTGTCATTAGGAGTCAGTTTAACACATTATCTATTTAGCAGGATGATAACAGTATTTTCTTCCCTATGTCATGTGACTTCTCTAGCCATAGGATCTTGGCCCTGATAACAGTGTCAGGTATGAACTCTATCTTGTGAAACAGCCTTAAATCCAACCAGAAGGTAGTTGGTTACTCCTATAACATTCATGTCACTATTGTGTGAGTGAGCATTTCTTTGCCAGGGCAGTTATTGTAGCACGCAGGATTAAGAGATGGCTAAGACTGATTGTAACTTTTCCAGTGGCATGCATAACACCTTCTAATACTATGAAAGCTAGCCAGTAGAGATGAAACTTCAAGATCAGTACCAAGTTACATAAAATCTAAAGTTTTAATATTAAATTGGTTTCTATTTGTTGACAGTTTAAAAATTCTTTTTATACATTCTAAAATCATATGGAAAAAAATACCTTAGATAGCCAAAGCAACCCTGAGCAAAAAGAGTAATGCAGGGAGAATTACTATACTAGATTTTCATCTCAACTGCAGAGCTATAATTATAAGAACAGCATGGTACTGGCATAAAAATAGTCCCATAGATCAATGGAATTAAATGGAAGACCTAAACTTGAGTACATATATCTTCAGCCACCTTATATTTGACAAAGGAGTAAAAAACATTAAATGGAGGAAGGGTAGTATATTCAACAAATGGTTCTGGCAAAATTGGATCACCACTTAAAAAATTAAACTAAACCCCTCTCTTTCACCTTGCACAAAAGTCGAGTCTAAATGGATCAAAGATATCAATGTTAAACCTGAAACTCTTAATATATTAAAATATAATATAGGCAGTAACCTACAACATATAGATGCAGGGAAAGACATTCTAAATCATACAGAAGTTGTACAAGAAGTAAGGTCCACAATCACTAAATGGGACCTTATTAAACTAAAATTTTCTGATAACAAAAGAAACAATCAAAGAAGTGAAGAGAAAACCCACAGACTGGGAGGAAATCTTCACCAGTGATACACCTGACAGAGGTTTAACATCCAGAGTATATAAACTACTCAAAAACAAAGGTCCAAGAAAATAAATGATCCAATTAAAAGATGGGCTAATGATCTGAACAGAGATTTTTCAAGAGAAGAACTTAAGATGGCTCAGAAACACCTTTAAAACTGTGAAAAAGTATAAAACAGGATTTAGGGGTCTGGTAAACAAGAGAGGCTGCTCTGATTGTAATGACAATTACAAGAACAGAGAGGGAAGGAACATACCTCCTCCCTCCAGGATGCAATTTCGCCCCACATTTAAATAAAAAGTGTTGGTAGATAAGGCTTCATTGCCAGCTCTGGGCTGCCCCACCAGGAGCTGTTGGCAAGAAAGGCTTTAAAAGCTCCCCAAACAAATGCCGTTTGTCTATAACTTTGGTTGCACAGTAACACCCTATTGCTGAAGATACACCCTGATATGAGCATGAAAAAAATAATTACTTTGAGACCCTGATCTGTACATCAACAGCTGATCTTCATGGTGTCAGAAAGCACTAGGTGAACCAGTGGAAAGAAATGGTCTCTGAAACTTTACTACAGACTTCTTGTGTTACACTTTTACATGCCAAAGATGTTGTGCAATAGTGGCAGCCTGATAAATGTACACTCAGAAAGAAAAAAAATCCCAATTTGATCTATGGCCTGCTCCCTGGCAAGGTATGGCACACAGGCACACAGCTAACACTGTAGACTTGGTGCCTCCTAATGTGAGGAGACTCTATCAAACACATTAGAAAGCTATTGGCATCTCTTTGTCAATGAGTTATAATGCCCCAACCAAGATATTATCCACACACACACACACACACATATAATATATAATATATAATATATAATATATAATATATAATATATAATATATAATATATAATATATAATATATAATATATAATATATAATATATAATATATAATATATAATATATAATATATAATATATATATATAATATATATATATATATATATATATATATATTTAATCTAAACTTTCTCAAAGGAACATGAACAGTGTAATTTTCTTTTATCACCTTGGAACATATTTCTTTCCTTCATTTTTTTTAATGTCATCTTCCTTTGCTTCATGTATTATTTCTCTTGACAACAAAAGTAGACAAGAGAACAGAGAGGAAAATATATAAAATTTATTTCCTTCTTAATGTGCGTAGGTCATATATATGTTTTTACATATTTGACCTGCTCTTTAATAAAACATTAGTTCTCCAATAAAAAGACACTGTGTAGCTTTTACCACCCTCAAAGTGTTAAAGAATCCAATGTAATATTGAGTCTTTCATAAAAATTCAAAACAGAACTGATGTGTCAAAAAGAAAGACAAGCTGGGTATGCAGGTGCATGTCTGTAATTCCAGAACACCAGAGGCAGAGGTATTTGGATCACTTTGACATTAAGGCCAGCCTGGTCTATACAGCGAGTTCCAGACCAGCTGGGGCTACAGGAAGACCTTGTCTTAAGGTAGATGAGAATATAAGAAATACTCTCATTCCCAGTCCCAACCAGTGATATTTATGAGGAGATGAGTAAAATTGCCCCAAATATTTTCAATATGTTCTGGAAAGGCAGTTGTGTTTCCTGTTACTTTTGAATAATTAGTGAGGGTCATGTAAAAACACTTGTGATAACTACTGATGAGTCAGGTAATTATGGTTTACGAACATGGTTCTTTTGAATGAGAATGGAAGAAGAGAAAGATGCACATGTTGAGTTTCTCCCATCAATTCTGCTTCTTTACTCATCAAGAAGAATTCTGCTAGTCTTTGGTTGTCCAGATGTGTGGAAAGGAAAATAATATATAATGAGAGGAAAACAAGATTGGTGATGAGTGTTCCACTTTGGAAAGAAATTAGTCTAACAGAGGTGACCTTGAATTAGAGAAAGATGATTTTATAAGGAACACCATGGAACTGGCACTGCCATTGAATTGCACATATTGTGTTGGAAGTGAATTCTGGGTACAATTGTCAGATTTATGGTTTGAACACCACAATGCTCTAAGTACATCTATTCTCCCCAAATTCATCTTGAACCCTGATCCCCAGTCCAATGACATTAATTGGTAGGATTTTGGTGAGATGATATCCCTAAATGGAAAAAAAGCACCAAATAATAGAGGCAAGATGGATTCCTCCTGCCAGTCTACCACATGAGAACAGGAGTAGAACAAAACTGGACTGTGAGGAGTCATGCCTCACCAGACCCAGAATCTGCTGACCCCTTGATCTTACACTTCTTAGTCTCCCAACAAAAATATACAAAGTTGTTGTTTGAAAATTACATAGTTTAAAGCATTTTGTTGTGATAGCCATATGGAAGAAGATACTGAAAAAAAATATTGAAACAGAATCAGAACAGTGTTTTCTTCAGCCAGTTTTAACCAAGGCTGTTCCTCAAAAGGCTTTTTACAACACATCAGTTAGAGAAAGCTCATTTTGACAGTATCTTCAGTACTTCCTTAGTTAATCCACAGCTTTAATGGAGATTTCTACTCAGCTGGAGCAAGTCACTGAGCAAATACAGAAGATACCTGCAGGGAGCTTAAGCCAGAGGTAGCCTGGCTTAGTCCTAGTTCTGCATGTTCTCCCAGTGCAACCACAGAGTCTCCTTCTGCTCTTAAATGGGCCTTTACTTTGATCTTCAGTTACATAGTTAGAGGGTTTGATGTGGTATTTACTGTAAACAAAGATATATTTGGAGATATGGAAACTCCAACTGAAAATTTTAGTGTCTTGTTTTCATGGCAAAGACACTATTTTATTACTAAGAATACTTTTCAATATCTTATTTATTATTTTATTGAATTTTTATGTATTTCATGCATAACATCTTGATTCCTCTTAATCATCTTTATATCCCCTTCTCCATTGGCCCCTCTCCCCATAACCCATCTCCTCTGCAGTTCATACATTCTGTCATTTGTGTTAGGGTCTATTGTGCCAAATTTATGTCACCACTCATTCCTCAGTGCCAGTTCATCCACTGAGATCTGGAGTCCCTGAGTGAGTCAGTTCTTCCTCACTTAGCTCTAATCAGCTACTAATAATAATCAGCTAAGATTAGGTTCTGCTGCCCATTTCTGAATATTCATATTTTAGCAGATCCACAGAGCTTTGACATTTCCCTGCTTCCTCATTTTCATCAGCTTCACTCTTGGAATTCCATATAGTCTGACACACTATAAGGTCCTTGTATGTGTCATTTTCCTACATGTCAAGAGGAAAATACCTGTGCTATCCCCTCTGAATGGAAACCCCCCATCCAAACCACATTACCCTCACCCTAATCATGAGCCGTTTTCATATTAAATTTAACCCATAGCCAGATCATAATATAAATGGCATTCTCTGTGGGAAAACTGCTATAGTTATATGACTAGTTCATTGTCTTATTTGCATTCGTGCAGAGTATGCTGTAGTTTTCATTCTTAAGGTTTAAAAAGGTTTTCGGTTTCTTATATGTGAATGATTATTTTATTAAACTACATGTCCCCATTACAAAGTATACCTGGAATTAGTCCTTAAATTTGCTTGTTAAATACCTAGGATAGAAATGAGAAACTTGCACATTCAGGGCGAGTGCTTTCTTAGTGAATTACATATCCAGCCCCTAGCAATTATAATTGCTCATATTTATGTTCTCAGTTCTTGGAATATTATGATTGGCGTATAATCATTAGTTAAGACTGGATGTTCATAGATCTAATAAAAAGCACTATTACTATGTAGTTAGGGAATATTAAATATAAAAAATATTTTAAAAATATTAAATGTAGACAATAGTAATGTTAAGACTTTTATGGAGATTCAAAAAAAGTGGGGATAAACATCAAAGAAATGCAAGGTGGGTAAGTTTGTGGTAGGGGCCAAAGGCATTAAATGGCCATGGAGTATCTGGCTATAATGAAGCAGGAATGTAGAAAGTTTCATTTTACAGTGAGAATAGATATTAATTGACAGAATAAGTTAAAGAGGCTAGTGTATGAAAAATAGCATTGAGATATTAACTCAATTAATCTGGAGGAGATTTCCTGAGTCCAGCGGAAGTGCAGGAAGGCAGGTAGGGGCTAAAGAGCCCCCCTGCCTCCAACTGGGATTACAAAGGCATCTGAAGGAGGCAAGCAAAGCAAGCCTTCAACACAGTGAAGAGGCATTTAGGACTCACATTGGAATACAGGCAAGAAGAAGCCCATATGCCAGGAACAAGAAGAGACAACACAGGAAAGGGACAAGATAATCCTGCACCAAGCTCTACCAACCCTATGGAAGATTCCTACAGTGGGATACCTCTGGGGATGCCCGAGGACACAGATATCAGAAACACAATTGGGAACATATTTAAAGAACTACAAGATTATAAGGAGCAAATCAAAGAACTAAGAAAAGAGAATGAAGAACTCAAGAAGGACCTAGAGAGAGAGAATGACAAACTCTGGAAGGAAGTAGAAACACTGAAAAGATCCCATGCTGAAAAAGATAAGGAAACCAACCAGTGAACCAAATAGCTACAGGAAGAGATCGTGAAGCTCCAAAAAGAAGTAGAAATACTAAAGAAATCAGAAAAGGAAATGAAAAAGGAAATCAAACACTCATCCAATCAAGAGGAAAGGAATGGAAAAAGCCTCAGAAGCAGAATGCATGAAGCAGAACAAAGAATATCAGGCCTGGAAGATAACACAGAACAACTAAAAACCTCAAGTAAAGATTATGAAAAATTTAAAAATACACAAAAATGGAACAACAAGGAACTGTGGGACACTATGAAAAGATCAAATCTCTGCATCATAGGAATAGAGGAAGGAGAAGAATCACAAGAGAATGTTATTGATCAGATCTTCAACACAATAATAGATGAAAACTTCCCCAAACTAAAAAAAAGATAAACCAATATAAATACCAGAACAATAGAACACTAAATAGACAGGATCAGAAAACAAACTCTCATGCCACATCATAGTTAAAATGTCGAGACACCCCAAAAACAAAGAAAAATCCTTAAAGTCACAAAGAAAAACAACAGTACCGATAAGGGGAAACCTATCAGAATTACAACTGACTTATCTCAATGGCAACCTTTGGAAAGCAAGAAGAATGTGGAGCAAAAGCATTCCCAGTGTTAGAGGGAATAGATGCCAACCAGGTTACTATACCAGCAAAAATGCCAATTAAAGTTGAAGGAGAGAGAAAAACCCTCCACGACATAAACAATTTGGAAGAATACATGTCCGGGAAAACCAATCCTTCAAGAATACTTGAAGCATTCAAAGACAGAGAGAAAGGATCAACCTCCCCATGCAACCTAGAAAGGAGAAATCACAAGAAAAGCATAACTTCAGAGTAGAAGACCTAAAAAACAAACCACAAATAGAATAATAAGGCAAAGAAAAGCACATCAACCTAATAGTCCTAACCTTAAATAACAATGGAACCCTAAACTCCCAAATCAAGAGACATAGGCTGGAGATTGGATTAGGAAACAGATCTGCATTGATATGCTATCTACACAGAACACATCTTACCTTCAAGACAGGCACCATCTTAAGGTTTTTGAAAGGATGGAAAAAAATATTCCAATCAAATAGTACCAAAAAGAAAACAGGTGGGTTGGTGTGCTATTTTAATATCAGAACAAATTAGACTTCAAAGTAAAGAAAGCAGAAGGAGACAAAAGAAGGGCCATTATATTTTTATCAAAGGAACAATTCACAAGAAGATTTCACAGTTATGAATATATTATGCCGCCCCAAACTCTGGTGCACCAAACTTTATAAAGAAAAGTCTCCAGGACCACAAGTCACACACAAACCCATGTACACTCATAATAGGAATTTCATAACGCCAACCACTAGTCCTTTGGATAGGTCAACAGGACAAAGAATAAACAGAGGACAAAGAATAAACAGAGACACATCTGACCTAAATGAATATGAATACACCAAATGACCTCGTAGACCTCTAAACAATAGACCGTCTACCAATATTCTACCTAAACACAAGAGAATATATTTTTTTTACTCAGCACCCCATGGGACAATCTCCCAAATCGACCACATAGCTGGGACACAGAAGAAACCTCCCACAAATACAAAAAGAATTGAATAATTTCAGTGCATCTATCAGACCACAGTGCAATAAACTCAACACCAATATAAAAAGCCCTACTGTCTAAAGAAATACATGGAGACTAAACAACACACTCTTGGAATAATGAAATGGGTCAAGGAAAGAGATAAAGAAAGAAATAAAAGCAGGTCTTCTGGAACTGATAGAAATCATACAGAAAAACCAACAAAACCTATGGATTACCTTAAAAGCAGTCCTAAAAAGGGAATTTATAGGCCTGGTGCCACATTAGAAAAAGAAAAGAAGCACAAGTGGAGGATCTAACAATGCAGCTTAAAGCACTTGAGAAGCAACACGATGAACCCAACACAACAGACAGGAAAGAAATAACAAAAGTCAGAGCAGAAATTATGAATAGAAACAAAAGAAATAATGAAAAAAACAATCAATGAATCCAAAAGTTTTTTCTTTGAAAGAATAAACAAGATAGACAGAACCTCTAGCCCAGTTAAGAACAAAAGGAACCAAAAGAAAGGAAGGAAAAAACACCAAGTCAATACAATCGTGAGTGAAAAGGGAATATCAACATACAAGGAAAAGGACCAGCAAATCATCGTAAGATTTCAGAAACCTATACTCTACCTACCAAAGTTTGAAAGCCTAGAAGAAATGGAATTAATATCTTGAAATCCTGGGAACCACCAAGGCTCACCAAGAAGAGATCGACAGCTTAAATAGACCCGTAATATATGAATAAATTGAAGATTAAATAAGAAACCTCCCAACTAAAAAAATCCCAGGCCCCAGATGGTTTTCATGGCATAATTCCATAAAACATTTCCAAGACCTACAACCATGATTACTGAAACTGTTTTAGAAGGATACAATCAGAGGGAATTCTCCAAATTCCTTCTATGAAGCCAGCATCACTCCTATTAAACAAAACCAGGCAAAATACAACTAAAAAGGAGAATTATAGACCCATCATCCTAATGAACACAGATGCCAAAATTATAAAAAGGATACGGGCAAATTTCATACAGACCCACATCAAGAACATCATCCATCATGACCAAGTTGGGATTCATACCATAGATGTTGCAGGGATGGTTCAACTATGAAAATCAATAAACATAATCCCCCCCCCCCCACCCAAAAACACATAAAATGGAATAAAAGACAAAACCAAACACATTCAGCTCAATTGATGCTTAAAAAGCCTGACAAAATCCAGCATCCGCGTCATGCTTAAAGTCCTAGAAGGAAGTGGATTGGAGGTATCATGCCTCAATGTAATCAAAGCATTATACAGGAAACCCAAGCCCATATCATCCTAAAATGGGAAACGACAGAAACATTCCCGTTAAAAAGGTAGGAACTCAGCAAAGCTGCCCCCTGTCACCACTCAATATAGTGCTTGAAACATCGTTCTAAGAGCAATAAGGCAAGAAAAGAAATTAAAGATACTAATTGGAAAAGAGAAGTCAGCTATCCCTATTTGCTGATGAGATGATTGTTTACTTAAGGGATGACTAAAAATTCCACCAGAAAACTCCTAGCTTCAGCAAAGTGGCAGATACAAAATTAAACTAGAAAAAAAAAAAAAAAAAAAAAAAAAAAAAAAAAAAAAGAACAAGCAACTGGAGAAAGAATTCAAAGAGACATTCCCACTTACAATAGCTCAAAAACAATAAAATACCTCGGAAGCAAACCTAACAAAAGACACCAAAGATCTCATAACAACAAAAATGTTAAACTCTTAAAGAAAAAAAATTGAAGAGCATCAGAAGATGAAAAAACTTCCCATGCGCCATGGATTGGGAAAATTAATAATTTGTAAAAATTTCCATTCTACCGAAACTCTTGTATAGAATTTAAATTAGAAATCCCTATTAAGATCCCCAAGAGTTTCGTCACAAGCTTGGAAAAAAAAAGTCCCTTAAACTCATTTTGGAAAAACAAAAGACCCTGGAATAGCCAAAAAAACCCTGAGAAAAAGACTACACAGGGAATCTCTATACCAGACCTTCAAACTATATCAGGGCTATAGTCAGAAGAACAAGCCCCTGGTACGGACACAAAAACAGACCTGTTTGACACACTGGAACAAAACCGAAGAACCAAACCTGAGCACATACAATTTCGCCACCTCATAGGTGGACAAGGGTCCCAAGAAGACACAATGGAAGAAAAGAAAAGAGACTTCAGCAAGTGGTGTTGGCGAAACTGGATCAACACATGTAAAAGAATAAAATTAAGACCCCTACCGAGTGCTCTGTAAAAAGTCAATTCCAGATGGGATCAAAGACCTCAATGTGAACTCCAAAACTCGGAGGATGATAAGAAGAGAAACTTGGCAGCAGACTACAAGAACATAGGCGTAGGAAAAGACCTTCCTAAATCGGACAGCAGCTGCGCAAGAATTAAAGGTCAACAATTGACAATAGGACCTCATGAAAGTCAAAAGCTTCTGTTCAATCAAAAGAAATAATCAAGGAAAGTGAAGAGAGATCCCACAGAGGGGGAGGAAACCCTTCACCGCAGAAACATCTGACAAAAGCATTGATGTCCAGAATATATAAACTATAAAAAGCAGAGAAGAAAAAGAAAACAAATGACCCACCATAGAGGGAGCAAAGACTGAACAGAGACGTCACAAGTGAGGAATTATAGGGCTGAGATGTGAAACACCTTAAGAGTGTTCAGCCATCACTAGTCATTAAGGAAATGCAAATCAAAACCAATTTAAGAAATCATCTTACTCCAATAAGACCTGGTTTAGGAAAGCACGAAACAAATGATACCAAGTGCTTGAGTGGTTGTGGGGAAAGGGACACTCATCCATTGCTGTGGAGTGTAAATCGTGCAGCCACTATGGAAAGCAGTGTGGAGAACTCCTTGGAGACATGCAAGGAACTTGCTACCTGACCCAGCCATACCCACTCCTAGGCATGTAACCCTCAAGACTCACCCGACTTCAGAGATACATGCAAACAGGTCCATGTTTTTTGCTGCTCTTTTCAAAATAGCAAGGAGCTGGACCAAAACCAAATGCCCCCTCAACTGATGAGTGGAAGAGAGAAATGTGGTACATTTACAACTGGAGTCCTATGCAGCAGTAAAGAAAGATGACTCATGAGCTTTGAGGAAAATGGCTGGAGCCTAGAGAACATCATGAAGTGAAGTAACACAGTCCCGAAAAAACAAAACGACGAATGGTATACCTCATCTTTGGAAGCACTGCCAATTACCTATTGTAAGTATTTTCCCTGTTCATGTCCCCTTGAGCTTTTGTCCAAAGCAGTTGGGAAGTGATGTAGTAGTGGAAACAACAAACAACAACAAAACAACAACAGAAAGGACTGCAGCAAAAAACTGACTGAAACAGTGAAATTCTACTTCAAAACAGTCAACTTCCACATGGAGAATCGAGAAAGCTGAGAAAGAAATGAAAAGCATGTTTGGTCAGACTGCATGGAGCTCTGCTGGGGGAGTGGGGGGCAAGGAAGGGGAATGGGTCTAGATTTGATAAAAAAATATATATAAACAACATAATCTGGAGGCGAATCTTAAGAGTATGATATGAAAAAAGCATAATAGAACACACACACATCAAATTGCATTCTGCTATGAAAATAGAATAAGACCAATTGTAGGTGATATTTTAAGTTGAGAAAAGTGTTATACCATTAGCAAAAGAAGGAGTATGGGCTTATTTTTATGGGTTGACATTTATAAAACAGACTCTAACAATAGGCTAAATTTGAAGAAGGGCAGAAAACAATATAAAAATAGGGAGAGTAGCCGGTGTGGTGGTGCATGCCTTATTTATATTCTAAGCACATTGGGAGCAAGGCAGGCGGAATCTCTGTGAAATTCAAGGCAGGCCTGGTGCTACACAGTGGATGTTCCAGGACGCTGGGGCTTCAAGAGACCTGTCCTCGAAAAGTACAAAAAAAGTAGGGAGATAATCCATTAGAAAGATTAAATCTTGTGTTTTTTTTTTTTTTTTTGGTCTTTTTGAGACAGGTCCTCTCTGTAGCCCCAAAGTGTCCCGGAACTTGCTGCTGTCAGACCAAGGCTGCCTTGAACATCACAAAGATCTGCCTGCCTCCTGCCCCCTGAGTGCTGAGGATTTAAAGGCCGGTGCCACCACCCAGCTCTAATAAAATATTTTTATTGGGCTGTGAAATATATCTAGCGGTTATAAGAGTGCCAAAACTGCTCCTTGCAGAGGAACCCGGATTTGAATCCCCAGCACCCACATGTGCTGGACCGTCTGTAACTCCAATTCCAGGAGACTCCAGTTCCAGAGAAGTCGGACACCAATCTTCTGACCTCCGCAGACAGTGCTCAACACCGGTGACAGCGACCTATCATGCAGACAGTACATTCCATACACATAGAAATAAATAAAATAATAAAATAAATAATAAAAATAATAAATATATTTAAAAAAAAAAAAATATTTTTATTGGTGTTTTGTGTGTTTCATAACTCATTTCTCAGTCCAATTTAGACAACTTCCTTTTCCATAACCCCCACCCTGCCCCACTTCATGCATTCTGCCATACATATCTTTCACCTTTTTCTCAGTCTTTTTAAAGTTTTTCTTTTGCAGAGGTTTATTGGTTTGGGCAGAGTTTATCTATTTTCAGTCAGTTCTTTGATCCAGTCCTTTTTGTCCTCATCATCCCTCCCATTTATATTGCTCCTAAATATGCATATCTATATAATAGTAATATAGTTACTATTATTATGTCATAAATTATACCAAAAATTAAATGACCATCGGAAATAAATGGATGCTAATTCCAAAATATGTTTAGGAGTTCACATTTTTCCCTTTTAATTTTTATATTACTCTAATTATGAAACATACTCTATACATTATACCACAATAAAAGTCTGTAAAATGACTGTCAATTGTTGACCTTATTGTTTGCTCAGCTCCTCCTTGATTTAGAAAGTCTTTTCCTACACCTAGATCTTGTAGTTTACTACCAAACTTTTCTCCTATCATTTTCAGAGTTTGGGGCTTCACATTGAGGTCTTTGATCCATTTGGAGTTGATTTTTGTACATGGTGAGAGGTAAAGATTTAGTTTTATTCTTCTACAAGTGGTGATCCTGTTATGCCAACACCATTTGCTGAAGATGCTATCTTTCCTCCATTGAGTCTGCTTGGCCCCTTTTTAGAGTTTGAAGTAGTTGAAATTGGATGTGTCCAGGTCTCGATCCTCAGTTTTGTTCCATTAATCTACAGGCCTGTTTTTGTGTCAATACCAGGCTTTTTTTTTTTTTTTTTTTTTACTATAGCCCTGTACTATAATTTGAAGTCTGGTATAGTAATCCCCCCAGTATTGCTGTTTTTGCTCAGAGTTGCTTTGGCTACCTGGAGTATTTTGTTTCTCCATATGAACTTTAGATTTTTTTACTATAGCCCTGTACTATAATTTGAAGTCTGGTATAGTAATCCCCCCAGTATTGCTGTTTTTGCTCAGAGTTGCTTTGGCTACCTGGAGTATTTTGTTTCTCCATATGAACTTTAGATTTTTTTTTCCTAAGTCTGTGAGGAAGCGCCTGGGAATTCTAATTGGGATTGCACTGAATCTGTATATTACCTTGGGTAGGATGGTCATTTTTACTATATCGATTCTTCCAGTCCATGAGCCTGAGAGGTTTTTCCATCTTCTAGTATCATCCTCAAACTCCTTCTTGAGGAATTTAAAATTTTCTTTTTAGAGACTTTTTTGTGTTTGGTCAGATTTATTCCTAGATAAATTATTTTTTTGGAGGCTATTGTGAGTGGAAAATCTCCTTCTATTCCTTTACCAATTGCTTGTTATTGGCATAAACAAAGGCCACCAATTTTTATTTTTATTTTTGCTGTTTTATTGAAGCTCTGTGCATAGCATAAAGAATTGCATTACAAAT
Source organism: Rhizomys pruinosus (assembly GCA_009823505.1). NCBI lineage: Eukaryota > Metazoa > Chordata > Mammalia > Rodentia > Spalacidae > Rhizomys > Rhizomys pruinosus. The sequence goes on along the minus strand of VZQC01003434.1, from coordinate 3,828,434 downwards.
CAAATCTAGACCCATGCCCCCCTCCCTGCTCCCCCACCCTACCAAAGCTCATGCATTCTGCCAAACATGTTTTTCATCTTTTTTTCAGTCTTTCTCAAAATTCTTGATGCAGAAGTTTACTGTTTCGAGTAGAAGTTTATCTTTTCAGTAAGTTCTTTGACACAGTCTTTTCTGTTGTTGTTGCTATTCTTGTTATTCCTTCCAATATGCATCACTCCAAAATATGTACATATGCATGCTGCATATTTCATAGGTTTTAGCATCTTCAGCTTATGATTTTTTTAAATTAGGCTGAAAGATGTCATATTTGAAATTTCCTCCTTGGCAAGCCCAAACCACCATCAGCTCTGCCCTTGTGTTCCACACTAGGGTTTCCCTTTCCCATACTCACCAAATGAGGTCCAGTAAGCACCGCGTCCTGCCTTTATCTTCCTGCACTGGTCACCATGATACAGCCTGGGTAGTCCAACAATGGCAGTCTATATTGTGAATAAGAGGAAAACCCAATTGTAGCTTAGTTCACAAGTTGGATGTCTCATCAGTTCCCATCTGGCACTGAAGATTTGGAGGATTCTTGGAGAGATAGGAGTCTTCAGTCTATATTGGAAGGTTGAAAAGCTGTGTCTTCTCACATCTTTGAAGGATGGCAAAAGCAGTGGCAGCCACAGTGTTGCTGCACTTGCCAGTAAGACAGGCAAAATAACTGTGCTCTTTTGTCTTTTTACTAAGCTCTCAAGATTTATAACTGAAGTACAATTTCTCAGGACTTATTATTTATTTATTTATGTATTTATTTATTTATTTATTTATTTATGGTTATACTTTCCTTTTGGATATTTAAGGCCACAAAGTTATCTCAGATTAACTAAGGGTTTTGTTTTCTCAAGGTCAGATGAGGATCGTCCTCAAGTGTCACTCAGGTTTTTTGTGGGGGAGGAGAGGGAGCCCCTGGCTCCTTTTAGTTTTCCAATCACCAGTTTCATCCACTCGAGGACAAAGTCAGGTCTTGCAAGACCAGACTTCCCTTTTTGAAGCATGAGCAGAATTTCCTCTTTATAGACTGGAACACTGGCTGAAGTCCCATTAGTGGATCTCTAAGACATTCCTGCACAAGAAGACTGGTGACTCACATTTGCAGGACATTTCAAGAGGTGTCACCATGTATAGTCCCCTGGGACTTAGTTGACCTCTGAGGGCAAGGAAAAATGTTATCCCTTGAGATCCTCGGCCAAATTGATATGGGAATTAAGTATGGTCATTAGGCATCCAGAAAGGCTAAGATACATGAGCCTGATACTCTAGAATCTGTTAAGGGATTCACAATATAAGCACAGTTGTTTTCAGATCACATTAACATTGCTCAGTTTGCCTTACAATTAGGTAATTGGCACTAGCATCCACAGATGAGGCATACCATTCATCCTTTGATTTTCTGGGACTGCATTACTTCATTTAATATGATATCTTCTTCTAGTTCCATCCATTAACCTGCAAAGTTCATGATGTCATCTTTCTTTACTACTGCATAGAACTCCATTTGTAGATGTACCACATTTTCTCTATCCACTCATCAGTTGAGGGGCACTTGGATTGGTTCCAGCACTTCACTATTGTGAACAGAGCTGCAATAAACATGGCTGTGCATGTATCTCTGCAGTAAGATGAGTCTTGTAGGTATATACCCAGGAGTGGTATGACTGGGTCAGGCGTCAATCTCATTTTGAGTCTTCCAAGGGTTCTCCACACTGCTTTCCAAAGTGGCTGTACGAGTTTACATTCCCACCAGCAGTGGATGAGTGTTCCCTTTCTCCGCAACCTCTCCAGCACTTGGTATCATTTGTTTTCTTGATATTAGACAGTCTTATCAGAATGAGATGATATCCTAAAGTGGTTTTAATTTGCACTTCCTTAATTATTAGCAATGTTGAAAACACTTTAAGATGTTTCTCAGCCATCTCTATTTCCTCACTTGTGAAGTCTCTGTTCAACTCTTTGCTCCATCTTTTGAGTGAGTCATTTCTTTGCTTCCTTGTTTTTTGAGTAGTTTATATATTCTCAAAATCAATGCTTTGTCAGATGTATTTGTGGGTTTTGTCTTCACTTCCTTGATTGTTTCTTTTGATGTACAGAAGCTTTTGAGTTTAATGAGGTCCCATTTGTCAATCGTGGATCTTATTTCTTGCACAGCTGCTGTCTGATTTAGGAAGTCTTTTCCTATGCCTGTATCTTGTAGTCTGCTGCCAACTTTTTCTTCTATAACCTTCAGAGTTTGGGATTTCACGTTGAGGTCTTTGATCCATCTGGAGTTGATTTTGGCACAGGGAGAAAGTAGGGGTTTAACTTTATTCTTCTACAAGTGGTGATCCAGTTTTGCCAACACCACTTGCTGAAGATGCTGTCTTTCCTTCAATGTGTCTTCCTGGCCCACTTGGCAAATATGAGGTGGCTGAAATTGCCTGTGCTCAGGTTTGGATCTTCAGTTTTGTTCCACTGGTCAACAGGTCTGTTTTGTGCCAGTACCAAACCATTTTTATGACTATAGCTCTGTAGTATAGTTTGAAGTCTGGTATAATGATCCCAGTTGTATTGTTCTTTTCACTCAGGGTTGCTTTGGCTATTTGGGGTCTTTTGTTTTTCCATATGAAATTAAGGGCTTTTTTTTTCCAAGCCTGTGAAGAAACTTTTGGGGATTTTATTTGGGATCATGTTGAATCTATAAATTAATTTGGGTAAAATGGACATTTTTACTATATTATTTTTCCCAATCCATGAGCATGAGAGGTCTTTCCATCTTCTGATGTCTTCTTCAGTTTCCTTCTTTGGGGGTTTAATTTTTTTTTTTTTGTAGAGATTTTTGGTTTCTTTGGTTAGGTTTGTTCCTAGGTGTTTTATTGTTTTTGAGGGTATTGTGAGTAGGAACGTCTCCTTGTATTCCTTCTTCAGTTGCTTGTTGGTGTAAAGTAAGTCTACTGATTTTTCTAGGTTAATATTTTATCCTGTCACTTTACTGAAACTCTTCATCATTTCTAGGAGTTTTCTGGTGGAGTTTTTTGTCAGAGTTTAATAATTGTCTGAATAGTCCTTTAGTCATGTATGGCCTCCATCCACATGGTGTTCTTCCCTTCTTGCATTTCTGGAGGCTGTCTCCTGCCTGCAGGCAGACAATCTCTCAGCTTAGCTCTGCCAAGGTGGGGGGAGGGGACCACGGGAGAGTTACCCAATGGGAATGGGAATAAAAGACAAACTCAGAGAAAGCCCAGGAGAATAGAGAGTCTCTCTTTATTGATGCCAGCAGTGTGCTGCCAAAAGTTACTGTGCTGTGGGCAAGAAAGTGGGGGGTAGGTGGAAGGGAGGGATGAGACACCTTGTCTCTAATTGGGGGGGGCTGTAGAGCTCTTGTTTGTGCAACAGGTAACTAGAGGTGCGACGTTTTGTTCAAAGCCTCAAGGGAAGAGGCCTGGAACTTTGTAGAGATAGGGTGAAGCAAGAAACATTGTAATATCCCAAACCATCCGGGGAGCTACAGATAATGCACAGAGGCAACTGAATGCCCACAGAGATATCAAATAACCAGAGATCTTCCAGGACAGGTCTTACAAGTTCTTGTTTCAAGCCACAAAAAGTTTCATTCTCACAGTTTTTAGCATCCCTTAGGTAAACAATCATATCATCAGCAAAAAGGGATAGCTTGACTTCCTCTTTTCCAATTAGTATTCCTTTAATTTCCTTTTCTTGCCTTATTGCCATAGCAAGTGTTACAAGCACTATATTGAAGAGGAGTGGCACCAGGGGGCAGCCTTGCAAAGTTTTTTCTGAAGTGTTGATTTTCTGAACATGTATTCTATTATCTTGTTTATATCATGAAAGATTTTTCTCTCTCCTTCTACTATAATCGACATTTTTGCTGGGTATAGTAACCTGGGTTGGCATCTATAGTCTTTTAACACTGGGAATACTTTGCTCCACGTTCTTCTTGCTTTCATAGTTTGCACTGAGAAGTCAGTTGTAATTCTAATGTATTTCCCCTTACATGTAGCTTATTGTTTTTCTCTTGTGGCTTTCAGAATTTTGTCTTTGTTTTGGGTGTCTAGCATTTTAACTATGATATGGCATGGGGAGTTTGTTTTCTGATCTGTCTGTTTGGAGTTCTATTTGCTCCTTGTATTTTTATGGGTTTGTCATTTTTTAGTTTGGGGAAATTTTCATCTATTATTCTGTTGATGATCTGATCAATACCATTCTCTTGGGATTCCTCTCCTTCCTCTAATCCTATGATGTGGAGGTTTTATCTTTTCATAGTATCCCACATTTCCTGGTTGTTCCAATTTTGTTTATTTTTAAAATTTTCATAATCTTTACTTGAGCTTTTTAGTTGTTCTGTGTTATCTTGCAGGTCTGATATTCTTTGTTCTGCTTCCTCCATTCTACTTCTGAAGCTTTTTCCATTCCTTTACTCTTGATTGGATGAGTGTTCAAATTCTTTTTCATTTCATCCTGTGATTTCTTTTTTCACTTCTTTTTGGAGCTTCTCAATCTCTTCCTGTAGCGCCTTTCTTCCCCTGGTTGGTTTCCTTTTTCAGTGTTTCCACTTCTTTCTGGAGTTTGCCATTTTCTCCCTCTAGTTCTTTCTGGAGTTTGTAATTCTCTCCCTTTAGTTCTTTCTGAAGTTTGTCATTGTCTCTCTCTAGGTCCTTCTTGAGTTTTTCATTCTCTCTCCTTAGTGCTCTGACTTGTTCTTTATATTCTCTGATTTCTTTGAATATGTCTGCAATTGTTCCTTTAAGATCTGTGCCCTGGGCCACCTCCAGGGGTATCCTACTGTAGGAATCTCCTACAGGGTTGGTAGAGCTTGGTGTGGAATTATCCTGTGCCTTTCCCATGTTGTCCATTCTTTGTGTCCCTGGCATATGGGTTTCCCTTTGCCCTGTATTCCGATGTGAATCCCAAATGCCTCTTCACTTTGTTGAAGGCTTGCTTTGCTTGCCTCATTCAGATGTCCTCCCCCCCCCCTTTTTTTTTTCGTTGTCCTTGTTTATGGAGTGATGACTTGTCTAGGTTTCAGGCTTTTAATTTCATTTATATATTGGAAGTCTAACTCACTCTTCCCTTTCTGTTCTGAAGGGTCTCAAAAAATCTACTTGGACTCTTTCTCAGCAATTCCAGTTGTGGGGGAGGAGGGTGAGCAGGAGGTATATGCCTCCCTTAGCCCGATGTACTTCAGGTGGTCCTGGGAAATCCCTGTTCTAAGCTCTGGGTACTCAAGTCTCAGAGTGGCAAGAGGCCCACATTTTATACCAGTTAGCAGGGAAATTTCACCCTCACAGCCACACAAACCAATGAAACAATTATCCAACAAACCAATGAAACAATTATCCAATAACCCAGTGATAGGATTATCTAACAATCTGCATGGCTTGAAGCACCTACCTGTGCTTCAGGTAGCCCTGGAAAATCCCCAATCTAAGCTCTGGGTACTCAGCTACCAATTTTTCTAGGTTAATTTTGTATCCTGCCACTTTACTGAAGCTGTTGATGGTTTCCAGAAACTTTCTTCTGGAGTTTTTGCTGTCCTTTAGGTAAACTATCATGTCATCTGCAAAAGTGATAATTTGACTTTCTCTTTGCCAATTAGTACTTCTCTAATTTCCTTTTTCTTGTCTTATTGCTCTCACAAGCATTTCAATCCTATATTGAATAGGAGTGGAAATAGGGGACATACTTGCTGGGTTCCTGACTTTAAGGGGAATGCTTATAGTTTTTCCCCATTTAGGATAATGCTGGCTGTGGGTTTACTGTATGTGGCTTCAAATTTGCTGTGCAATCTTCCCTCCAGTCCAGTTCCCTCCAGGACTTTAACCAGGAAGTCATGGTGAATTTTGTTGAAGGCCTTTTCCAAATCCTAAACCCAGAAGGCAGGAAGATATAACAAAAGTTAGAGCAGAAATCAATGAAATAGAAACAAGAACAATATAAAAAAATCAATGCATCCAAGAGGTGGTTCTTTGAAAGGATAAACAAGATAGATAGACCTCTAGCCCATCTGACTAAAAGAAGGAAAGGGCAACACCAAATCAACCAAATTACAGATGTAAAGGGAAACCTCACAACAGATACTGAAAACCTAAGAGAAATGGATGAATACCTGACATCATGGAATCCACCAAGACTTAACCCAGAAGAGATCAACAGCTTAAATAGTCCCATAATAAAGGAGGAAATTTACATCTGCAAAATGGAGTTCTATGCAGCAGTAAAGAAAGATGACATCATGAACTTTGCAGGTAAATGGATGGAGGTAGAAGATATCATGTCCCCAAAAAACAAACGATGAATGGTATCCCTCATCTGTGGATGCTAGCACCAATTACCTAATTGTATGGCAAAGTGAGCAATATCAATGTGATCTGAAAACAGCTGTGCTCTTATATTGTGAATCCCTTAAAAATAATAAATAAAAACTGAAAAAAGAGTAAAGGAGGAATTTGAAATTGTAATAAAAAACCTCCCAAATAAAAAAAAAAAAAAAAAAGCC
>VZQC01003434.1:3663336-3819856 GCA_009823505.1 Rhizomys pruinosus | reverse complement strand
CAGATAGGTTTTGCATGAAGGATGCTTGTACTCATGGATTATCACTTATAGCTAAAAATGAAAAAAAAAAAAAACTGAGAGAAAGATGCAGGACAGTTATGGCAGAATGCATGATCTGGGATGGGGTGGGGGTAGGGGGGGAGGGAAAGGGAAATAAGCCTGAACTGAATTGGAAAAAATGTATGAAATGCACAAAGCATCAATAAAAACTAATTTAATTAGAAAAAAAATAAATAAAAAAAAGACCTACAGCCATTACTACTCAAATTATTCAAGAGGATAGAAACAGAAGGATATTTTCCAAATTCCTTCTATGAAGCCAACATCACTCTAATACCAAAACCAGGCAAAGATACAACCAAAAAGGAAAACTATAGACCCATTTCACTAATGAACATAGATGCCAAATTTTCAAGAAAATACTTGCCACAGGCACATATCAAAAAGATCATCCACCATGACCAAGCTGGATTCACAGCAGAGATGCAAGGATGGTTCAACATACATAAATCAATAAATGTCATAAAGCACATAAATTGACTGAAAGACAAAAACCACATGGTTCTCTCAATCGATGAAGAAAAATTAATCTTAATTCTTAAGTTACCTAAAGAATTCTTAAGCTACCTGAAGAATTTCAGGACAGAATTATTTCAAGGGCATAGCTGGGGATTACAAGAAAGAAGAGTTTATAGTGACAAATAGAACTTCATGGAATATTAGATTGACCGATGTGCTTATAAATCTTCATCATGACAAAATACATAATTTAAAAGCAGACCAGGTTCAATTTGGTCATGGGTTCAGGAGTTCTGGGCCATGGAAACTGGCTCCATTGTTTCTGGGCTCGTGTTGAGGCATAAAAGCATAGTAGAAAAGTGTGGAAAAAGAAAGTAAGAAAGCTAAGCCAAGAGACAGAGGGAGAGAGAAAGAGAGAGAGAGAGAGAGAGAGAGAGAGAGAGAGAGAGAGAGACTGGACAGATTGAGAGATTGAAAGGAACTAGGGACAAACACTCCTCCAGTGTATAGAGGTGCCTCCTCCAGTCAGGTTTCCTCTCCTAGTTTCCACCAACTCCAAAATTATGTTAAATTGTGAATACATGAATAGATGGATAGGATGATCAATTAAGACTCCTCATGATTCAGTTATCTTAAACTCTATCTCTGAATATTCGCCTGGAAATCAAGTTTTAAACGTGAGCCTTTTGGTATACACATTGACTCCAAATAACTGGGACTCTTATGATATTGGAGTTCTAGGTCTGCATTCAACTCCATAGAGCTGAACCCAAGCATCTCACCAGTATATATATATATTATATATATATATATATATACCCTTAACCTGTATTTGCCATATGATAACTCTGATAATGCACACCTGCATAATTTCATAGATGAAATTGTGATCTTATATTTTAACATGCTTATATTTTGTCTTGAAACTTTATTTCAAGTTTTTAATTTCTCCATATACCCTGATTTGTTGATTTGTTTTATTACACACTATTTGAGCAGCATAGACGCTGACAAATCATTCTGCTAATACAAATGCAAGAGTTCTTAAGCTTCACAATTTTATTTCTACAAATAACTGTATATATTTTTTGTGAAATTTTTACTTTTCAGTTAAGAACATAAACTGATATGCAAGGATTACTTAACACTCAGTTATTTTTATAGTCTGTTTCCCATTTTTATGATTGCATTTTCTTTCAAAATGTAAATATACCTTTGGGGAATTCAAGAGCTAATTAACTCACACTAAGTTTATAGTGATGCCAGATTGTTTTTATAGTGTCTCATAGAGCTTAAGGAGTATAAATGGATGGAATAATATGGAAAGTGGTAATTAGAAGGTTGGAAGACAAATTCATTTCTATCATATCTATATTAAACTAAAAATTTGGGTTTCCATATATATGATAGCAGGATGTCACCCATGAAGAAGTGTCCCAAGGAATGATGGAAGTATTAATAATTGACCAGATCCTCAAAGAATAAAGTGTGTGAAGGGCATTAGAACCAGTCTGACTTTTGTGCCATCTTCAATGTCAAAAATTCATGCTTCAAAATTTTATTTTGAGTCAAATTCCAAGAACATACATCCGTGCTTTCATTTTGAGAAAAAAAAAATCAGCTAATGAAGGTCACAAGGTATAGCAATTAGGATTGACAGTAATATATTTCTTTTAAAATAAAATTCTCTCTTTTTAAAAGACATTTAATCAGGCCACTAAATTTATTCTAAAAATAAAACAAATTTAAATGTAAATTTTTAAAAAAGTTAAGTTTTAAATTTTTGATTATAGTTTTTTTTTTTTTTTTGTGTGTGTGTGTGTGTGTGTATGTGTGTGTGTGTGTTTCTATGCATGTGAGTACAGGTGCATGAAGAAGCCAGAAAACTGCAGTTACAGACAGTTGTGAGCCTCCTCAAGTACATGCTGGGAGCTGAATTCAGGTCTTCCTCAAGAACAATACATTCTCTTATTTTATGAACCATCTCTCTAATCCCTTAAGTGTAAATTTTGTCCCACCTCCAAGTATCTTGCATTTTAGCAGCTATTTTAGTAATAAACACTTAATGGAATGAATAGCTCTCAGCCTCTGTCAGTGGATCCAGACTCTGATTAAATAGAAGCAACTGACTTGAAACTCCTGCAGGCTTCAATTTTCACACTTCACAGTTCTCTGATTATTTTAGTCCTGTACTTTTATCACCTGTCTACAGATCTTGACAACAATGTTCACCACAGTAACATTAAAGTACTCTGACATGAAGTGGGTGTTTTCTTTCCTACTATTTTTTTGGTAGAGATCATGAAATGATACTGAGAAGTTTAAATCACAGTTCATGCTGTGAACAAAGCTTTGAGAACCACATCTAACCTGGAGACCCTAGCAAACCCAAGAATTGTGCAGTTTTGCAATTGTAGTAAGATACTTTAGAATATAAGTTCTAAAATAATTGATCTTTTATCACTGCCTTACTTTCTTACTGTCTAGCAATGATCCTCAATTTAAAGACAGAGCAAGAAGGTCAGATTCTTAGAGGAAGATGCTCACTGCAACTTGAAGGAGTTGAACTACACTTAGATACTGACAGAGCTTCAGTTGCCTGGTGGTCATGTTTCTAGGCACATCAAGTAATCACTTCTCAAAATACACCTGTACTTCAAAGAAGAGAAAACTTGATTCTGTGTCATTCAAAAACTGCCTCTTGTAGAATATAAGGTTCCACGTGGGTGGCCAAGTGGAGGTGTTTGGAGGTACATGCACATATTTTTTAAACAATTGTGACTATTTGCTCAATTATTGATTCTTATTTTGAAGAGCTTGTATTATAATTATACACAACTTTGGGCAGGTTATATACAATATGCAATTAAGACTCAATGTTTCAGACAGCAGATTTCAGGAAAAATCCTTTTATTAGTCAACCCCCGTACCTCAGGGAGAATCTTCTTGTATGCCAGTCAAAGGATATTATTCTCTTGCCATAGTGCCTTTAAGGAAGCATAGGAGAATGCAGTCCCTTCAGTCCTCTGATTTGTTGGCACAAGATCACAGAAAATATAGTGCCAATGCCTTATAAAACTCATTTGGGGGGCTGAAGAAATGGCTCAGTAGTTAAGAGCATTGCTCTTCTTGAAGAAAACCTGGACTCAAATTCAGGAACCCACACGGGAGCTAACAACTATCTAACAACCAACTCGAGCTCCAGGGGATCTCATACCCTTTTCTGACCTCTACAGGCACTGCACCACATGGGTGCATTTACCCACATACAGGCATAGCATTTATACATATAAAGTAAAAATAAATAAAGTTTAAAAAACTCATCTGGAATTAGCAGATGCTGTTAAATTTGTTTGAGGCCCACAAGCCTTTCTACTGGGAAGGCTGTATTTGAGAGGTCAGTACCACTCAATTCATTGTCTGTGTAGCCTATCGTGACAGAAAATTCTGCTGGTTGCACACGGCATTGAATGTACTAAAAGTTAGGGCAGACCTTTTATGAAGTTTCTCTCTAAATTCTCATATCTGTCCCATACCATAGAAATTTTACCAACTTCCTTTTCTACAACTAAGAAACTTGAGGGGACCTGGGAATGGCTCAGTGGGTAAAACTTGTCTTCACAAACCTGACAACCTGAGTTCAAATCTCCAGGACCCTCATGAGAGAGGAATGTGGTAGTAGAAGAGTCTGTAATCACAGTGCCCTACGGAAAGCACAAGGCCGATAAGGGAGAGTCTCCAGAAGTCACAGGACCAGTTAACCTGGCTTATGTAGTGAGGAAGAGACACTGTCATGTTTTGAGTACTTGGTGATAGTGGCACATGTACACGTGTTATACACACACACACACACACACACACACACACACACACAGAGCTTCTTTCTGTTTCTGCCTCCACTACCTTTCCTCCTACCCTCATCTTTCACACAAAAGAACACTGATTTATAAGGACTGGACTGATGGTTCAGTGGCTAATGTGCTTACTGTACAAGCTTGAGCAGCAGGTTCTTGGTCCCTACGGCCCACAGCAAAAGCGTGTACATGGCAATGCATGCTTGTCAACCCAGCACTGCAAAGCAGAGACAGTAGATCTCCACGTTCAGTGAGATACCCTGTTTGGATAGTAATTTGGATACTAGAGATTTATAGGCAATGACATCCAATGTTGATGCTTGGCCTCCACAGATGGAAGTGTGAATATGCACATTTGCATACACAGGAGCAAGCACATATGTATATAAAACATACACACATACAAAAACAAAAAATAAGGAAAAGAGAGATATATAATTATATAACTACTGCAGTCATTCAGATATAAGTAGTAGAGACATGTTGTAGCCAGAGTTTTCAAAACACTGCAGCTCTATCAATGTAACAGATAAATAGAAGCTCATTTAAAAATATTGGCCAAGTTTATTTCTGCAATGTGAATACATTATTGTTAATTTTAAACATTTTTAGAAAAGATGATATTGGATTTATATGAGATTAAGAAACATTGGTGGCTGTGACATGAAGACTTGGCCCAAATGAGGAAATCATAACATCACACTTACTTATGGCCTCTTCTAAAGAAATACTCCTGTTTCTAAAGAAGTATCCAGAAGCATGCCATGAAAGGGAATGTGAGGCCAGCGTGGTGACACATACTTTTGTCCCAACATTCAGCAGGCAAAGGCAGGTGTACATCTATAAGATTTAGGCAAGCTTGGTCTATACTGAGAGTTCCAGGGAAGTTGGGGTTGCAGGGAGACACTGTCTCAAAAAAAAAAGAAAAAAAAAAGAAAAAAACAACCAAATTCTACACGTGGTCCAGGGTGAAATGATAAGTGAGTGATGTACAAATGTTCATCACCTTCAGGTTCTGCACATTTATCTAAGGCCTTCTCACTCTTACTGTCTGTCTGGGATCTTCTATTGTGAGCTACCATCCCAAGAAAGGGACATATATCTGAAAGGTCATCTACAATGCCCTTAAAATATGCTTCCCCTCAAATGCCCCATGTCTCTCAATAGCAATGTGCTTATGAGTCGCCTAGGACTTTATTGTCGGAAAGCAGACACCTGCCCATGTGGACCATCGGGCCCAGCATCTGCCTCTTCTTTCATGCTCCTAAGAGAAGCTGACCCTGCCAATCCATGTGCCACACTTTTAGGAGCTTGGTTCAGGGGACGTGTGATAGCCTTACTTTAGCCACTTTCTCCCATTTGTGAAGCACCTCTGACTTTGCTCCTGAAAAGAGCTAAACTGTCTGGTCCATGTCCCCAGAACTCCCTTTCTCCCTGTGCTGTCTCCCTCCAGTGCTTTCTTCATTGTCTGAATTACCATTATTTTTTTTTTTCTTGAAAAACATAAACTCCATGAGGACATGACTTTTTATTTTTTCTTATTTACACCAATATCCACAATATCTAGAATATTTCTTGTCACATTTGGTTGTTCAAGGAATGAATTTTATGAGTTCATGGAGCAGATAAATTATAGGCACTAAGGATAAGTTAGTTTGAACTCTAAGGGTAACATATGTAACAAGAAAACTGACATGAACAAAAGCAAGTACAGTGACTAGAGAGCAGGGATTCCAAATGGCAAATGTATTACACCTAAAGGACCTGGAGACATCCTTGAGATGGTGCCCTCTGAGTAACTTCTTTGGCTAACAGTGTAGGACCTGATGGAATGTCCTAGTTTCATTTACTAATTTTGTAAAATAAAAACCCTTACTTTATTCTTATATATACAGTCAAATTTTATAAAACTGGTGATAGAAAACCTGCCCAATTTTCTATTTTCAAATTACTCTGCACCCCATTACTTCTTATTGCTCACTTTTATTGGTCCTATGCCCAGCACTTAATTATTATTAGGAAATGTACTGTCCTATACAAATTGAATGTTCAGTCAGGCACAGAGTCTCACTCCATCTCAGGATTCAGGAGGCAGAGGCAGGAGAAGTGCCAAAGGCATCTTGGTCTATGTGGAGATGCTAGTCAGGACTACATAGTGAAACTCTGTTTCAAAGAACAAAAAACAAAGGAGGAAAAGGAGAAGGAGAAAAATGAGGAAAAGAAGGAAAGGAATAATACATTAGAATATTCAAAGTAAGACTATTGTAGAAGAAATCCTCTGCACCTCAGCACATCGGCCATGATAATGGTGGGGGTTTTTTGTTTTGTTTTTGTTTTTTTTTTTTTTTTCATTTTGTTTTTTGTTTTAGTCTTTTTGAGACAGGGTTTCCCTGTAACTCCAGCTGTCCTGGAATTATGTAGACCAGGGTGGCCTTGAACTCATAGAAATCCACCTGCTTCTAACTCCTGAGTGCTGGGATTAAAGGCTTGTGCCACTATGCCTGGTGATAATGGTGTTCCTAATCCTGTCAATGCCAATTTTATGGTAAAAATGTTATTATAATCCCATTTTTCTGAAATTATAGCTATTAGTAGCACCACAAAATTATATATTTACAACTATGATGTTATACAAGTGCTATCTAGAGTTAATGAAAGTACTTGAAGTAAAAATATAACATTTCAATACTGATAATTATATTGGAAAAATACTTGTCTTATTTTCCCATACGCACCTTCATTGTCTAAGACTGTTACTGATCATAATGAGAGCAAAACATGACAAAGCTCTGGTTAAAGTTTATAGTCAGAAAAGAAACTGGCTGTTGTAAGTTTGGGAGGATACACGCCCTTGGCTTTGTGCAGTTCTATACGAGCACTGACAGCACTGTTTCTCATGTGGGCTGTGAGAAGCCTGGTCACCATGACATTCATAAGACTTCAACTGCATTTGTGCATCTGGAGATTTCTCTGTCTGCCATGCTAAGCTTTTCTTGGCAGGATTGTCCCTGACTAGGCTGAAAAGCTTGTTTTATTTGGTTTTCCCTGAATAGGCCAAATTTTTGGCTTATGTGTCCAGATTCCCTCTACATCTTACAAAGTAGCAACATTTTTCCTGAAATGAGGTGATTAGGATTTACATTGATGTTATTGTTAATATCTCATAGATGAGAAGGGAAGTAAGATTAGATATGAAAACATAGACATTCATGTCTCATGCTGCTTTTCCCAGGTTTTCTTCCTGATGTAGCCTCTCTTTCCAAGAAGTTGAGGCTCAGGCCTGAAGCCTATATCTTCTCTCTCACATTTGCTGGAACTTACAATATAGAGAAGATTGTCATTGATCTCACAGAGATCTGCCTGGTTCTGCCTCCGTAGTGCTGGGATTAAAAGCCTTGATCCACCATGCCCAGACTTCTGTCCCATTTTAAATTTATTACCATTTGTGACTTCAATTAGGATTGCACATCTTTGTATGATGTGCACACATTTTAGCCATATTTTAAATCAAGGTCTATAACTATTTATTTGTCATACAAACAAGCTCACTATGGGATAGGTTGATGAGAAAGGCTTACATGAATTATCTATACAAATATGCAGTATAAAAATCGGGAAATATTGTGACACTAAATAGTAACAAAAATTAGATGATCTTACATAATTAACAAAACTTTATGCTACATGTTCTAAAGGAAGTCTTTCTAGCCTCCTTGGTGTTTCTTTTAGTGTTTAGAACTAGCACAATGTATAGAAGGACAAACAATGGCACACACACTCATTGGCCAGGTGGGTGTCTGGTACGCAGGCTTGCTGCCCTCCCCAGGCATCTGCTGCCTACTGCTAGAATGATAGAGAGGAACTGTGTATGCTGATAGAAGGACAGACAGTGGCACACACACCCATTGGCCAGGTGGGGTTTGCTACCTCCCCCCGCCCCCTCAAGCTACTGATACTGTGGTGGAAAGTATGAGCTGCTGGTGCTGTAGTTTACTGTGGTTGGGATGATCTAGCAATGTCAGTGATTCTAGGCTGCACAGCCAAAGCTGAGGAAGAAACCAGCAGGAAGCAAACTGAGTGAGTAACCAGTCCTGCATATTAGCATTTGAGATTAGCAACAGTAGCCAAACTAACACACAAAGGGAAAAAAAATACACATGCCAAGGACACAATGGAAAGACAACAATATGGGAAAAGCTCATAATAAATCCCCACCAAACTCAACCAGTCCTGTAGAAGATCCCAACAACGAGGTCTTCCTGGAAGGAATACAAGACACCAACCTTAGAAGAGCAATTGTATACATATTCAAAGACTATAAGGAACAAATCAGAGAAGTAAAGGAAGAGAATGAAAAGCTCATGAAGGAACTAGAAGGAAAGAATAGTAAAATCCAGAAAGAACTAAAGAGAGAGATTGACAAACTCTGAAAAGAACTAGAGGAAGAGAAATACAAACTCAAAAATGAACTAGAGGAAGAGAATGACAAACTCTGGAAGGAAGTGGAAAAACTGAAAAGATTTCAGGCTTAAAGGAAAAAAGAAACTGACAGGCAAAGCAAGGAGCTATAAGAAGAGAATGAAAAGCACCAAAAGAAAGTGGAAATGCTGAAGAAATCACAGGATGAAATGAAAAAGGAAATTGAACATTCATTCAATCAGCAGGAAATAATGGGAAAAAGCCTCAGAAGCAGAATGGATGAAGCAGAAAAAAAGAATATCAGACCTACAGAATAACACAGTACAGCTAGAAACCTCAAGTAACAATTATGAAAAATTAAAAAAAAAAAAACAACACAAGAACGGAACAACCAGGAAATGTGGGACACTATGAAAAGACCAAACCTGCTCATCATAGGGATAGAGGAAAGAGGAGAATCCCAAGAGAACAGTATTGATCAGATCTTCAACAGGATAATAGAAGAAAATTTCCCCAAACTGAAAGAAGACAAACCCATACTAATACATGAAACACCTAGAACACTAAATAGACAAGACTAGAAAAGAAATTCCCCATGCCATATCATAGTTAAAACACCAGATGCTCAAAACAAGGACAAAATACTGAAAGCACAAGAGAAAAACAACAAGTTACATACAAGGGGAAACCCATTAGAATTACAGCTGACTTCTCAACGCAAACTATGAAAGTCAGAAGAACATGGACCAAAGTAACCCCAGTCGTAAATAATATTAGATGCCAACCCAGATTACTATACCCAGCAAAAAAATGTCAATCATAGTTGAAGGAGAAAGAAAAATCTTTCATTACATGAACAAAATGAAATAACACATGTCAAAAAACCCACATTATTTCAGAAAATACTCAAAGCAATTCAAAAAATAGAGGAAAGGAGAAACTATCCTTAACCAACCCAAGAGAGAAATTAACAACAGCATGACAGAATAAATAAATACATAGACCAAGAATGCAAATGAAAAATGGGTTTAAAGGAAACAACACATATTTCTCAATAATAACCTTAAATATTAATGTTCTAAACTCCCCCAATCAAAAGACATAGACTGGGAGAATGGATTAGGAAACGGAATCCATCTATATGCTGCCTCAGAGAAACCCATCTCACCCTCAAGGACAGACACCACTTTAGAGTGAAAGGATGGAAAAAAATATGCCAAGCAAATGGTACCAAAAAGCAAGCAGGAATGGCTATTCTAATATCAGACAAAATTGACCTCAGAATAAAATTAATCAGAAAAAGACAAAGAAGGCCATTATATCCTTATCAATGGAACAATTAACCTGGAAGATTTCACAATCTTAAATGTTTATGCACCGAAATCTGGTGCACCAAACTTTATAAACACAATCCTTTAGAACCTCAAGACACAGATTAATCCCAGCACACTAATAGTGGGGGACTTCAATACCACACTGAGTCCCTTAGATAGGTCAACTGGGCCAAAAATAAACAGAGAGACATCAGAACTGAACAATACAATACACCAAATGGACCACACAGATATCTACAGAATATTTCTTTTTTTCTTTTTTCTTTTAAATTTTTTATTAATTTATTTTTTATTTTTTTAATTTTATTTATTTTTTATGTGTATGAATGTAATGTCTGCATGTAGGTCTGTGCACCCATGTCGTGCAATGCCTCGGAGGTCAGAAAAGGGTATCGGATTCCCCTGGAACTGGAGTTAAAGACAGTTCTCAGCCACCATGTGGTTACTGGGGATCAAACCCCGGTCCTCTACAAGAGAAACCAGTGCTCTTAACCGCTAGGCAATCTCTCCAGTCCATCTACAGAATATTTCACCCAAACTCCAGAGAACATACTTTCTACTCAGTGCCCCATGGAACAGTCTCCAAAATCAACAACATACTGGGACACAAAAGAAATGTAAACAAATACAAAAAGATTGAAATTATTCCATGCATTCTATCATACCACAGTGCAATAAAGTTCAATATTAATACCAGGATAAGTCCTACAAACTATAAGAACACATGGAGACTAAATAACACAATCCAGAATAATGAGTGGGTCAGGGAAGAAATAAAGAATGAAATAAAAGCATTCCTAGAACTAAACTAAAATGAAAATACAACACAACAAAACCTGTGTGATACATTAAAGTCAGTCCTAAGAGGGAAGCTTATAGCCCTAAGTGTCCACATTATAAAAACAGAAAGAGGGGCCGGACAGATGACCTAGCAGTTAAGAGTGTGGACCACTCTTGCAGAGGACCCGGGTTTGATCCCCAGTGCCCACATGGCAGCTGAGAACCGTCTGAAACTACAACTCCAGGAGAACTCCAGTTCCAGGGGAATCCAGCACCCTCTTCTGACCACTGAGGCATTGCATGACATGAGTGCACAAACCTGCATGTGGACAGTACATTCATACACATACAAAAATAAATAGAAAATAAATAAAAAAACAGAAAGAGAACAAATAATCAATCTAACATTGCAGCTAAAAACACTTGAGAGAAAAAAACTAATGAACCTTAAACCCAGCAGACAGGAAGAAATAATAAAAATTGGAGCGGAAATCAACAAAATAAAAACAGAAAACAATACAAAAAATCAATTAATCCAAAAGCTGGTTCTTGAAAAGATAAACAAAATAGACAGACCTCTAGCCCAGTTAACTAAAAGAAAGAAAGAGCAACACCAAATCAATAGTATTCTTGATGAAAGGGGAAACATCACAACAGATAAAGAAAACATCCAGACAATCATATGAGAATACTTCAAAAACCTATACTCTACTAAATTTGAAAACCTAAGAGAAATGGATGAATATCTGAAATCCTGGGAAGCACCAAAACTTAAGCAAGAGGAGACTGACAGTTTAAACAGACCCATAATACTTGAGGAAATTGAAGATGTAATAAAAATCCTCCCAACTAATAAAAGCCCATGCCCAGATGGTTTCACAGCAGAATTCTATAAAACATTTAAAGAGCTCTTACAACCATTACTATTCAGTTTTCAGAAGGATACAAACAGAGGGAAATCTCTCAAATTCTTTCTTTGAAGCTAGCATCACTCTAATACCAAAACCAGGCAAAGACACAAACAAGAAAGAAAACTATAGACCCATATCATTATTGAATACAGATGCAAAAATTCTCAAAAAAATACTTGCAAACTACATACAGACCCACATCAAAATGATCATCCATCATGACCAAGTTGGATTCATACCAAAGATGCAGGGATGGTTCAACATATGAAAATAAATAAATATCATAAACACATAAATGGACTTAAAGACAAAAACCAATTGATGTAGAAAAAGCCTTTGACAAAATCCAGCATCCCTTCATGCTTAATGTACTAGACAGAATTGGACTGGAGGGATCATTCCTCAATGTAATCAAAGCCATATACAAGAAACGCACAGTCAACATCATCCTAAATGGAGAAAAGTTGGAAGCATTCCCCTTAAAAGCAGGAACATGGCAAGGCTGTCCACTATCGCCACTCCTCTTCAATATAGTGCTTGAAATGCTTGCTAGGGCAATAAGGTGAGAAAGTGAAATTAAAGGAGTACTAATTGGAAAAGAGAAAGTAAAACTATCCCTTTTTGCAGATGACATGATAGTTTACCTAAGGGATGCTAAAACCTCCACCAGAAAACTCCTAGAAACAGAAGTTTCAGTAAAATGGCAGGATACAAAATAAACCTAGAAAAATCAGTAGCCTTTCTTTACACCAACAATAAGCAACTGGAGAGGAAATATAAGGAGATCTTCCCAATCACAATACCCTCAAAAATACCTGGGAATAAACCTAACCAAAAACACCAAAGACCTCTACAACAAAAAAAATTAAAGCCCTGAAGGAGATTGAGAATGACATCAAAAGATGGAAAGACCTCCCATGCTCATGAATTGGAAAAATTAATGTAGTAAAAATGTCCATTCTACCCAAATTAATATACAGATTCAATCCATCCCAATCAAAATCTCCATGAGCTTTTTCACAGACTTGGAAAAAAAAACTTAAATTCATATAGAAAAACAAAAGACCCTGAATAGCTAAAGCAACCCTGAGTGAAAAGTGCAATACAGAGGGGATTACTTTACCAGACTTCAAGCTATATTGCAGATCTGTAGTCATAAAGACAGCCTGGTACTGGCACAGAAACAGACCCATTGACCAATGGAACAATATTAAAGATCCAAACTTGAGCTCATATAATTTCAGCCACTTCATATTTGACAAAGGGGCCAAAAAAGCTCAATGGAGGAAAGATAGCATCTTCAGCAAATGGTGCTGGCAAAACTGGATCACCATTTGCAGAACAAAATTAAACCTCTACCTCTTGCCCTGTACAAAAATAAGCTCCCAGTGGATCAAGGATGTCGACCTGAAATCTGAAACCCTGAAGGTGATAGAAGAAAAATTCAGCAGCAACCTACAAGACATAAGTGTAGGAAAAGTCTTTCTAAATCAAACAGCAGCTGCATAAGAAATAAAGACAACAGCTGCCAAGTGGGGCCTTATCAAAATCAAAAGCTTTTGTACAGTTAAACAAACAATCAAGGAAGTGAAGAGAAAAACCCACAGAGTGGGAGGAAACCTTCACCACTGATACATCTGACAGAGTATTAGCATCCAGATACATAAACTACTTAAAAGACAAAGAAGTAAGAAAACAAATGACCTACTGGAAAAATGGAGTAAAGAGCTGAACAGAGATTTCACCAGTAAGGAAGTAAAGATGGCTGAGAAACATCTTTAAAAGTCTTTAACAACATTAATAATTAAGGAAATGCAAATTAAAACCAAAGTAAGGTATCATCTCACTCCAATAAGACTAGCCAAGATCAAGAAAACAAAAGACACCCAATGCTGGGGAGGTTGTGGGGAAAGGGTAACACTCATTCACTGCTGGTGGGAATGTAAACTGCTACAACCACTGTTGAAAGCAGTGTGGAGAACCCTTAAAAGACTCAAAATGAGCCTACCACCTGACCCAGCCATACCACTCCTGGGTATATACCCACAAGATGCATCCTACTCCAAAAATACATGCACAGCTACATTTATTGCAGCTTTCTTCACAATAGCAAAGAGCTGGAACCAACCCAAATGGCCCTCAACTGATGACTGGATAATAAAAACGTGGTACATCTGTACAATGGAGTACTATGCAGCAATAAAGAAATATGACAATTCTCTATAACTTTTCTGTTGTACAGTATCACCTTGTAGCATTCTCTTTCACCTATAGGATGATTTAACTTAAAAATTAAGTTTGCTTCCCAAGTTAATCACATACAGTCACCCAAAACATCATGGCTGAATTTGATGAAATCTAGGCCTTGATTCCACCCTGTAGGTATGTATAATACAACTGCCTTTTTGAGACTCATGGGTCAAAAACAAAAACCTAAAATAAAAAAGGGGGATACAGATAGATATGAAACCTTTTTGTCAAAAACCTTGCAATTGAAATCTTAAAACTAACTACGGGAAAAGATTTGTATGTTCCAACAGGTCAAAATGTCACCAACTTAATGGCTGAGAAAGAAAAGATACAGCTTTGCGTTGAGTAGGATGTACCAGGAAGTGCCAGCAGAAAGGTTGGCCCATCTGAACACTGAAAGGAAGAAAATCCTCAGATTGCTACAAACATCAAACCCCTCTGTGGATACTACTCGTAACAA
Source organism: Rhizomys pruinosus (assembly GCA_009823505.1). Lineage (NCBI taxonomy): Eukaryota > Metazoa > Chordata > Mammalia > Rodentia > Spalacidae > Rhizomys > Rhizomys pruinosus. The sequence continues at coordinate 3,805,329 of VZQC01003434.1, read as the reverse complement.
CTATTTATAATGAGTACTAATGAAACTTACCTTCTAGGTGCCACAAAGGTTTTAATATGATAGACTTTCTTAACCCCCCCTGTAGAAAAAGGAGAAATATGATGATGATGAGGTGGTTCTCCAACTGTAAATTGGAGCCAACTGATATAGGGGTAGTCTCTTATAAAACCAGTAATACTGCCTTCTTTAACTGACTAATAGACAGGAACTGTGAAAAGGATTATTCTCTATTCAGAACCAAATATAATACCAAAGTCTCCTTAAGCTATGCACTTAAGCAAAATATATTAATACAGGAGCTCTGACATCAGCAATGGATTATTCTACCAAGGAGATGTTGGCTAGGAGTTCCAAGCCCCCACAAAAGGTAAAGGCTCCTTGCCTCTAAACTTGGATATCTGCAAGAAGAGAGGCAATAAAGCCCTGCTGTTGAAGACCTGATGTAAACATGGGAAAGATGTATTGAGACCACACTTGCAAGTATACAGATGGTCTCTNGTGTGAACTCTGGGGTGTTGGGGAGAAGGTCTTTGGGGGGGGGTGCCAAGGCAGAAGCATGTATAAAGGCAATTGGGAGATTTGGTACTAGTGTCCACAAGTGAGAGAACCCATTCCCCTTTTGTTTTCTGGGGACTGTGTTACTTCACTTATCATAATGGCTTCGAGTTCCATCCATTTACCTGCAAAGTTCATGATGTCATCTTTCTTTACCACTGCATAGAATGCCATTGTGTAGATATACCACATTTTTTGTTGTTTTTGAGAAAGGGTCTCCCTTTTGTCCCATCTGGCCTGGAGCTAACTCTGTAGATCAGGCTGGTCTTGAACTCACAGAGATCCACCTGTCTCTGCCTCCAGAGTGCTAGGATTAAAGGCGTGCACCACCACGCCCAGCTACATTTCTGTTATCCACTCCTCAGTTGAGGGGCATTTGGGAGGTTCCAGCTCTCGGCTGTTGTGAAGAGCGCTGCAATAAACATAGCTGTGCATGTATCTTTGCAGTAGGATGAGTCTTGTGAGTATATACCCAGGAGTGGTATGACTGGGTCAGGTAGTAGGCTCATTTTTGAGTCTTTTAAGGGTTCTCCACACTGCTTTCCACAATGGTTGTATGAAGTTACATTCCCACCAGCAGTGGATGAGTGTTCCCCTTTCTCCACAATCTCTCCAGCATTTGGTATTTTTTGTTTTCTTGATCCTAGCCAGTCTTATTGGAGTGAGGTGATATCTTAGAGTGGTTTTAATTTGCATTTCCTTAATTATTAACGATGTGGAACACTTTTTAAGATGTTTCTAAGCCATTTTTACTTCCTCATTTGTGAAGTCTCTGTTCAGCACTACTCCATCTTTTGAGTGGGTCATTCATTTTCTTCTTTGTTTTTTGAATAGTTTATATACTGTGGATATTCATGCTCTGTCAGATGTATCACTGGTGAAGATTTCCTCCCACCCTGTGGGCTTTCTCTTCACTTCCTTGATTGTTTCTTTCACTGTACAGAAGCTTTTGAGTTTGATGAGGTCCCATTTGTCAGCTATTGACATTATTTCCTGTCTGGCTGCTGTTTGATTTGGAAAGTCTCTTCCTGCTCCTATGTCTTGTAGATTGCCACCAACTTTTTCTTCTATCACATTCAGAGTTTCAGATTTCATACTGAGATCTTTGATCCATTTGGAATTGATTTTTGTACAAGGTGAGAGGTATGGGTCTAATTTTTTTCTTCTACATATGGCAATCCAGTTTTGCCAGCACCATTTGCTGAAGATGCTGTCTTTCTTCCAATGAGCTTTTTTGGCCCCTTTATCGAATATGAGGTGGCTGAAACTGTATGAGTTTGGATCTTCAATTTTGTTCCATTGGTGAATTTGTCTGTTTTTGTGCCAGTACCAGGCTGTCTTTATGACTATAGCCCTGTAATATAGCTTGAAGTCTGATAAGGTAATCCCCCCTGTATTGCATTTTTATAGCTTATATGCAGCCCCTAAATTCTTCAAATGAGTTTTTTACATTGTATTTGAGAAAATGTTATATGCATGTTTCATCGGAGCTTGGACAAAAAGCAATATCCATGGAAAATATAATGAAATAGCATTGTTGAGGGGCTGGAGAGATGGCCTAGCGGTTAAGAGCCCCGACCGCTCTTACAGAGGACCCGGGTTCAATCCCCAGCACCCACATGGCGGCTGAGAACCGTCTGAAACTCCAATTCCAGGAGAACTCCAGTTCCAGGGGAATCCGAGACCCTCTTCTGACCTCCGCGGCATTGCACGACACGGGTGCACAGACTTGCTTGCAGACAGTACATTCATACACATACAGAAATAAATAAAAAAAAATTAATAAAAAAATTAAAAAAAAAAAGAACTGACCCAAACAGTAAACTTGCGCATCAAAAAGGTTATAAAAGACTAAAAAAAATGATGCAAGACAGGACTTAACATGTATGACAGAATCCATGAGCTCTGGCCTGGGGGGTAATGAGGGTTGGACATGGATGGAGTAATGAGTCTAAATTTGATTAAAAAATGTCGTATGAAATGTGCTCAATAAAAATTAACTTGGGGCTGGAGAGATGGCCTAGCGGTTAAGAGCACTGACTGCTCTTGCAGAGGACCCAGGTTCAATCCCCAGCACTCACATGGAAGTTGAGAATCATCTTTAACTCCCGTTCCAGGGGAATCCGACGCCCTCTTCTGACCTCCGAGGCATTGCACAACACGGGTGCACAGGACTACATGCAGACAGTACATTCATACACATAATAAAATTTAAAAAATTAAAAAATTAACCTAAAAAAAGAACTAACAATGCACAAGTGTGATCACAATGAATAAGAAAAGGCCCGGTGTCCTTTTCCCCCTTTTCATAAATTTTGATTGAATTGTTTTCCCAGATTTTATTACCAACATTTAATTTTCTTTACTTTGGGATTGAAAAGCCTTTATATTTGTTTCTCAGTCCTACAACAATTCCTGATCAGGTTGGGAGGGAAATATTTTGAAATGTAGTTATGCATAAAAAGTTTAAGAGTTGAAATATGCAGTCTTTCTCTTTCTAGCTGGTGATCCATCCCCTAATTTCCTCATATATAACAGAAAGAGTGAAAAGAGTTGTTTGTCAAAGTTTCTGCAGACATTATACTTAGTTATTCAATAAAATCCTATAAGGCTGTCAATGACTTCATAATTTAAGATCTGCAATACTTTCAAAATATCACAGCCTTTGTTTTTTTACCAGAGCCCTTAATATTTTTTGCTGTCAGAGGAAAGTGTTTTAAGAAATCTAGTGTTCTGAGAATAGACAGGAATTCCTGTGGATGGGCTCTCTAATAAGCCTTACAGTTGCAACCTAATTTATTGGATAATACAATTGAATTCAATTAAAAAATGAGAGTGGAAAGATTACAATACATTACACCTTAAAAAGTAAAGCTCAACTTAGTCACAACCACAAATTTTTCTGTAATATATGTTATTGTCCATTTGCAAAACAGCCAAAATTTTAAATAAAATGTTTGGGAAAATTTTTGACATCAAGATTTCTATTGGACATATTTCTACATTCAAGTAATGTTAAAATTTTATGTGGCCATTAAGAAATAGCTCACAATCAGCTAATTAAAAATGAGTGTTGGATCAGGTTCACCATTTCCTTCCATTCTTTTCCTTTGTGTGTAGAAATAATCTTTAAACCATCTTGGTTAGAAATCCTTCGTCAAGTTTAATGTAAACTATTGAGATATGTTTTCAATCAAATTATCTAAAATAGTTTTATCAAGCTAGCTTTTAAAAATTAATATAGTAGGGGCTGGAGAGATGGTCTAGCGGTTAAGAGCACCGGCTGGTCTTGCAGAGGACCTGGGTTCGATCCCCAGCACCCACATGGCGGCTGAGAACCGTCTGAAACTCCAATTCCAGGAGAACTCCAGTTCTAGGGAATCCGACACCTTCTTCTAACCTCCATGGCATTGCACAACATGGGTGCACAGAACTGCATGCAGACAGTACATTCATACACATAGAGAAAAATAAATAAAAAATAAACCTTAAAAAATTAATATAGTAAATTAATATATTAAAAATGTCCATTCTACTAATTCTATTAATAATAAAATCCTGATGAGTTTCTTCAAAAATTTGGGGAAAAATCCTTAAATTCATATGGAAAAACAAAAGACTCTGAATACCCAAAACAACCCTGAGTGAAAAGATCAATACATGGGGGATCACTATACTAGACTTCAAACTATATTACAGGGTTATAGTCATAAAAACAGCCCGGTACTGGCACAAAAACAGACCTGTAGACCAATGGAACAAAACTGAAGATCAAAACTTGAGCACATTCAATTTCAGCCACCTCATATTTGACAAAAGGGCCAAGAAGACTCAATGGAGGAAAGGCAGCATCTTCAGCCATGGTGTTGGCAAAACTGGATCACCAGTTGTAGAAGAATAAAATTAGACCCCTACCTCTGACCCTGTACAAAAATCAACTCTAAATGGATCAAGGACCTCAACTTGAAACCCAAAACTTTGAAGGTGATAGAATAAAATGTTGGCAGCAACCTACAAGACATAGGCATAGAAGACATTTTAAATCAGACAGCAGCTGTGCAGGAAATAAGGTTGACAATTGACAAGTGGGACCTCATTAAACTCCAAAGCTTCTATACAGCAAAAGAAATAATCAGTGAAGTGAAGAGAAAACCCACAGAGTGTGAGGAGACCTTCACCATTGTTACATCTGACAGAGCATTAACTTCCAGAATATATAAACTACACAAAAAACAAAGAAGAAAACAAATGACTCACTCAAAAGATGGAGTAAAGATCTGAACAGAGACTTCACAAGTGAAGAAATAGAGATGGCTGAGAAACATCTTAAAAAGTGTTCCACGTGGGCTGGAGAGATGGCCTAGCGGTTAAGAGCGCCGACAGCTCTTGCAGAGGACCCGGGTTCAATCCCCAGCACCCACATGGCGGCCGAGAACCGTCCGAAACTCCAATTCCAGGAGAACTCCAGTTCCAGCGGAATCCGACGCCCTCTTCTGACCTCCAAGGCATTGCACGACACGGGTGCACAAACCTGCATGCAGACAGTACATTCATACACATACAGAAATAAATAAAATTTTAAAAAAAGTGTTCCACATTGCTAATAATTAAGGAAATACAAATTAAACTACTTTAAGATATCATCTCACTCTGATAAGACTGGCTAGAATCAAGAAAACAAGTGATACCAAATGTTGGAGAGGTTGTGGGTAAAGGGGAACACTCATCCACTGCTGGTGGGACTGTAAAATCATACAAGCACTATGAAAAGCAGTGTGGAGAACCCTTAAAAGACTCAACATGAGCCTACCACATGATGCAGCCATACCACTCCTGGGTATATACCCACAAGACTCATCCTACCACAGAGATACATGCATATTCTTCACAGTAGTGAAGAGCTGGAACCAACCCGAGTGCCCTTCAACAGATGAGTGGATAAAGAAAGTGTGGCACATCTACACAATGGAGTTCTATGCAGCAGTAAAGAAATATGACATCATGAACTTTGTTGGTAAATGGATGGAACTGGAAGCCATTATGCTAAGTGAAGTAACACAGTCCAAGGAAAACAAAGGAGAAATGGTATCCCCCATTTGTGGATGCTAGCACCAAGTACCTAGTTGTACAGCAAACTGAGCAATGTTAATGCTGTATTCCTCTTTAGCTGAAAGCAACTGTGCTCCTATAATGTGAATCCATTAACAGGCTCTATAATTAACCTGCTACTTATTTTCAGACTTTGTAATTTTGGTATATGGGTGGAGGGTATGTATGCATATTTTAGAATAATATAAAATTAAAAGGGAAAATGTGAATCCTGAAATATGATTGGTAAATAAAATATAGTTTAGTTTCAGATGACAAAATTTTAGTATAGGTCTCTCTCTCTATATGTGTGTGTGTGTGTGTGTGTGTGTGTGTGTGTGTGTGTGTGTGTTGAAGCAATACAACAACAAAAGAACGGAACAAAAACGAACTAAAATGGTAAAGTTCTCCCCAAAACAATAATGCTCTGCTTTGTAAAAACGTTAAAAAGACTCAGAAAAAGATACATGTATGGAAGAATCCATGAACTCAGGTGAAACACACAAAACTTCAACAAAAATATTTTTACAAAAGAAAAATATATTATAATATGAGCTATAAGCTCTTATACCAAAAAGAATTCATAAAACTGGTCAACTTATATACTAAGAGTAAGCAATAACAAGTAATGGAATAGATTTCAAATTGTGTGCTTTCGATAAAGGTTAATGTAATGCTACTTATCTTTATTATAGTTACCAATTTATGAAGTTACTCAGCAATTAGAAGTCAATACCAATTATTCAAAAATACACATTTGTAAACATTCATCCCTTCAAAAAGAAATGAAAAATGAGTTCAATTTGATGGATTTTATCATTTTATATGAAACTAAAAATAATGGGTTATTTTTTAAGCTGGGAGATCTTTACAGCTTTACACATAAATATCACAGAGCCTTATATATGCAAAGGTAAACTTTGTGAAGCTATATACGTCAGTGTTTTGGGATAATTTTTAAACATCCGGAGACAGTTTATGAGCTACAACCAAAAATAATCAGTTTGTTTGTTTTTTATCATGCATAGTGGTGCTAAATTGGATCATTTACCAGACTGAGAAAATATGGCTTGAAATTAATTTTGGCTGACTCCCAAAATGAGATTGCTATTACCAACAGGAAATAAATCACTGTTGAGACTATTTATATTAACTTGTCACTGACACTGAAGCCATTCTTAATTGGAAGGTTAAACATATTTTGATTTATGTTGTCATTGCAATATATATCCAGCATTTTAAGATGATTATGTTGAAGAACACAATCAGGTAGACCTGTTCATGCATTTGTCTAAAAGACCATACAGTTAATATGCATTGATACTTGTGATGGGGATGCATAGGAAACAGGTGACTTTGCGCAAGTACTTTATCTATGAAACACTACTTAATATGGTTTAAGTTCAACACTTTCTGTTAAATATCAAATACTTTCACCTATTCATAACTGCATGTTTTGAATTAACATCTTAATTTAATTTTTAAGTTTTTTTTTTCTTTTTTGTGCCTGTGAGTGTACTGCCTGGATGTACGTAAGTGTCCCCATGTCATGCCAAGTCCATGGAGGTCAGATAAGAGTGTTGGATTCCCTTGGAACTGGAGGCACTGGAGTTTGTTAGATATTTGGGTGCTGGAATCCCTGCAAAAACAGGTACTGGTCCTAAATGGTGATCCCTCTCTCTAGCCACACAATTTTTATTTTTAAAAGCTTGGAAACTAACGTTTTAATCAAATAAATTATAAAGAGGAAATGAGACTATAAACTAGGTGAACTGATTTAGGATCTTTCAAACTTGAGTTATGTTATTCTTCCTTAATAAGTATGTCTCTCATTTTTGAGGAAGCTTCCCTCAATTTAAATGGAAATTAAAATTGCTTTAAGAAAACCTCCTTGCTCTAAAAATCAATTATTTCTGTAGTCTGATAAAATTTTAACTTTTATTTAGCTTAAATCCATTATGTTTGATAAAAAATCGGAGTAACTCTAAATCACTTGTATTGTGTTATAAAGTTCCAATGAAAGCAAAAAACTGCCAGGGGTGGTGGGGCACACCTTTAATCCCATCTCTCAGAATGCAGAGGCAGGTGAATCTCTATGAATTGAGGCCAGCCTGGTCTATATAGTGAGTTCTGAGACTAGGGAGACTCTGTCAAAATAAAAAGAAGAAAGGAAGGATGGAAGGAAGGAAGGGAAGGGAAGGGAAGGGAAGGGAAGGGAAGGGAAGGGAAGAAAGAAAAAAAGAAAGAAAGAAAGAAAGAAAAGAAAGAAAGAAAGAGAGAGAAAGAGAGAGAGAAAGAGTCTAACTTTTGAGGAATTACAGTATGCACTAATTTTTGCAGACATGTTCACTTGAATAACATTCTTGCTCACAAGTTATAAAAATAATTAAAATGAAAGCAATAAAGATCTATTTCTCATTGAGTGGGAATTTATGATACATTAGAAGTAAAGTAGCTCCAAAGAATGTATACTTTTGTCAGTCTGTGGAATATGAAACAGCTGGTTAGGTGTGGAAAACTAGTTTCACTTCAGTCCAACTCATTTCTTTTATATGTGCTAACCCTTATCTGTCACCCCCTGCTTTCCTCATGCTGTTTTTCTTATATAAAGCATGTCAACTTTTAATTTTAAACCTCTGACCACTATTTAGGGCCAGGCACCCTCACAAGGGAAGGTGAAGTTAGAAATATGCTCAAATTCTTGCTCTAATCCAATTATTTTATTTCCTTTCATATTAATAATGCGCAAATTTCAGCTTGTGCTTTAAACATGCTTTTTGATTTATTTATTTTTATTCTGTGTATGGGTCTTGTGCTGGCTGTGTCATCCAGTACCCACAAAGGAGTCACGTGGGTGCTAGGATTCAACTCCAGGTCTTCTGCAAGAGCAGCCAATGCTCTTTACCACAGAGCCATCTTTCCAGCCCCTAAATTTGCACTTTTTTGATTGCTCCACAAATTAAGATTAAAGTATAAAATTATAAACCTACAGCTTGATAATTTATAAAAAGTTTTAGAAGTTTTTTTTAATACAATATTGCCATTCCACTTCTGTTCTTTTTCAGTCTGTGATACATTTCAGCTTCAATGAACTGCGAATGTTCCCAGTCACCAGTGTTCTGTTAAAAGGTTTACATTTTCAAAGTAGGTTTCATTTATTATTTTATGTCATTTCTTTCTCTGGTATTTGATACATTTCTCATTCTCTATACATCAAAGATCTTGGAAATTATTTCATAGCTCGTGTCATTCTTTTAATATCATTAAATAATTATGATGGGTAAGATTTCTTTCATAAAATACTTTCAAATCTCCATTTGTCACTACCCAGCCAACTTGGGCAAGGAAGCAAGGGTAAAATTAAGATGAGGCAGAAGAGGTTGCATCATGTAAAGGTAGCATTTGACCTTGACTTAGGCTAAGCCTAGGATATATGGATCATGGTTACCACCTTCATTTTGATTTTAGAAAACACCATCTGTCCCCTTTTAGGTTATCTAAGTCTCAAAATTTGTACAAGAGTCAAATGCCTCATTAGTATCATGCTTGTTCCAGCCCTGATTGGAAAATCATCTCCATTTCTGTGTCAGAGACTGTTTCACTACAGAGAAAATGTAGTAATGACTGATTGAGAGAACTGCCCAAACTGAAAAACAGTGAAGAATTCTAAAATCAGTGATATGTCAGTCTAGTTAGAATGAAATGAACTTATTTGGTGACAAATTTATGGAAAGATGATTTCTTTTCCCTACACAGAGAAGCTTGTGCTTCTACCTTAAAGTTAAGGATACGACCAAGAACAAAATGACACAAATCCATGAAGTATCCACTGGCTGTGGTAAGAAAAAACATGACCTTTACTTAAAACCTCCAAAATGAGAGAAAGAGTTGCTTGATACATTACTAAATCCTACACAAAGTTAGGTGGGCTCTTCTAAATTTCATTTATTACTTTCTTAAGCAAGATTGCCCTTTAAGAGCAACTCAGTCATTTGTCTTTGCAAAACACATCCAAAACCAAAAAGTGCCATTTATTAAAAGGAAAAAATTATTAAAATTGTTTTTAGAAAGTCGTTATATTCAAGTGGCTACAGCAAGTATAAATAACCTTAAAATAAATAATAATTCTTTAAAAGAAAATCCTCATCCCAATTTTGGAAATATTTTAAATAATTTTTTGAATAAAATAATATAAATGAAATATAATTTAGGGCATATATCCAGGAATATTCATTATATTTGGGGTATTTCTTTTCAGGATTCAATATGGCTCAGCATCTGATTATTATTTTCTAGGCATTGCATTTTTTTTCTATTGGCCCAACGTGAATAATTTTCAAGTAGTCCTATCTTTGCTAGAGGTAGTACTTATGAGTGCAAAAAACCACAAAACAGTAGCATTGCGTGACACATGCTTTAAAAAATGATAGAGATAAAAGAGAGAGAAATCTTGGTCATCTAGTTTAATATCATAAATTATGAAAACAACTAGTGCAAATTTAGCAAATGAAAGCTAATAAAAAGTCAGTAAAAATAGTTGGAAATTTTAAAAGTAATCCTGAAAGAAAATGAAGATGACTCATACCTTGAAATATCAATAACTCAGCCTTAAAACACAATTTATCTAAAAGCTTAAACGATCATGTTGTTTAAATTATTCACATCTTGTAGGGATTATTAGAATAATTTGACTGTGTCCTCTTCAGTGTATTGAAAATACCATGTTCATTTAAGTCTGCAAGTTGTAAAATAATCGTACTTTAAAAGTGGAACAGCATTCACCTGGGAATACCTCCTTGTGGAGAGGTCGTGGAGAGCTGGGGGCAGGGTGTGTGTTTGAGAAGGGGAATCAATTGTGCAACACACCATTTATCTTCACTATTTCCAGGAGGGCTTCCCTATTTATCATCATTGTGATAAACTCCATCTAAGGCTCTTGTGAGGCCCAAAGGCTGTAAGACATATCATTATAAGTAAATTAGAAGGCAATAATTTCTCATCCACATATCCAGGATCATAAACGTGGTTGTGTTCTGAAATTTGATAAATACCACATGTTAAAGAGGTATAGAGAAAAGAATAACATAAACTCAAATTTTACTATAGGGAAAAGATAAAAATAAATCAAAAGTTGATTGGGAAATCCACATTCTGCTTAAATTATTTTCATTCTATAATTGCAGACTGTACATAAAAATTGTAGGGTGATTTTCAAATATAAGCCTTCTTGGAAATTATGGTACAGAGCCAGGGAAATCTGTACCCATTAATAAAGTGAAACATTTGATTAGGGTGTAACAATAAAATGAAATATTCATGATTTTAGTTTATTTTCTGTTGAATTTATTAATAATATTTATATATATTTATATATGTATGGCTTTGAGCAAAGACAAAAGAAATACTCTAACTTGTCCCTGGTCATACATTGGTAAGAATCAGCTATTTTATATCTGCTCAGCAGCAATAGGCCAATCTTTTCAATAATACATTTCTTTCTGTACAGATTAAAACTCCTTACTTGAGCTCAACTATGTACAGAGAAAAGAGGTCACTTCAACTAGCAATGTACCTTTGTGTTACAGGAATGTGAGTCAATTTTTTTCTTAACCTAAATATGTATATACATTCATACATATATGTATATAATTTACCCTGTACCATTTTATTAGGTTAACATATAAACCTTAGAATTTTTATCCATTCTATTACAAATTGAATAAAAATTTTATGGTTGCACTGAAAGACCATGCAATTCAATTTTTCTGATGTTTCCCAATAGTGCTCAAAATTAAAAAATTCATATATATATAAAAATATTTTACTACCAAACCCATTAATTCTGTCAAATGTAAACCTTTAATAATTTAAAGGATCAATGCATGATCTTAGCAAGTCAAAGATAATTCTCATATTTTAATAAAATAAAGGAGTTTTGTACTGATATGTGAATGGTCTTGCAGCTTTCCCATAGACTCTAGGTAGGCTGAACAGTCTCTTTTTTACACCGTTCCTGACATGCTGTCATTGGTCCCTAGCATATTAGTGATAACATTACATTGACTAGCATTGTTCATTTCTTCCATACAAGTTAGGGTCTGTTAGAAATTAAACATAGCAACTCATTTTGGTATTATAGGTATTATCTCCATGAAAGGCATAACAGGCAGCATGGATCCACTTTAAGAGTTTTTGCTTTCATTTTCATTTTCTGTCCTCAAGTCTATCTGGAGGTCCTGCCCCCTATAATGAATGGTCTTTAACTTCCTCTTAAATGTATCATATGGACCAGAGATACTGAAGACCTCCACTTTAGGTCACTCTCTTAACTTGAGTTATTTACAAAAGTCAGATATTGGGAATCTTCACATTGCATTCCAGTCATCCACCACATGTGTGGGATGCAGTAGGCACAAATGATTGCTAAGGGATTTCTTTGAGAACAAGCAGATGCTCACAGATCATGAAAAGAATTAAGGAAACAAACAAACAAACAAACAAATCCTAACAGACTTTGCCCTGCTTTTTGTCATTATTTCCATTCTGTTTTTAGCACATTTAAAAGAACAGACCTCCTGTCGTATCTAAGTCTATGTTAGTTACTACATGCCTTAAGACTAACCATTTAGTTACAATATACAGAGGACAAAATGTGTATTCTCAAACAGACTTAATGAGATATTTTATCTATTTCTTCACATTAACGTCACAGTAACTACCAACTAACATGAAGACACAGAACACATTTGCAACTCCAAACCAAGCTGTGATTTATAAATGTTTGAATGATAATATCAGTAATATTAAATGGATGTGAAAATCTCACTTTTAGATGTAAGTCAGAGATCCAAGTCAGCCTTATAAGAATTTTAAGTTAGGCAATTAATGAATTATTATGCTTTTCTAGAAATGAGAAATACTGTAAGCCTTTCCTTACATTGACTGACTTGAACCTATTTTTTCCCCAAAAAAGCATGCCGGGACTAATGTCAGATGCTCATGTCAAGAAGGAAGAAAGGTAATGATTTTTTTGGTGTAATACAAGCAATTTGTAGATTCAAGCATATAAATTTGCATAAAATATTGCAGGTTAAAAGAATATTGTAAGTTTTAAGCCATTGCATTACATTTTAACAACTGTCACAATTATTAGGTCTTGTAAAATTTAAAATTCTAACTTGTGAAGTGAAGCAATAAAACTAAATTCTTAAACAAGGACTTTTACCTTCATACAATGCAGAATAGATATTTTGGGGGGTTGAAAAATGTATTTACAGTTAGCAATGATTAAGTCTTGGTAAAAGTCCAATAACACATGAAAACAAATATCCACTCAGCTTTCTGGAAAAAAAAATCAGTGGACATATTTGAGGTTAGAGATACTCTTAACAGTGGCAAGGTTAGTCTCCTATGGTGACAGAGCATGTATTGTGTTCTTCCACCTAGCTCAAAATTTAAAGCACCAAAATACAATTTAGATCTATAAAATGGGGTTATTTAATCCCACATAATTAATAATTTAGATGCAGAGGCACAGCTAATGAAGGAAAGCTTTGATTGGTGCTGTTATGGAGCTCATTTGAGTTGCTTTTGAAAAGCAGTTTTGTTCCCATTGAATCCAAGAACCCTTCATAAAAGAGAGAAACACATATATCAAATGAATAAGTAAAAGTAGGTTAGAAATAAAGAATCTTACAACAACATTTTAAATCCTTTAATGATTTTAAAGAAAGGAAGACATAACACTGAATGCTAAACAGGTCTTTTGAACTTCTCTTGGGCATTTAGATATATATATATATATATTTATTATTTAATAGTATATGTATATATGTTTTTACATTTGCATGTAGGCCAGAGCTGTCTAAAATATCTCTTCAGAGTAGGCTATAGGGATCTATCAGGTGATAGAATAAAATAAGATCTGAGAATATTCTTGGTTTATTAGAGTTATTTCTTTCTGCATTGACAGCAAGGATCATAAATTTGAAGCAAAACGTGGCTTTTCTGCATCTGGGTCTGTTAAGACTGAAGGAGATTCTCTCTGCAGAGCTGCAGCTGGTGGAGGGGGTGCGGGTGGCACACCTCGGTTTGGAGGAATGGCTCCCGAGGACATCTGCCTGAACAAGGTGACTCTCTGTGGGACAGTGCTCCTGCCCCCTGCCTGAAGGCCAGTGCTATGGACCGCTGCCACCGGCTGAGGGATGGAGGCCAGGGACTCGCCCACAGTGGGATGAGGTCTGGAGATCATAGTAGACACTTCGTGGGGCAGCGAGGGCTGCGATGCCGAGAGGGGCCTGACATCTCGGGTCAGGTTGGTGTTGTGAAGTGCCTGTGTGCTCTTGTGCACTTCGTTCTTGGGGGTAGAGCTACTAGGTGCCTGTGGCTGTTGGGGCTGCTGCGGCTGAGTCTGCGGTGCCTGAGACTGCTGTAGTTGCTGCTGAGGTTGCTGCATGAGCGACAGCTGGGAAGCCGTTGGGGAGGCATAGTGGAAAGTTCGTGTGGCCAGGGGGCTCTGTACAGGAGGACTGCAGACTGCTGTGGTATAGGAACAGGGCGAGAGGATGGCAGATGGTTGGGGTGTCTGTGTGCTGGGGCTAGGGGAGTGCAGGTTGCTGTGAGACAGGCTGGTGGCGGTGTACACTGGTGGAGATTGTGTCCTCATGCGGGAGGTTGGGGTTGTTGTTGAAGATGTGCAGTTCAGGGCTGTCATTTGAGGGTAGTTGATTGGAGCGATCGCTTGTACCATCTCCCTGTCATGTTTCACAATCTGCTTCAGGATCTCATTCTCCTGATTGTTGAAAACACCAGTGTTTAGATCCTTCTGGAACTTTTGCAGGAGAATGGAGTTTTTCTTTCCTGTAAGCAAAGGAAAGACAAGGACTTAGACAGGGTGCAGAGAACTGATAATGCCACAAGAGACTGGTTACTCCAAAATAATGTCTGTCAGTGTTTTGATCTACAGGGGCTTAGAAACCAAGAACTCACCTCTAGCAACCAAATAGAAATGAAGCTTCTGCCTTACACACTTCCTGCATCTGGCTGCAAACATCTTACCTTCTACTCAAATAAGGTTGGAAAGACAACAGGTGGCAAAAGCCACTTTATAGGAAAAATGGATGTATGTTATAAGAGGATTAGTTGAAGAATGGTGGTGGGGGAGAAGGGGTATTTGGATAAGGTTAGACCTGGATTCATGATTTTAATGTCAAATTGTACTTTCAAGATAAGGTAAGGAAGAATAAGAAACAGCAGGTAAACATTTGTTTTGAGATACTCCACTGAAGGTGTTGAGAGAATATTTTACTAATGCTCATGGTTGGGGCCTTAGTGTATTTATAATTACATTTATGTCATTGAAAGATTAAGACCAATGCCTAAGATAGTCTGGCTAGAAAGTAACCAGGTTGGGAAGAGAGGAGAAGAAATATTATTATGAACACTTGCTACAGAACAAATTTATATATGTCTATGTTCTTAAGAGAAAGGAAGTTCCTTAGGCCAGCACAGAGTGCTGAATCTGATGCTTTCTTTTACAGGTGAAAATTCAGGGTGCGCTTTATCAGAGCTTTGGTCTCTGATAGGTGCCAAGTACCAACAATTATTAACTCTAGCTGCTTATTTCTTTCATATTCAGAGATTTTAAGAGATATAATGTCAAGGCATACCAATTAAATGTGAAAAGCCTGATATGGGGTCCAGATTTCAGCATTTGTAAACAAACTTCCCAAGGGGAAGCTTATGTGCAGCCAGATTGAGAATCACCTCATGACTATCCCTCTTCTGAACAGTAGCTGTAGGAGAAAGAGCACAGAGGCTCCCAGCCCTACAGCTCACCCCAGGATTCCAACTAGATTAGCCTTCCTCCCTGCCATCTTTTGTTTGCAAAAGATAAGGATTTCCTGACAGAATAACAATTAGAATCAATATCATATTAGTGAGAGAAGGGAAAAGCAAAAATTCTTCTATGACAGAAATGATACAATGTCCATGTGAATATAGTGACTGAAAAGCAAGCCAATTTGCTCTATTACTAAATGGAGTATCATTTCAAAGATAACTAAATATATTTTCAACATGGTACCATATGATAATTTTCTTGGCTACTGAGAAAAGTAATAATTTTAGATTATCAACAAAATAGTTATCTCTCATGTTCAAAGGTATTCTAACTTCCTAAAGAACAAAAACATATATTAGTATTAGTAACAAACACAAATGATGATTGAATACATTCCTTTAACTACAGTGTATTGACCTCAAAACTGAGGTGAACAGTGTGTCTTCATATCTGAATACTCAACATTTTTTAAAAATTTTATTTATTTGTTTATTTTATGAATAATGTGTATGAATGTACTGTCTGCATGTAGGTGTGTGCACCGGTGTCGTGCAATGCCACGGAGGTCAGAAAAGGGTGTCGGATTCCCCTGGAACTAGAGTTCTTCTGGAATTGGAGTTACAGACGGTTCTCGGCCGCCATGTGGGTGCTGGGGATTGAACCCAGGTCCTCTGCAAGAGCAGTTGGTGCTCTTAACTGCTAGGCCATCTCTCCAGCTTAAACAGGAAGTATCTTTACCAGAGAAATGGTTAATACAACCTTTATAAATATCTAAAAAGTGTTTGATGCTTATGAGAAATTTTATTGCTTATGTTACTGATTGAAACCATTTTGTGTAAACTTCTTAAAAATTGTAATACTTTATGTAAGAATTCAGTAAAATTTAATTAATATAAATTATTCAACACCTTAAACTCTAAAGATATATTTAAAGATACATAGTTGGTTTAGGAAACAAACCTCATATACTCAGAAATCAGTCTCTTTGCCTAATATATAACACTCACATGACAAAAATAAAGTTTTCCTTATATTCTGCTTTTAGGAATGTCTATGTATTTTTTGGGTGCCATCTCTCTAGCTGACTGTGTCAATATGAATTTCTAGTATGTTTGTTATATCTTAATACAATGTCTAAATGCTACTTTTATTTCAGGTAACTTAATTCTTGACTCTTCTGCAATATATATATATATATATATATGTTATTCTATATAGAATGTTATAGAGTATGAAGCTGACTAACAAGTGGAAGTACAATCTTAATTTTAGAAGAATAAGCCTGTTATAGTACCTCTTTGCTTACTTCTAACTGAGCCCAACCTTATCTTATTCAGGTCCAATTACTCCCTCCACCTTCTCTCCCTTTCTTGGATATATGCATTGTGGACCAGATACTGCAAATGGAATGGTGAGTTAGAGGTGATCTCTCTATTTACAAAATCTAGCTTCTCTAGAGCAGCTAAAGGCTAGCAAGAACATTAGAGACTAGAGGAGAACTCAGCTAGGGAATTCAGGAAGAAGCCAGAGAAGGTTTCTATAGGGTATAGCATCTACCCGAACATGAAGGTTTGCACAACTAAGATAGGAAGGTCGGTAAGGGCAGGTAGACAAAAGCAGTTCAGGATTGGAGAATGAACGCATAATTTCCTTACATATCAGCATGTTCAAGGGAATCTAGGGATTAACAGCAAGGAGATCTGATCCTATTTTGCTATAGAAACTATGGAAATTTTTAACAGAACTAATGAGTTCTAATTTATATATCTAGCATAAAAGACTTTAAAGTACATTGATGTTTGTAAACATCTATGTAGGTATGTCTATAAAGTTTTTTTTCTGTTTCAGTCTGTATTACAAACATTTGATAAATTGCTACTGAAATCAATTTAAATGCACAGGTTTCTAAATTTTAATATAAGAAAAATTGAAAAATTGTCTATTTAAAATAAAGAAAGAACATTGTAAGAAAATTTGGTTTGTAATATAGACATAATAATATTTGCTTTTAGTACTATTTTAATGCTTTATGGAAGTTGTATCAGTGCTTTTTACCTGACGTTTCAAACTGTAGATATATCACCTGGAATATCAGATTGCATAGCTAGTAAAACAGACATAAACAAATAAACCCAAAGTACTTAGAAGAGGGAGGTGATTAGAGATCATTCTAGAACAACTATTTACTACACAACTATTTACTAATTCACAAGAAAACTATGCACTAACATTTTGAAATTAACAACTAAAAATTTATATGACTACAGTAGATGAAAACTAAATTCCCCCTGAGTAAAGCATAAAACTTTAGACTACCTATCCGATCGAGTCGATCAATGGCAACCGTCTCAAAGGCTCTTCGCATCATTGGATATTCCTCCAGGACTTCATTGAAATTGTCCACGGAAAGGGAATAAAGACGACAGTACGTATCAGCTCGAACACTGGCCGTGCGCCGTCCCTTGGTCAGCAGGCAAATCTCTGTAAAAGGAAGGAACAGTGACTTGTTTGGTAAATTTTTTTTCTCTCTCTTTTTTTTTGGTCTCCTCCCAAGTGCTAGGATTGAAGGCATGCACCACCATGCCCAGCCTAAGGTAATGTTTTTTTTTTTTAAAACCATGATGGCCTCCAAAAATTAAAATGTCTCATCTGAAGAGCCAATGATTAGAAGTATTTTCCACTTTAGGAAATTCCTTTAACAATTCAAAATATCCAAGTTGTTCCAAAGAATATAAACGTTTTTCAATGATGAGTCTTTGGGGGTTCAAGTGGGAGAGAAGAAAATTATTTTCTTCAAATGACAATCAGTTTGAAGAAAAGATGTTTTTATTTTGAAGGAAGTTTAAAACTCAATAATAGAACTGAGGAAAGAATAGTTCTAATTAGAATATTTTTATAAATTCTAGGAGGCAGAAAGCAAATAATATAATATAGACAGAACAACCACATGTGAGTCCAAATATTTGCTCAGGAAGCTTATGATTTAAAAAAAAAACTGCATAGATCAGACCAGAGTAGAGGTTCAGAGGAATATATTACAGTATACCTTAATGTACTTTATATATTCCAATTGAGGTTAGGATAAAGAAAATAATACTTCAAATATACGAAGGGAGCTTCTAACTAAATATCACCAAGCACAACAATTGTTACCTTCATAAGAACTGAATATTTTGAATTAGAATTTTCCTTTGGTTAACAATAACCATGCAAGCCATAATTTTCATTTCATATTCTAAATCTTATGGACTAAGTCAGATTTCTAAATGTTTAACTTTCTTAAAACACTTGGAACTAATTTAAAATTTTATCCTCAAAATATCCAGTTGAGGCATGTGAAATGGTCTAGCTGGTAAAGGCACTTATTGCCAAGCTGGACAGCTTCAGGCCAATCCCTATGACTTGCTTGGTAGAAAGAGAGAACAGATTCTCACAAGTTGTCCTCTGGCTTTCACACATGGGCCATGGCACATGCTCATCCACACACACACACACACACACACACACACACACACATATACACACACACACACATACACACACAACTTAAAAAGTAAATAAAATCATCTAAATTTTCTAAAACTTACAACCATCTAACAAAAGGAAACAAAAAAATAATCATTAATTTCGCACTCATCTGAACTTAAGAGCGTCTTCAAGTTTATAGAGATGTAATAATTATTACATAATTACGGCTTGGAGGAGTACTTTATACTAAATATATTGTGGTGGTTGAAAAACTTTAGCTTAATAAATACTTCTTTTAGTCCATTGCAATCTCTTAAGAATGATCCAAATACACCAACTCTGGTTATGCTTAGTGAAGGACAGCTGAGTAGAATGGAGAGGATAGAGAGGATTTTAGGAAATGCCACCTAAATCAACAAGTGTGATGTTGTTCATGTTGGTATGTTGTAAACTCGGTGCATCGCATTCTGGAATGTTCATGTTTGTCTTTATGTTCATGAGTATGTTTGTGCACATACACATATTTAATATTTGCAATGGTAAATGAATGCATCAGTAAACATTTATACAGATTCTCAAACAATGTAGTAAATGAAATAACACCTAAACTACTGTCAGCAATGTGATGAAAGGAACTTCTGTGCTATGATCAAATCAAAGTTCTATGTCACTAAATTTTTTTAACATTTTTTATTGATGCTTTTCATACATCATTTTCCAATTCAGTTCAGACATATTTCCCTTTCTCTTCCCCCCCACCCCCACCCCATCCCAGATCATGCATTCTGCCATAACTGTCCTGCATCTTTCTCTCAGTTTTTTTTTTCATTTTTTAGCTATAAGTGATAATCCATGAGTACAAGCATCCTTCATATGAAACCAATTTGCAGGCCATTGTGCCCAAACCCCCACAGCCCCACCTTCCAGCGGGGGGTGAGGGGCTGTATGTTCAATAAAGTTGATCAAATGAGTGTCCAAACTACATTGCTGTAGTTTCACCATTCACCCCAATCACAGCCCTTACATTCTACCATGCCCCCTCTTCCGCAGATTGTTCCCTAGGCTTAGAAAAGGGGCACAGGTGGATGAGAAGTAAAACAGTCCACTCTCTCTGGAGCTGTTGTCTTGGACTCTGGTCAATTCTGGCTGTTTCCTTTCATGGGCTGACAGTTTGTCCAGGAATAACCTTTCGATCCTACTAATGAAGCACAAGCAATTAGATATATAGGTATTTAAACAGCACTAATAGTTATGGTAGTTTACTTTGGTATAGACACATATGTTTGGATGATATGTTAATCCATGAATTACATTTTTTCTTGTTAAATATGACAGGGTCTTACTGTGGCTTATAACATCTCCTAACCTGTAGAGGATGTAAGCTTGTGGCATCAGCCTTGGGTTATTCCTCCAAGGAGAGAGCCAATAGCCAATTAGATTTGGGATATACAGGCATATGGCTGCCTCTGCTGCACAGTATTTCCAGGCAGGTGAGGGGTAGCTGGTGCTGACGGTGGAGTCTTGCTTGACTCAAGGAAACCCGTATTTGCTTTATTGGTTTAGTGGCCTTTTGTAAAACTCTCCGGTGTTCCAGAGGCCATCTGTACACTTGAATGTGTGGTCTCAATACATCTTTCCCATGTTAACGTCAGGTCTTCGGCAGCAAGGCCTTATTGCCTCTCTTCTTGCAGGTATCCCAGTTTAGAGGCAAGGAGCCTTTACCTTTTGTGGGGCCTTGGATCCCCTGGCCAACATCTCCCTGGTAGAATAATCCATTACTGATGTCAGAGCTCCTGTATTGATATATTTTGCTTAAGTGCATAGTTTAAGAACTTTAGTATTATATTTGGTTCTGAACAGAGAATAATCCTTTTTACAGTTCTTATGTCTATTTGTCAATTAAAGAAGGCAGTTATACCAGTCACTAAATTTTTTATAGAACTAATGTTTTTGAAATATCTATACTTTTCAGACAAATAATTTTGTTTGCTAAGTTAGGAAGATAGTGTGTAACCAAAATTGTATTTACACAGTTTTATAAATTATACAATTTATAACTATATTAACAGACCTAAAATATGGAGAGAGATGTCAGGATGGCAGAATAAAGACAGAGGGCACTCTCCTGCTCCCCTAAGAGTCTGATGAAACAAAACGCCTGCCCATGATTGCAAAGACTTGTGAGAATCATGGAAAGGCAAGAGGAGGCTATAGTAAACAGAAGAGAGGGAGAGAAAAAAAGATACCTTTGGAAAGGAAACACGGGAATGAAATGTAGAACATCAAGCAGGAGCAGAAGGGGAAATACAGAAATTCGCTATTCCTGGCTCCCCGCAAGAAAGAGAGGAGGACCTCCAGAAGCCAAAGCCAAAAACAAAACTTGAGAAAGAAAATTTGGATGGAGCCTACAAAGAGACACGTGGTGGGGAGATGCCACTGGTTGTGCCCTCCTTCCTCCCAAGCTGGGAGGAAGGAAGGGACTGGTTTTGAAAAAGACTCTGTTAACACACTGTCCTGTTGGAGAAAGCAGAAAATTCAGTATTATCACATTGCCAAACTCTAAAAATTCCATCCCCTCAACCTACCAGGCAAGCGATGACCTTCGCGACCAATGGAATATAAGTGAGATAAAGCAGACAAAGACTCACTAAAGCAGATACTCAAGTAAGACTCATAGGTTGTTGATGGAGGCAGAGCTTATATCCTGGAGGAAAGAAGATACCCACACGCAAATGTACAGACAAGCGTTGGTGTTCCCTCACAGTGCCTACTACATTGGGTTTTGAGCTAATACAGTTTGATAATCAATGTCAGTATGTAAATGATGGTGCCTAAATCCAAGGTCCGAGTTCTGTTACTAAGATTTAAGTATAGGTAATGCAGCAAGGTCTCCCCTGCTACATATATACCCTTTTATTTTATGTATTTTCTTTTTTGTAAAATTTTTATTGAAATTGTGTGTTTCTAGAGCATTTTAATCATCATTAAAACTGGCATCCTCCCAAAGCTCCTTCCTTATAAACAATCTTTAAACGAAGCAAAAATATCAGTAAGGTTTTACAAGGTTTGTAATGAAGAAAATATCTAGAAAAAATGGCAATGTTTTCTTTAGAATAGATATGTTCTAGTGCATCAGTTACAAATGAACTTGCTTTTGGGTGCTCAAGTTGATTTCATAAACAAAATTAAATATAATATTAATGAAGTGAAAGAGATTTCCTAACAAGCAGGCAGTTCATAGATATAAATATTTTAAAGAGTATCTTTGTGTCTTTGTATCTTTTCTAAAATTATTTGGTTTTCCAACTTTTTTCTTTTCATTTTTCTTATTCACTCTCTGTGAACTCAAGTAGGAAGTAGCTACATGTAATCATTCCTTTAAGAGTGCCAGTGAGGGCTGGGAATGTAGATCAGTGGAAGAGTGAATAACACGCACAAGGTTCTGGATTCAATCTGTAGTTCCACACATATATATAAAAAGATCCTTAGTCAAGATAAATATATTAACAAATCTATTCACATATATAGTGTATTATAATTTATTATAATTGCCCAGTCAAATAATGAGGAATTGGCATATTTACCTGGGTAGGACTTTTCTAGTGTTCTTTATAGGATACTTATTAAGTGCCTGGAAAGTCATTTTACTTGGCTAAGATAAAAGCTGTCAGAGATGTGTACTGTCACAGGCACATAAGAAAGCTGCTCCCAATTTCTCTGTCAGGAAGAATGTGGTCTGGGAGATTAGATTTGGACTAGCACACTATATGACTACTTTTAATAATCCTTCAGCTATGAGATGTGTCCTCTGCCCAATGCTATTTTTGCTGACATTCGTTAACCCTGATTCTAAACATTTAATTCCACTTGACATCATTGTCACCTATATAAGCAGTTATTTCAAAAGGTAGGGCAAATAGCTTCAAGCATTTCACAACTGAGAAAGATTTCCCTGCCCTGTAAAACATTTTGACATTCCAGTGACACAGAGTTAATCAGGAACTCATGATATACTTTCTAAAGTGTTTAGCCTGAGTTTTTAGACTTTAAGGAGAAAGTTGTACACTATTTCTTATTGTAAACTAAGCAAAAGTTGTGTCCTTCTTTTAAGCTCAATAACATGAAAGAAAAGTATTACTTTATCATATACAAAAGTGCTATATTCAGAGAAATATCTTGGCTTTCTGATCCAGTGTTTCATAATGTATAGCAGGAAATACCACTTTTTGTTTTTCTTTCTACATTTGCACTTATGGTCTTTGATAGTTATACTTGTGAATTAATGAAATATTGCCTCCATATTGTATAAGAGACTTTAACATCTGGATTAACTAATTTGCAGACCAAGTTTGGCTTATTGCAGTACCTTGGATGTTAAATCTGAAGAGGGACTGAAAGAAATTTAGACAAAATAGAGCATTAAATGACAATCTTATAGCATGATATATTCCAAATTTTAAGTTTCCAAACAGAATAAAAATGATGAATTTCCAAATATGTATATTATAATGGAATGATTATACCCAGGCTAGTGTGTATCACAATATTCTATTGCCTAGAATACACAGTTTTGCCTTTTTGTAATGTAGAACTGTTACTTGAATATACATAGTAGTGGTTTAACTAGCATAATTACTAGGATTCCCTCCTTTCCTTATGGTAAGTGTTATGATTACCCAGGTCATCTAAAGTTACTGCTTTGTTAAGCAAATAATACCTCTCACTCTGCATTTAATTGACTGAATTATCCTAAAACACATAGTGATCACTTGGCACTCAGAGTTGTACTAGCAGCAGAAACTCAAACAAGTTTTGCTCTTGGTAAAGCTATTATGTGGTTAACAATTATAGTACCCAAGAAGTGTCAAGCAGTGCCTAGCACATGTGAGGCACTTCTGAGTCCCTGAGTTCCTTCCATTTTTCCTTATACTCCTTCTTTTCCCTTTTAATTCTGCTTTTTGTCTGGCTGTCTGGCAGAATGAAGGAAAGAGCTGAACTTCATTCTTTAGGTATCATCTTCCACATACTTACTCTCCTTACAAACAATCTGTCCATAAACTAACAATCCCAGTCATGTGTGAGATGATCTCATACACAAAGTGTGCCTGCCTTAATTGTCCATTACAGAGAATTTTGTGTGCCTCTTCTATACTTAGACCATCTTACCTTTTAGTTTCTAGAATACACTATAGGACTTTTTTTTTTCTTTTCTTTTCTTTTTTAACATTTCCCTATGCTAACTAATAAGGCTTTTAAAGGAAATCACAGTATTATTCACAAACTGGTATTGACTACATATCATACTATTTATCTTTGGTACAATAAAATACTTGAGAATCTACTTAGAGTATCCATTAGTTAGACAAGAATGTTTTTGCTAGCTCCAGGTTAGCCAGTGTGAGCATATACAGAATTAAAATTTCAATTAGAATAAAAATAACTCAAAAATATCAAAGCTAAGGAGGGTAAGATCACTGATTTCCTGCTTCTCTACACCTTGAAAATTCTACCAGATCACTCTTTTTTTCCTTTTGATTTTAAGTCTACCAACACTCAACACTTTAAAAGTTAAACACCTTGCATTATAAATTCCTTTAAAAAGCAGCCAGGTTTTTAATAATTCATTAAATGATTTCAGTTTTTAGATACCTCAAATGTAAGAAGTGATACTGTGACAGCTTTGTTTTCCTATGTGGTTTAATATGCTTACATAAAATGAGGAGAAGGGGAATAGTATTCTCATAGAAAATATATTCCATAGATATTCATAAGTCTAAAACAGAAGTTATTTCACTCTCAAATATCCAGCTGATACTTTCTTACCTCCTTCACACCAAAATATACACATTACACATTCATATTTGATGATGAAGACATTTAAATATATTCTCATAGTTTGATCTACTCAGATTGAATCACTTTAGCATTTTCTTGCTTTAATATTCATGGCAATCATCTGAGTGTCCCCTTTAAAGGTAAATTAGAATTTTTTGAGTCAAGAAGAGACCTAAAAACTTGTATTTCCAAAAGTTCCTTGGTGAGGTCAGTGACAAGTTTTCAAGCAAATGAACAATTGTAGTTACAGACTAACATTTCAAGCTGGCTTCCTTACTTAAAAAAAAATGGATAAAAGAAACAAAAGGGAGTGTTGGAGAGATGGCTCAGCTGTTAAGAGTACTGACTGCTCTTGCAGAGGATCCAGATTCAATTCCCAGAACCCATGTGGTAGGTAACAACTGCCAGTAACTCCAGTTCCAGAGATTTGATGCCTTATTCCAACTTCTGATGTGGATGCACTTGCAGGCAAGACACTCATACACATAGAATAAAAATAATAAAATATTTTAGAAAGAAACAAAAGAGATGGAAATTAAGGGATGGTAATTGTTGAACTCAAGAAATGACTTTCTGCAACTATTAATATTGAAACTGAGGAATACAAAATGAAAGAGAAAATTCATTCCCCACTGACAACTAGACATTCAAACATAATATATTTTTAAAGTTTAAATATAATTTCAAAGCTAAATTTTCTGTTAGAAACTTCAGGTGACTTTAAATCAGACATTAACATTTTAGTGTATACAAATTTGTTTATCTGAGGCAACATGAATGGCCCCTTATGTAGCAAATGGAAGAATCATATTGCATAGGCCAAGGGGAAAAATAAAAGACCAAAAATAAGACACAAGTAAGAAGAGGGCATTAGGATAGAATAATATCTTAAGCAGAGGTTCAGGGACCACTTTATTTTTTTTTAGAGAAGGGTCATATAACTATACAAATAGTACATAATCATTTGAGTTCAACTTGGCATAGAGGAAAATTCTCTAGGGATGAAAATTTTTGACCTTGATCTATAATGTCATAGCTCAGATCTTAAGGAATGTATCTACATGTAAAATACATGGCACTTGTCTCACCTGGTAAAGTTTCTGGACTTATCTTTCTCTGAAAAGGAAATTCTTTTCCCTTTTTAATATGAATAAAATGAGAATATTTGGTTTGCTAAATAAACTGGAAGGAGGTTCATAGCATTCAAAATAAAGATATTTAAGGAAGTTTTGATGAGCTTAGAAATAAGACAGATTTGTATGGACTAAAGCCATTGCACCAAGCACAGGATGAAATTTGTCTAACAGTCACTGTGAAAAGAGGTTTCTATAATATATAGCCTTTCGATCCTACAAATGAAGCACACACAATTAGCTATATAGGTATTTAAACAGTACTAATTGTTATAGTAGGTTACTTTGGTATAGACACAGATGTTTGGATGGTATGTGTGCTGCATAGCTTTAGTGTCAACTTGACACACCTGGGTTGAGGGAGCCTCAGTTGGGGAATTGGCTCCATTGGACTGGCCTGTGGCCACATCTGTGGAGTATTGTGTTGATGGTCGAGCAGTATGGGAGGGCCCAGCCCACAATGAGTAGTGCGACCCTGGGCAGGTTGTGTACTGTATAAGAAGGCAGGCTGGGCATGAGCCAGGAGAGCAAACCAGTGACCAGCACTCCTCCATGGCTTGTGCTTCAGCTCGTGCCTCCAGGTTCCTGCCCTGAGTTCCTGCCTTGGACTCCCTAAGTGATGAACTGTGACCCAGGAGATGTAAGCTGAATAAACCTTTTCCTCCCCAAGTTGGTGTTGGTCAGAGTGTTTTGTCACAGCAATGGAAGACAAACTAGAACAGTATGTTAATCCATGAATTACATTTTCTTCTGTTAAGTATGAAAGGGTCTTCCTGTGGTTTATAATATCTCCTAACCATTAGAGGATGTAAGCTTGTGGCATCAGCCGTGGGTTATTCCTCCAAGGAGAGAGCTAATAGCCAATTAACTTTGGGATATACAGACATATGGCTGCCACTGCTGCACAGTATTTCCAGACAGATGAGGTGTAGCTGGTGCTGATGGAGGAGTCTCGCTTGACTCAAGGAGACCTATATTTGCTTTATTGGTTTAGTGGCCTTTGGTAACACTCTCTGGCATTCAAGAGACCATCTGTATACTTGCAAGTGTGGTCTCCATACATCTTTCCCATGTTTATATCAGGTCTTCAACAGCAGGGCCTTATAGCCTCTCTTCCTGCAGATATCCCAGTTTGGAGGCAAGGAGCCTTTACCTTTTGTGGGGGCTTGGATCCCCTGGCCAACATCTCCTTGGTAGAATAATCCATTGTTGATGTCAGAGCTCCTGTATTAATATATTTTGCTTAAGTGCATAGCTTAAGGAGACTTTAGCATTATATTTGGTTCTGAATAGAGAATAATCCTTTTCACAGTTTCTATGTCCATTAGTCAATTAAAGAAGGCAGTTTTACAGATTTTACAAGAGAATACCTCTATAACAGCTGGCTCCAATCTACAGCTGGAGAACGACCTCATCATAATCATATTTCTCCTTATTCTATGGGAGGGAGTTAAGGAAGTCTCTTGTATTAAAACCTTTGCGGCACCTAGAAGGTAAGCTTCGTTAGGATTCATTAAAAATAGTTGTTACTAGTAGGATCCAGAGAGGGGCCTGATGTCTGCAGCAATCTGAGGCATTTCTTCCCTTCAATGCCCAGAGGAGTCAATCCTTCTGCTGGCACTTTCTGGTACATCCTACTCACTGCAAAGCTGCATTTTCTTTCTCAGCCATTAAGTTGGTGATACTCTGGCCTATTGCTATATATTATACTGCTTAAATACCTATATATCTAATTGTGTGTGCTTCATTAGTAGGATCGAAAGGTTATGCCTGGACAAGCTGGCAGCCCATGAAAGAAAGCAGCCAGAATTGACTAGAGACCAAGACAACAGCTCCAGAGAAAGTAGACTGTTTTGCTTCTCATCCACCTGTGCCCCTTTTCTAAGCCTAGGGAACAATCTGCGGAAGACGGGGCGTGGTAGAATGTAAGGGCTGCGATTGGGGTGAATGGTGAAACTACAACAATATAGACTGGACACTCATTTGATCAACTTGATTGAGCATATAACCCCCCCCCCACTGGATGGTGCGACCCATGAGCTGTGTGGGTTTGGGCACAACTGCTTGCAAATTGGTTTTACATGAAGGATGCTTGTACTCACAAATTATCACTTATTGTTAAAAAATAAAAAAAACAAAACAAAAAAGCAGAGAAAGATGCAGAAAAGTTATGGCAGAATGCATGATCTGGGATGGGTAGGGGTGGTGTGGGGGGAAGGGAAAGGGATATATGCCTGAACTGAATTAGAAAATGATGTATGAAATACACAAAGCATCAATAAAAAAATAAAATAAAATAAAAAAGAAAAGAGGTTTCAACTGAACTTGAATAGCGATGGGGCACCCATGAATTTCAAGCTAGATATCAAAGAAAATATCATCTGTCCTCTGAGAGACGATAGAAGGGTGTTCTGGAGGAAAAAATAAAGGAAAGCTTTGACATCTACAGAAAATTTCACTGCATGAAAGATTTCCTTACATTAAGCTACTTGCACCTTTCTTTTTTTTTTTTTTTTTCTTTTTTTAAATTTTTTCACCCCTCCCCCGCTACTTGCACCTTTCTAAAAGATCCATCAGGAGTGGTTTCCCTTGTGGACAAGTTGTCATGCTTTAATCATGTGACTCAGAAGATTAGTTCTATTTTTTTCAAGCAATACTAGTGCCTGCACCAGAGATGATTATTTGTGACTTGATGGGAGTTCTCCTTCCAGGGGTAGGTCTTGATCACACTGAGACTAATAAAGAAGTCTATCATCTCTCTGGGCAGAAAGACTGATTGCATAAAAGTCCAAGTGTGCATGAGTTGTAGAATGGGTGTTCTCCTGTACTGTCACTTTGACCACTGGAACCATTCTCATTCTTGAAGGCCTTCCCTCTTCCTATATTGTCTGCCTCTGAAACCTCCGATATGATTTCCTTAGTTCATTATTTTTTTCTGAGCTTTTCATAGAACAAACTCTTCACCTGACTCTGTCATTACCCTAAATGTGCCTGACACAGAACATGCCTACCCAGGACACCTGCTGGGTCTGTATGTTTATCCAGTCTTCTTTGTTAGCAGACATCACCTTCTTTTATTCTTTCTCCCTCTCTTTAGAGTTACAATGAGGTCTTTGAGTCCTATATATAAGGAACCAGGGAGACATATTGAAGAGAGTAGAAAACTAATGTTTGCGTGCCGTTGGAGATCCTAGTTGGTGAAATCTGCTTGTGAAAATGAACCATAAAAAGCTACTGTGCAAATAAGTACTCTAGCTAAGAAAACACACTCACAAATTAATCTGTTGATATTTTTTTCATTCCAAAAACGTCATTCTGACAACTAATGAGCGAATTAAAAGTAATAATTATAATCGCAAAATGACACTGAAGCTCTAAATTTAAATTTCTGTATACGAGGTCAAATATTTATTGGTAAGAATGAATACATAGCATCAGCTAGATACTTTAGTTAGTAGCATGTATTAGCTGATGCATATGAAGCATATGTATGAAAGTGATGGTAATGATAAGTAAATGAATTTTGCAGAATAATTGTTTTATTACTTAATCTAAAATAAATGACATAGAAGAAAAGGCTAATTTTTAATAAGTTAGATCAACAATCCTATAGCTAAATCTCAGCACCAGTCTTTAGTACTGAATTTATACTGAATTAAGAAATGTTCTTTACATTTAAAAGGTTTGTTTATAAAAGGAGGGATATGTGACAGGGTTCCATGTAAACCACAAGCCTCCATCTTTGGTATCTGGCTCTTTACAGGAACATTTGCCAACTACTGTTAGACTTTCTTCCTCTTATAAGTAGATTTTTTTAATGCAACTTAATTTAGCCAAACATAAGGTCTATGTTATAACTCTTTTAAAGTGTAATTTAAAATATTTGCATGGAAGGATAATATTCCTTCTATGGTTATTAACAATATCTTAGTATCATAGGTGGGATAACTCCTTACTAGTAGGCTTTGGAGACCTCTGTAGGCCACTGCTTACTGGTAAACTGAAAAGATGGGTCAATGGATAAAGCACTTGCCACACAAGTGTGAGGACTTGAGTTAAAATCCCCACAACTCAAATAAAAATAGGTATGTCCACTGTTGCAGTAGTGAGGTGACTATTATGGGAAGAACCAATTTCCTTCTGATTTGATTTGAAGCATGATCCATAGGAGAGAAGTCATGCCTGATGTTAAAAACCAGGTTAAAATCCTGTGCCTCGGGAGGTGCTAGGTCCTAGGAGGGAACCTACTGCTATTGTTTTACTAAGTGGACATGTTCTTAAACTGCCTTCTAAATACTTACCTTTATACCTTCAAGAGCTATAGATGAATCCTGCTCTCAGCCTTTGTCACATAAGTTATTTGTTTTTTCAATGAGTGGTTAGTAATGCAGAGACTCATGATTGACCAAATTGCAGAAAATAAATGACAATGGATTGCTCTGCCCTTAATGGAAGATCAACATCACCCTCAGGGACTGTCATGGAAAAGGGGATAGAAAGATCAGCCAGAGATTACAAAGGATTGCATAGCTACTGTGCTCATGAACTCGTTGTTCATGAGATATGAGACATATCTCATGAGCTATAACTACCTGCATAAGATCCACATAAGACTGGCCTTGAGATTTTAAAGAAAGTGAAATGAAGAAGTGGGTCAAGCCCTTGCTGCTGAGACTATGGGAGGGTCTGACTATCTCAGCTGAGTTAGCTAAGTCCCTCCTCAGTGCCTATTCCTCTGCTTTGGGACCATTCCCTAGTCTGTCTTATCCAGAGCCCTTGCCTTCTTTGTTAGCAAGTAAGAATCAGCCCATTCTGCTCCCATCAGCCCTCCTTGGACCTTGGCCCCTTCATGCTGAAACTTCTAGAGAGCAAATGATAGCTAGGAGAATTGGTCAAATCTTGCCTAGCTAGTCACCATTCCCAGAAAACTTCTAGAAAAAGATCAAAACTTCTAGAAAAGTTTAAATAATCAATTTATAAAAATCAGTAGTTTTTCTATATATAGATAACAAGCAATCAGAGAAAGAGTTCAAGGAAACACTTCCATTCACAGTTGCCTCAAAAAATAATAACATACTTAACATAACATAACTTAACCAAAGACATTAAAGAATGCTTCACTGAAAATAAATCTTGGAAGAAGAGATTCAGGAAGACACATGGAAAGGAAACGACCTCCCATGTTCAAGTTTGGTAGAATTGATGTAGTGAAAATGACCATCCTGCAAAAAGCAATTTATAGAATCAATGCAATCATAATGAAGATCCTCATGACATTCTTTATAGAAATGGAAAAATCCATCCTAAAATTTAGGTGGAAACACACAAAATCCCAAATAGCCAAGGCGGGATTGAACACAAAGCAATGACAGGAGGCTTGCCACATTGGTAGTCAACCTACATTATGATGCAATAGTAAAAAATAAAGCATGGTATTGGCACAAAAACAGACCTGTAGACCAGTGGAACAAAAGAGAAGACCCAGACGTGAGTGCATGCAATCACAGGCACTTATTATTTGACAAAGATGCCAAAAATATGCACTGCAAGAAAGATAGCATCTTCCACAAATGTTGCATAACTGGATCTCTAGGTAAAGATCAATCAAATTAGATCCTTACCAAACACCTTGGACAAATGTCAACTACAAATGGATCAAAGACATCAATGTGAAGTCTGAAATGCAGAAATTGTTAGAAGAGAACATAAGCAGTACCTTGAAGATACAGATGCAGGAAAGGGCTTTCTAAATTGGACATTAGTTGCTTAAGAACTAAGGTCAACAATTGACAAAAAAAGGAGTTCATTAAAGTCTTCTTTAAAGCAAAGAAAACAACCAATCAAGTAAAGAGGATGCACAAAGACTGGGAAAAATCTGCACCAGCTATTGTAACCAATTATTGTAATTACATCCTTAGTAATGAGAGACATGCAAATGAAATTACATTAAGATTTCATCTTAGCCCTGTCAGAATGGCTAAGATCAAGAGAAGAAATGACACCAAATGCGGGCATATACCCGGATAAGAAGATAGGAGGTACTTAATTTCTTGTTGGTAAGATTGCATACTGGTGCAACCACTATAGCAATCAGTACGGAGAACTATTTAAAAATTAAAATAAATCTACCATATGATCTGGTTATACCACAACTTGTCATACCCAAAGGACTCATCCCATGATAGAGATACTTGGACAGAAATATTTCTTGTAGCTCTTTTCATAGAATTAACATAAATGTCCCTCTGCTGACAAAGGAATCATAAAAATATGGTACCTTTACAGAATAAAGTACTATTCAGTAGTAATGAAAAGCAAAATAATGAAAGTTGCAGGTAAATGGATGAAAGTAGGAACTATTATACAAAATAAAGTAACAGAGACTCAGAAAGACAATTGACATAAGACTGCTTGAATTTGTGGATCTTTCTCCAAAACCTTAGATGTGGGTATATATTCTGATGTAACTGCAGGAGCCAGGAAAAAGGAAAGGAACCATGGAGGTGAAGGGCAAGAAGGGAGCTTGAGAGATGAGTGTAGTAGATGACAGGTGATAACAAGGGAGAAATGAGGAAGAAATGGGAGCTTGAGAGATGGGTGTAGTAGATGACAGGTGATAACAAGGGAGAAATGAGGAAGAAATGGGTACTCTATCTGGGGAGGGAAGATTTTACAAGGGAGTTACAGGTGAGAAAAAGTAATGCTTAGATGGTGTGAAAAACCAGAGGGGAATGTATTATTTCAAAGTCTTACTGAAAAATACACATACAGTATTATGCGTCTGTATACCTAAAAACTACATAGCAAAAATCACAGTGCCAGGAAAGAGATATAACTCCCAAAACAACACAGGCTATTGCCACAGCCCTTGACTGCTTCACAGTAAGATTCCATTGTCATACTGTGGAGACAAAACTTGGAGTAACAGGAGCTAGAACTATCCCTGAAGCTTCCTCCCTGAAGACTAGCTCTCATAGTAAGCTGACAAGGGAGAAAACTGATCAATGTTAATATCCAGTTCTAAAGCTTAATATACAATGACTGGCCAAGCAAACCACTATTATTGCTGCAGTATTGCCACTTTTGTCTAATCATCAGCTGTCTAATTGAAATTAAAGCCAACTCAATGGAAGGGGACATATGTCTGGTAGATATAGAGAAATACACATGGCTGGAGAGGCAATAGATCTTAGAGAAAAAAAGAACTTTTGCCATATCTCTAGACCAACATAATTTGTTGCTGTTTTCTAAATATGCATCCTCATGTTTACAGACAAGTATATTTCTCACACTTGGAGACTAATACAGAGTTCCATAACTGGTCAAGTACAGAGAATAATTGTCTGTGAGATGGTTAACTCTAAGTGACACATCTTCAATGAAACCTCTACACGTAGAGTGAATGTATCTTTCAACTTTCACCAGAAAAATTTCCTTAATGATGATTAACAACAACAACAACCCACAATTGACCAATGCGCAGAGAAAAAGAGGCCAAGGCAGAATGCTTATTTCTGAATATGACACCTATTTCAAACCTCTGCCTTCCAAGCCTCAAAGATTATTGTGGAATAAGAGGGACAAAAATTGTAAGAGCTAAAGGGGTTGGGTGACCACAAGGAAGCAGGGTCTTCCAGACAGCTGGTTAGTTACTCATATGAACTCACAGCAATGGTGACAGCGTGCACATGTCTAACACAAGCTCAAACCAGACAAATCCCAGCATAGATATTGGCAACTGATAGTTCCTGGGAGGAGGGATATATAGTTTCTTACAGGGATGGGACTCTTGGTAGGTTTATCAGATTCCTGTGGATGGACTCATGCTAGGGACATAATTCAGATTCTATATATGTAGTTGAGTAGAAGAATCGGGTGAGGAATCATGCAAGGAGGTGAGAGGAGGAAAATCATCTAAATACCATCAAATTATATTGTATGAAAATCATAAGAAATCAATAAAACTTCAAAAGAAAATAAATGGGTCAAATACTCTGACAGTTCACCCAGATGACATTATCTTTTATATTAAAAACATAATTTCTGACTCATTTGGCTAGCAGTATAAAAACACACCAGGAAATTGTACCATTGGGGATGATCTGGCCTCCATCCAGGGAAAAGAATCTTGCTTGTTCTCCAAATGCTTAACTGAGTTGTGATTACATCTTTTTCAAACTATGTTAAAAAGAATGCCCAAACTATAGGAAAGTGAGTTAACCCATATGTAATTTCCATGCTTTTTGAGAGAATAGAACCAATAACATTTTAAAAGAAAAAATTTACCAAAGCTATTGTTTTCCACTTTCTTTTTTTCTGCATTCTTCTTAATGTCTTTATTGAGAATTGTAAATATTGAAGAAAATTGACCAATATAAATTATACTTATATTAGTTTTAGAATAGTAAACCATAATATAGTATCTATTACAATGCAATATTCCACTGTATCTAATAATATAATAGAATGGAATGATGTTAAAATCTGGCAAATCTTTTTTTTTTTTTTTGGTCTTTTCGAGGACAGGGTCTCCCCTGTAGCCCCCTAGCTGTCCTGGAACTCACGTTGTAGACCAGGCTGGCCTTGAACTCACAAAGATCCGCCTGCCTCTGCCTCCCAAGTGCTAGGATTAAAGGCGTGCGCCACCACGCCCGGCAAAATCTGGCAAATCTTAATTTACTTATCTCACTGTTACAATAATGATCAGAAAATAGCTAGACTTGTTTCTCTTTACTGTCTTAGAATAATTTTGAGAAATATGATTCCAACTACAAAATTTCAGTACTCATTATGAAAGAATAAGAATTCTTAAAATCAATGTATCATTATCATGACTAAACATTTAGAATTTCTTTTTTTTTTTAACATTTAGAATTTCTTAGTGTGGCCAAATATCCAGTCATTGTTCAAGTAGCTAAGTAAGGGCTGATTGTAAACAGAATCTCAGCTCCAACTCTACTTTGTAGAGGGTCTCTAAAATTTGAAGAAATATTTAATTTAATTTTTTAATATTTGTATGTGTATGAGTGAACTCCCTGCATGTATATAAGTGTACCATATAATACAATGCCAAAGGAGATCAGAAGTGGATGTCATATCCCTTAGAACTGGAGTTAAGAATGTTTCTTAGCACCTGGTGGGTGCTAGGAACCAAACATGGGTCCTCTCCAAGAGCAGCCAGTGCTCTTAAAGCATTCAGCCATCTCTCCAGATTTCGTCTCTAGAGTTTTAGACCCTATAACATTTGAAACAAGTAAAGCTAGGTTCTGAAAGATGTAATTTATTAAAATATTGTGAGAGGACAAGAAAAGTATATCCATGAATCTCAAAACCCGAATATTAACCTATTTTTAAGAGAATATTAATTAAAAATAAAGAAGGGCTGGAGAGATGGCTCAGTCTCTAACCCTAGTACTGGGAGAGAGATGGTGGAGAGGATAGACACAGATCCTTGCAGCATATTTTCCAGCCAGTCTGGTCAGTGGGTGAGCTCTAGGCTCAGTGAAGTGCCCTATCTAAAAAAATAGTGTGCAGAATGATAGATTAAGACACCTAAGTCAATTTCTGGCCGCCACCATGCATGCAAAGACACAAAGACACATACATTAACCCCATAAACAAATTATTTAAAGCAGATTTTTTTTGTTGAAAAAATACAAACTATAACTTAAATATGTTAGCACTGGACATTAATTTATCAATATAAATATTTTTATTTCCCTTTCATAATTATCAACATTAGTAGAAATCCCTAAACAGAAAGCTACTCAACAGTTTTTTTGAAGTTTCTTATTTATTTGAAAATAGTATTTACAAATGCCTGCCTTTTTTCTTTTTTAATTTTTTCTTTATTTTTTATTTAAAATTTATTCTATTTTTTTCTGTCTTTTTTTATAACTGTATGACTGCCTTAGATTTTTTAAAAATATTTTTATTTTAAGTTGAACTTTAGAATACACATAGCATCAAAATAACATAAATGAAACTTGTGATACCAAAAAAGCATCAAAATACAGTGATACTTTAACATGGAAATTCCATTTTTTTCTCCAACTTGTACTGCTTCAATCAATCTATCTATCTATCTATATATATCTATATACATAAATATATACATATATAAATATATACATACATACACATATCACCTGAGTTGGAGGATTTTCTTCCTTCCTTTCTTCCTTCCTTCTTTCCTTCCTTCCTTCCTTCCTTCCTTCCTTCCTTCCTTCCCTTTCTTTATTTCTTTCTTTCTTTTTAATTTTTTATTTTTTGCTAAAAGATGTCATGTTTTCCCCAAGGAAGTGCTTGAAGATTCCTCCCTGGCAAGCCCAAACACCCATCAATCCTGGCCCCGTGCTCCACACTGGGTCCCTCCCCACCATGGTTGCCCAAAGGAGGTCCAGCAAGTATGAGTCCTACTCAACAGTTTTAACTACAGAAGATAATTGAGAATGAAGAGTGCAGAGGTACTAAGGCTGAAAACAAAATAAATTCATGAAAGATAATTTTCAATGTTATATTGCCACCATTAAGTAATTATCTGTACCCAACACATAAAAGGAAATGTGACTCTATAGACTGTGATTTATCAAACAGCCCTATTGTCATTTGGGACTCAGTCACTCTTTCTTGCCCATTGTAAGATATTTTCGTTTTAGTTTCCTAAAGATTGTAAGTATTGTGTGTAAATATTTTGCATCTCCCAGTCCTGAATCCTTTACTTACCATTCGAAATCCCTTGAATCCTAAGTGCCATACTGAGGCAAGACTCTGGATGTAATCAGAACGGAGTTCTGCTGTCTTGTCTCTGTGCCCTCACTGTAAAGGTTGTGTCAATCCCGCTCTAATCATCCAAGATGGTGAGATTCTATTTTTCTGAGTCTTTAATCCACTTTTGGAAGAGTTTTTACAACAGAAGTTTAAATTACGTTTTAGATACCAAAGCAGCTATAATTAAACCCTTTGGAACATTCACTTTATGCAAACTTTTCTGGATAATCTTCTTGGAATACTGTAAAATGAATGCTAATCACTTTGTGGTTTTTTTATTTTATTTATTTCTGTATGTGTATGAATGTACTGTCTGTATGCAAGTGTGTGCACCCGTGTCGTGCAATGCCGCGGAGATCAGAAGAAGGTGTCGGATTCCCCTGGAACTGGAGTTCTCCTGGAATTGGAGTTTCAGACGGTTCTCGGCTGCCATGTGGGTGCTGGGGATCTACTTAAGCACATTAGCTTTTCAAAATTTCTGTCTACTTTCTCTTTGCCATATGAGTGTCAGGTAACTCCAGTTGTTTAAATTATTGACTAAGGATGACAAAAGGATCTCTGCTGATATCCCAAGTTATTAGACATAGAAAAAATATGAGGAAAGGAGTAAAATTTACATTATTAATAATCAGCAGTCAGTGAAAATTTCTTCTAACAGACAAAACTTGATTAATTTGAAGAGTTGCTTGATGTATTTAGAGAAAAATGTACTTGAGGATATTCAGATAAAAAATATAGGGACAGTCCTCTTATTAAGTTGGCATATGATCATAGGAATGGTCATAAAAGACATATTTGAGACTGCTCTTTTAGATTGGAACATCTGATTTAGTTTTATCATATTTTCTTATTTATTATGTCATGGTTTTTTTTGTTTGTTTGTTGGTCTTTTTGAGACAGGGTCTCTCTTTACCCCCAGCTGGCCTGGAACTCACTAGGTAGACTAGGCTGGCCTTGAACTCACAGAAATCCACTTGTCTCTGCTTCCTGTGTGCTGGGATTAAAGGCATGTGCCACTATGCCCAGATATTATATCTTATTTTTATTTTGTGTGTATGAGTGTATTGCTTGCATGTATGTAAATGCACCCATGTAGTGCAATGCCCTCAGAGGACAGAAGTCAGATTCCCTGGACCTGGAATTTCTGCCAGCTGTTAGCCACTATGTGGGTCCTGGGAATTGAACCTGGGACCTCTACAAGAGTGCTCCCCAATTAACTGCTGAGCTAACTCTCCAGCCCTAGTTCTAGCATATTTTCACTGAAAGAAAAACACAGTCTTGTTTCCATAATAAAACTGAATAAAGGATAGCCTAAGTCAAGTAGAAACATCACATCAATGAAAAAGGAATCAGTGACTATATTTTCATTAAAGAATAATGAACTTATAAATTTAATCAATATTCATTAAGGATCTCTTAAAAATAATAAAAAAGCATTGAAACCTATTTCAGAACTATCTTGACAATACCAGTTTATTTGATTTCTATTTAAGAATTATTACCATTAACCTACTTTGCCCAAATTGATGTTCATAAAGGAAAATTGTTAGGTTTTGAAAATTACTTTTCTTTAGTATAATTATATTACAGTATATCTCGAAAAATTATTTTCAAGTGTTAATTCATTATGTTTAATTAATAGATTTAATATGAGGAACTTATACATTGAAAAATAATTTTTAGTCAACTTTATAATTACATATAGTAGATAAGATTTCATAGCCAAAAGAAGATAGTCATTTCCTCCAATTTGAATTAATATTTCATGAAAATTCATACTTGAATATCATTATTCACAGAATAAATTTCCAGTTACTTATTCTGGCTTTTGAAACACCCTCGATCTTTTTCCCTTCAAAATGTTCATTTGGGTCTCCTTTCCAGTCCAGCTTCAAATATTCTAGTTCATTTGAGTTACCGTCTAACATTTCCAACTATGTATCTCAGTCTGCGTTGTTTGCTGGGCCACAGAGATAGACTGGAAGCAATGCCTACCCTCAAGGATCTAACTACTTATTCTTTCAATAATGAGCAATAAAAGTCTTGGTCATTTTTTCCTACAGAGTGTTTTTTGTTAATCTCTTGAAGCTCCATTTTGAAGGTCCCAAATATATATAAATATCACCTTCTAAAGAAAGAGATCAGTGAAACAGCTTCGCTTGTGAACTGCTTCTCAAACACTACAGGCTTTAATCAATGTTACTTTTTACTCATATTCATATTTACTAGGAAAATTTGGGCCAAGTTTCATCTTTGTAAATGTTTTGTCTTTAGTACCTCCTTGAAATTTCAACACTGGGCACACATTTGAGCTGTGTAATACAGAATATGTGACTTAGGAACTAACATTAATATTTAAATCTTAAGATTTTATTGTCCAATTTAAGAAACTAAAATTTTCACAGATACTAGATAATTAACCTAAATTTAGTTCCATAAATAATATGCACTAACTATTCTGTTAAATTAGAAAATCTGACAAATGTGTATTTCTCCTTCCCATCTAGCCACTTAACTTGTCATCTATTAAATAAATCATTAAAATAAGCATAAACTTAGAATGTTCCCTTCATGTTTGAACTGCATATAGGAAATCTCTCATATTTGTCAAATAAATGTGATTTGACAGTGAGCTTTGCCATGGATGGATTTGAAAGTGTATTTAGTGGGTATATTCAAGAATTATTAACTAAAGGCAAAGTATAAAAGTAAAAAGTATTTCAAACTTGGTGTATTAGTCACTTTTCTGTTGCTATGATAAAGCACCATGACCAAGGAACTTATAAAAGGAAGAGTTTATTTGAGCTTACAATTGGCAGTTCCAGGGAATTATAGTCCATTGTGGTGGGAGGCATGGCAGCTGGATCTGGAGCAGCAAACACATCTCACAAAGAGCACAGGAAGCAGAGAGAAAGCAACTGTAGACCACGAGGCTTGTTAAACTCTCTAAGCCTGCCCCCAACAACGCACTTCCTGTAGCATGGCCACACCCTCCAAGACCTCCAAAAACAGCACCATCTAGGTATTCAGACATTTGGAGACAAACGTCTGAATAGCTAGAGCCTATGGGGGACACACATTCAAACAACCACATTCCACTCCCTGGACCCCATAGGCTCCTGACCATATAAAATGCAAAATGCATTTAGTCCAACCTTAAAAGTCCCCACAGTCTTTACCAGTCTCAATGCCATTCAAAAGTCCACAGTCCAAGTCTCTTCTGAGACTCAGGCCAATCTCTTAACTGTAAGCTCCTGTAAAATCAAAAGACAAATTACACACTCCCAACATACAGTGGAACTGAATACACATTCCCATTCCAAAAGGGAGGAATAGAGGCATAGTGAGGAAATACTGGACCAGAACAAGACTGAAAACCAGCAGGGCAAACGCCAAGTCCTGTAGCTCCACATGCAACTTCTGGGACTTGACTTCCAAAGGGCTTAGATGGCTCAGCTCTTCCAGCTTTGCTTGCAACATACAAATCTTTCTTAAGCTGGTACCACTGCCTGTATGCAGCTCTCCTTGGCAAATATCTCACAGGTCTGGCATCTTGAATGTCTTCTTTGGGTCTCCACTGCCAACCAGGCTTCACATTCACAGCTTCAAACAATGGCCTATCAGGGCCTACTTTATGCAGGGACACCCCTGCTGCCCTCTGCCTGACCTTGGCAGCTCTCTGAAACTGTGGGGGAAGAACTCATGACCCCTTCACTCTTGCAAACTTCATGCCTCTAAAGCCAGCACCACGTGAATGAAACTGCTGAGTTTGGCTGCAAGTTTGGGATGGAATCTCTCCTACTTTAACCACATTTGCAATTTTTCTCTGCCCTGGACTTGCTGGAGGATTAGCTGGGTGTGGTCTTGCCCTGAAGGTACTGATTCTTTTGTTTACTTGTAAATCTCAAAGGCTCTCCTCAATTGCTTTAATCTCCTTAAGAAAGGGAGCCTCTCCTTCACATGCCTTGGCCTCACCTTTAATCTTCCTAGTGCAGTTATCAGATCCAAACTGTACATTCTACATTTCTTTCTGCCCCATCTGCTCTTCTTCACTGTAGATCTGCACAATATTCACCATTAAAAGCCACGCCACCATTTCTACATTAGGCTGTCTTGAAATATCCTCTGCCAAAGACATCAGTCCATTGCTTTTCAACTTAGCATTAGGCAAGCATCTGGGCTATGGGCAAACTGCTGCCAGACTTTTTATCAAAATATCCCAGTTGATGCCTAAGTCTTTATTTTCCCCTGGAACCACATCTTTTGCAGCCATGCTTTCTTCCAGGCCTCCACTAGAATGGCCCTTTAAACTCTGCTTACAATAGTCAACAGCCTTTCCAGCCCAAAGTTCCAAAGTCTTCCACACTTCTCCAAATATCCTCACGGTCAGGTTCTTCACAGCCAACAGCCCACTCTCT
This sequence comes from Rhizomys pruinosus, assembly GCA_009823505.1. Lineage (NCBI taxonomy): Eukaryota > Metazoa > Chordata > Mammalia > Rodentia > Spalacidae > Rhizomys > Rhizomys pruinosus. Next base: position 3,764,221 of record VZQC01003434.1, on the reverse strand, counting down.
GGTACCAATAACTGTATTAGTCACTTTTCTGTTTCTGTGATAAAGCACCATGGCCAAGGAACTTATAAAAGGAAGAGTTTATTTGAGCTTATGATTGGCGGTTCCAGGAAATTAGAGTCCATTGTGGCGGGAGGCATGGTGGCTGGATCTGGAGCAGCAAACCGAGGATCACATCTCACAAAGAGCACAGGAAGCAGAGAGAGAGCAACTGTAGACCACGAGGCTTGTTAAACTCTCTAAGCCTGCCCCCAACAACGCACTTCCTCTAGCACAGCCACACCCTCCAAGACCTCCAAAAACAGTGTCACCAACTGGAGACAAATGTCTGAATACCTAGAGCCTTTGGGGGACACACATTCAAATCACCACACTTGGATAGGATCAATTTATGTTTACTGAATCAAATCTGATTAATTTCAATAAAGGGTTCAGCATTGTCTATTCATATTGACATTCACAGGGAACAAAAAACAATTCTCATTTTCAGATGCACAATAATGTTCCCTGGGTCACCTCTAGATGCATCACCATCATCTACAACCATCACCTAAAATGTATAATTGTTCAACAAATGATTGTTGGAGAATAGTGAATAAATCAACTAATGAAGGAGCTATAATATATTCAGGTATCATAATCTAATACTATGCTTAAATTTTCTTTAAATCAGTCATAATTGATCTAATTTATTTGTGTACACTCAGTATGTAGACTAAAATAAATAATTATAAAAATAATAATTATAAAACCCATTTACTATTACCATCAGTGGTAATAAGTGGTAAATAATAAAATAAAAATTAAGTCAACATAAAATTATAATTGAAAAATTCTCAAGGTCACAAACACACAGAAAAAAGTATGAGTCATTTATAAGGTTAAAAATGATAGCTAAAAACAGCTCATCAGATAGTTCTGCTATTAACTTATATCATTATTGATCAGTATAAAGTCCATCACAGAAAACCGAATCACTTTCTTCACTTGACTTTAAGAATGTACCTATGAAAAGTGGGTTTCCTGCCAGGCGTGATGGTGCATGCCTTTAATTCTAGCACTCAGAGGCAGAGGCAGTTGGATCTTTGTGAGTTCAGCCTGATCTACAGAGTGAGTTCCAGGACAGCCGGGACTACAGGGAGACCCTCTTTCAAAAAGACCAAAAAAAAAAAAAAAGTAGGTTTCCAAAATGATATATTAGAAGTCATTCCAGCAAGCATACATAATTGTCATTGTGTCATGGGATCACATGTTTGTCTTCAGCTTTAAACAGTTGAGCTAAGCTTTCATTTGCCTAAAATATATGTGTTAAGCAGGGTTTGTAGTGATTTTATGATACATTAATGGATTTTCCTTGCTGACATTAGCAAGTCTTTCATAAAATAACTTTTTCAAAGGACTAGAAATTTTCCCCATTTAATGTTATTCTCTTACATAAAATTTTAATGATGAAATATATTTTTCTACAATGTGGGAGAATTTGGTCCCTTGTCTTAGAAAGGAGCAACTATCCTATCATGAAGGCTAAAGTTTATAGTTTATTTTACTACCTAAACATGAGTTTGCATAAGGGATCATGTTCTTTATAATAATGGTGAATATTGTAACGGTGAGCTATAGGCTTAAACTTTTTGAAAAGAGAAACAACTGGTAATATGTGGTATAATTACTTATGTGCATAAAACTATCATTGTGCTAGATTTAATTGTGATGAGTAGCTTTATCAACTTGACACAACCTATATTGTTATATTTAATAAAACTTTTTCTTTACTGTCTAGTTTTAAGGTATTCTGCACACTCATGAATCGACTAAGCATGCTATATGCCTAAAGACTGCTCAATTTATTCTTCCTCTCCTTTTATAGTATTTTTAGCTGATTTTTATCTTTGTATTGATTATTGGATGCCTTCTTTATTGTCAGTAATCCTACTCTTAGGTATTTTGGGTCTTCAGAAATATACATTGAAATAATCACCCACACAAGACCTATACACGTGCACATGGAGAAGTACACTTCTTTCTCCTCATTCCTTGTTTGCTTTCCCTTTCCATACCAATGTCTTTCTAACTGGTCTATTGACAAACTCATTGTATTAGAATATATCCATCTACTCAATATTGATAACATTTAACTAATAATCATTTACTCTTTCAGCCTTATTTTGTCACACTTAATGTCAAATACCACTAGCTGTGACCATAACATCTACCTAAACAATTCCAGAAGAATAGAAGATGCTTCAGAGGTATGCCAGATCTTGGAAGAATGAAAAGACTGTGAAAGAGAGTCAATCACTTCATGCGTGCTGTCCTTAGTATGGTATATCCTTTTGCTCCTGGCAAGTTGAAAATGATCTTTTCCTTTGGATCTCAACTCCCATTTCACTGGAACACTAGAAAAGGAAACATTTTGCCCTAAAATACCATGTGAAGAGGTGGAGATACCAAGTCCTTGTTGAAGCTTATTAAGAAAGCTACTTCCTCCTGGACAAAAGAATGGAATCTAAGTTTTACCTTTAATACTGGGCAGAGACAGGATATTCAGATCTGCTCCAAAGATTAGAACATTACACACTATTATCTACTCCCTCAAGAGCTAAGCTAGTTGAGCCTGTCTGTCAATCCCCTGGTCAACAGACCAGCTCTCAGGAAATTTTATTCTCCGGAAGACATGCTAATAAGAAAGGAGGGATATATCTCCTTAATGGGATCATGCATTCACCATTCCCCGAAGCTTCTTCCCTGATGCAGTTTCGGATCTTCCATATTTCAGTACTGCCAAGCCTGCCCCATTTTCCAAGTTCTAACTTGGAAAAGTATAACTTTCCTTTTCTCTTCTATCTTTGTCTTGGATAGTGGCCAAAACCCTTGAAGAACGCTTTCCCTGACCTCTGGGCTTTCTCACTGTTTCTCTGAGACCCCTCCCTTTCTACAATGCAGCTGGTTGCTGACCTCCAATGCTGACCATGCCAGGATTGACCCTAATTCAAAAAAGACATAGCTTTCTCTCTTCCTCATCCATCTCAGTCACCTGGCACCTGCCAACATTTAAAGCTTGCCTGCCCTATTATTTTACTGTTGAAACTTAAAGTGAATTGTTCTCCAGCTTCTGTCCAAGCCAGCTTTTTAATCATTTTATTAATGAGTCCAGCAACCCAAGGGGAACCTTTGGTAACACTGTTACACTACACCTCCTTAACTGATACCACCATACTGAGCTGATTAAAATGGCACTCATAAAGAAAGGGGAATGTTTTAATGTATAAGCCTTTTCCTTTCCAGCAAAGTTTTGATGTGCCTTGGGGGCTGAAGATAGCGTTCATATAAATTGCCATAAAGATGAGAATTAAAAAGAACTAAAACAAGAATATAGTTAGTTGATAGCTAAATACAAGCAAAGTGATCTGAAACATAACTCCAAAGAGACTCAGCATCTGTGCACTGAAACGCTTGTTTTAACAAGTCCAACTGTGTTTTCTAACTATGTCAATCCTTTCCCTTGGCTAATGCAGAATCCAGTTTACAGAATATATCAAACTGCAGCCTTCTTGCTGAGAGGAGCAGAAGACTACTTTAATTTCCCAGCTGGGAGCTGGTATTTCATCATGAACCAAGCATATTAAATGGTTGTGTAAATGGAAAGACCACAATGTAGGCTGAATGGTAGCACATCTTTGCAGGATAGAACTTTGATTCAATCTTTTAGGTCTGAGAAGATATGATGTCACAGCTACTGGTTTGGAGATATGAACAGGATATTTCTTCATCTCTTATTCATGTTCTTTCTTCATGCATCCTATAAGAGTGATGGGTTCATTTAAACTTAAGAAAAACAATCTGGGTCAACTCTAAATCTATTGAACTCTGAATGAGATCTAATCACATAATCGAGGGGAAAACCTAATTTAACAATTTTTCAAGACCACATTTAAAGCCCTGCTTCATTTCGAGTTGAACTCGACAGATTCAGATCATCAGACATTGATTTCTAAAGTGAAGAAGCTGTTCAAAATAATTGGTTTTTCTAACTTAGGCTACATTTCCCTCTCACTTGCCATTTCTTTACCAACTTTTACTTAGCTCATATGAAGATTAATGTTGATTGTCAGCCTATGAGCAAGTCTTTATAGGGAGTTCCTACATTGGTTCACTGAGGTGGGAAGACAGACCCTACATATGGGCAGCTCCACTCCACGGTCTAGTCTCTAAGACCAAATAAAAAACAGAGTAGAGATAGTAAGCTGAGCTCCAACATTCTTCTCACTCTGTAATGTGACTAGCTGTCTCACACCCCTGAAGCCATTGCCTGATCCCTGATCCCTGGTGTGAATGGACAGTACTCTCAAACCATAACCACAGAAACACGTCTTTAAGTTGCTTTTTTTGTATTATGTTGAAGCAATGAGAAATATAATGAATACAGCCAAAAAATACTCAGCATTATAGTTAACTCAAAAGTTACATTATTCATCAGTCCTAAAATGTTTAAATTTGTTTGTAATATGTCATGTATCATTCTAGCTGTCATATATATATATATATATATATATATATATATAATGAAATACTTAGCTCCATTCCTCATGAAATTTACACTCTAGAGAAGAATAAAGCCATAAATAAATGACTTGAATAATAAGGGCTACAGAAAACACATAATGTGAGAAAGTGATAATGTACATATAGAACACGATAAACACAGGATTGTGTGGCAATGTTTTATCTATTTTTCAATTATTTTTACTGCCCCTAGTCTCTATATTCCCCAGATCCTTTCTCATTAATTTAAAACATTGACTTTTCAGAAACTCAACTCTTAGACTAGTTCTTCTCTGCCATAGTCATAGCACAATGATATCACAGTCAATGCAAGTCCAAATCCCTGTACGCATGTGGATGCTATTATGTTTATAGATGATGATATCTCATGAGGAGCATATCCATTCTTTCAGACGCACTGGCAGTGCCAGTCTCTAGAAAGCCACTTCTTACAGACTAGTCACTTCTTTCCTGTACAGTTCTGTACTCCCTTTCTTTTTAAGAACAGCAGCTTTTCTGGAGAGTTCTTTTTTCCCCATTGCTATAAACAGTGCTTCCAATATTTGATTCAGGCACAAGTGGGCCAATTGTAACAGCTAATGTAAAAAGTTGAACATTAAAGCCAAATATATTTTTCTAAGGTATCATCTAGGCTGGAAATTGAATTTCCCATTTCTCTGAGCTATCTCTTTTCTCATTTTCACCCTTCTTATATCATTATAGAGTCTCACTAGGAAGCTAGGTGGGAATTAGGTTTATTTTTAGGTATTCCTACAGAACTATAGCTCTAGAATATTTTGTAACAAACATGGTTTATTGAATCTTTTTGGCTTTAAAAGTTTGTTTTTTTTTTACTTCATATTCAGTTCATGCTTCCTGGGGGGGGGGGGAATCTAAGATTGTTGCCATAAAAAATAGTCAAGAACAATGATAAGAATTTGTCTTCTCACAGTTTTACCAAAAACAACAACAACAACAAAAGGCTTGACTCAGATGATGTCAGGAAGCCAGAGTTGTGTTTTCTGAAGTCATTCATACCATCCAGCAAAGTGGCAAGGTGGATGTCTACAGCTAACTCAGCTAACTCCAAATGTGGTAGTTGTGACAAGAAACTTCTGAGAGGCTCCATAGCCACACATGAGCAGAGATAGCTCAGCATCCTGCAGGATTTTTTTAGCTACTTACCAGAGCTGCCCCACTACTCTCCATCAATTCCCATGAAATTTCTTCCTTTGTTCTTCGAGAAAACTCAAAAAAAAGGCAAATTTAAGATTTTGTAAAAAAAAAAAAAAAAATCCAAGAAAAAAAAAAAAAGATTTTGTGTCAGCTGTGGTGGTTCACACCTTTAATCCCAGCACTTGGGAGGCAGAGGCAGCTGAATCTCTGTGTTCAACACTAGCTAGGTCTACATGGCAAGCTCCAGGCCAGATGGGACTAAAGGGAGACCTTGTCTCAAAAAGACCAAAAAAAAAAAAAAGATTTTAAAGATCTATGTAGTTGAGTCTAGAGAGATGGCTTAGTTGTCAAGAGCATATACTACTTTTCCAGAGGAATAGAGTTTGGCTCTCAGAACCCAAGTCAGGTGACACACAACTAACTGCCTGAAACTCTAGCACCAAAGAACCCACCTGTGCTAGATAACTTTAGTGTCAACTTGACACACCTGGGTTGAGGGAGCCTCAACTAGGGAATTGGTTCCATTGGACTGGCCTGTGGCCACGTCTGTGGGGTATTGTCTTGATTGTTGAGCAATGTGGGAGGGCCCAACCACTATGGGTGGTGCCACCCTGGGCAGGTTGTTGGGTACTATATAAGAGGTCAGGCTGGGCATGGGCCAGGGGAGCAAGCCAGTGAACAGCACTCCTCCATGGCCTGTGCTTCAGCTCCTGCCTCCAGGTTCCTGCCCTGAGCTCCTGCCTTGGGCTCCCTAAGTGATGAACTGTGACCCGGGAGATGTAAGCTGAATAAACCCTTTCCTCCCCAAGTTGGTGTCGGTCAGAGTGTTTTGTCACAGCAATGGAAGATAAACTAGTATACCACCCCATCTTCCATCTTCCATGGCATGCACATACACCATACATTCACATGGACAGACATGCAGGCATCTAAGTAAAAACAAGTCTTAAAAAAATGTGTTAAAAGAACTAAAAAGTCAAAGAACTACATGAAACTCTTGTCAGTGAAACATTTTTCTGAAGCTTGTTTTTAGATTGAGGGGTTTATGCATGTGATGGTTAGTTCCTCTTTTGACCATTTGTGTCCTGAGAATCAAATTCAGGTTGCCAAGTTTGGAGGCAAATATCCTTTAACCACTAGCCTTCATGCCAGATTATAGTTCTCATTTTTCATTCTTTAAGAAGAATATATTTTATGATAAAATCTGCTCCTTAACAAGAATATAATCTGTAGTAAAAATCCAAGATTGAAAATAATGTTTTTAAATGTATTGGAACAAAGATAGTCAGCCCCACTGTTTAGCTTATGTGGTATTTTTCTACGTAGTTACCTGTTTGGGAACTAAGTAATCATTTTCAAAGCTGTAACCATACACTTCCCTCTGTAACATTGTTTACCTTCAAAATCTCATCACAAAATGAATCAAATGTAGTAAGAGAATTGGTTGATTTACACCCAATCCCTTTGCCAGGTTATGATCGCACGATGGCAGAAAATGATCAGACAAATGGCAGAAAATGATCAGACAAATGGCAGAAAATGATCAGATATCTATGTGTTTGGTTTAATGTACGAAGAGCTTAAGTCTGAAATCCTAGACTCCAGAAAGAGCAAATAATTTAATTCAAATAACTTCTTTATTCCAAATCATATAGTCATAATCGGATCATAGTAGAATAAGAAGCAGGGCTGACGAATGAAGGCAGAACAATAATGAAGTCCAGTTCATATCTGCGCCTCAACACAAATGCATTTGGGAGTTTGAGGCAGGAGGATCACTGTGAATGCCAAACCTAGTGTAGAGTGCACAGTGAGATTCTGTTGAGGAGAGAGAGAGAGAGAGAGAGATCACAAGGAAGGGAAAGGTAGAGAAGAGGAAAGAAAATAAATGAGAACTAAAGGAAAAATGTAACAAAAAATTAAATCCAAGAGCCTCAGGATATGCGATTAAATGTTTCTCAGGATCATCCCTTTTCTAACTAAATACAGTAAAGAGGACACATTCGTGAGACAACATATAGGAGGATTACTTTTTGTTATGTTTCATTGGAAAATTTATAATGATAGCTTTATCCAGTTAGTTTCTTTAATATACAACCTTTTCATATGTCCTATGATATCTGTCTCTTAAGTTATAAAATGAGGAGGCTGAAGAGATGCCTCACCTGTTAAGAGCACTGACTGTTCAATTCCCAACACCAACATGGCTGCTAACAACTGTTCAAAAGTCCAGTTTCAGAGGATATGATACCCTCTTCAGACTTCCACCATGGGGTCTACATGACTCCAGTCTACTTACAAACATGCAGGCAATACACTAATACACATAAAGTAAAAATGATAAATAAAAATATTTGTTATAATAGTAAATATAAATAATGTATATAAAGATTCTCAGTAATTATAAAAACTTTACCAATATTTGAGCAGGAGGAACCCAGTTATGAATAAATCCTATGAAAATGACAATTATAGCAGTAGGGTGTGTGTTCGGTTCTGGAGCTGATAGGAACACTTGGAGCCACCCGACACGGCTCTAGACAGGTAAAAGCTTAGGACAGAGTGACTTTTGTGGTGCTGGACAATTGATTTCTGGTCTGTGGCAGAGGACCTGGTAGCTGGAAGGGGCTAGGTTCGTGCCCTAAGCCCGGCGGGTCGCCTTTCCCCCCTCGCAGCCGGAAGGGGTCCTGAGCTTCTTGGGTCTGGCTCTGGTGCCTTACTCAGGTGCCAGGGCACGGGCTAAGCCAGGCATATCCCCGCCCCTGCCAACAATTGGAATTGAGGAAGAGAGAGTATCTAGTGGACTGGATTAGGAGAACTCTCAAAACAGGAAAGGAAGAGTGACTTAGACTTCCAATATCCAATCTATAAACAAAAGTGAAAGCCTGAAAACCTAGACAAGTCAACACTCCATAAACAAGGAGGGGGAGAGGAAGAAAAAAAATCTGTAAGAAGGAGGTAAGCAAAACAAAAGAAGCGTTCAGCCCTCAACACAATGAAAAGGCATTTGTGATTTGAATCACAAAACGGAAATCCACATGCCAGGGACAGGACAAAGGGACAACATGGGAAAGGTGCAGGATAATTCCATACCAAGTTCTACCAACCCTGTAGGAGATAGGTACAATGGGATCCCCTTGGAGGTGACCCCAGAAACAGACCTTAGAGGAATAATTGCAGACCTATGCAGAGAAATTAAAGAACATAAAGAAGAATTCAGAGAACTAAAGGAAGGGATTGACAAACTCCAGAAAGAACTGGAGAGAGAAAAAAACAAACACCTTAAGGAAGTAGAAACACTGAAAAAGGAAGCCAACCAACGAAGTAAGGAGCACGAAGAAGAGATTGAGAAACTCAAAAAAGAAATTGATATATTAAAGAAATCACAGGATGAAATGAAAAAGGAAATAGAACACTCGTCCAATCAAGAAGAAAGGAAAGGAAAAAGCCTTAGAAATAGAATGGAGGAAGCTGAGCAAAGAATATCAGATCTGGAAGATAACACAGAGCAACTAAAAAACTCAAATAAAGATTATGAAAAATTTAAAAATACACAAAAGTGGAACAACCAGGAAATATGGGACACTATGAAAAGATCAAACCTCCGCATCATAGGAATAGAGGAAGGGGAAGAATCTCAAGAGAATAGTATTGAGCATATCTTCAACACAATAATAGATGAAAACTTCCCCAAACTAAAAATAGACAAACCCATTCAAATACAAGAAGCACATAGAACTCCAAATAGACAAGATCAGAAAAGAAACTCCCCACGCCATATCATAGTCAAAGTGCTAGATGCCCAAAACAAAGATAAAATTCTGAAGGCCACGCGAGAAAAACAAGTCACATACAAAGGGAAACCCATCAGAATCACAAATGACTTCTCGCCGCAAACCATGAAAGCAAGAAGAACATGGAGCAAAGCATTTCCAGTGTTAAAGGACTATGGATGCCAACCCAGAATACTTTACCCAGCAAAAATGTCGATTACACTTGAAGGAGAGAGAAAAATCTTCCATGACATAAGCAAGATGATAGAATACATTTCCGGAAAACCAACTCTCCAGAAAATACTTGAAGCAATTCAAAGGGCAGAAGAGAAGAGCAACTATCCTCAAGCACCTAGGGAAAGAAACTAATAAAAACATAATCATAGGAGCTGAAACAGAGACTAAAAGTCCAAATGGATAATAAGGTGAAAGGAAGCAACATCCATCTTTCAATTATAACCTTAAATATTAATGGGCTGAACTCCCCAATCAAAAGGCATAGACTGGGAGAATGGATTAGGAAACAAAATCCATCTATATGCTGTCTACAAGAAACCCATCTCAATTTCAAGGACAGGCACCAACTTAAAGTGAAGGGATGGAAGAAAATATTCCAAGCAAATGGTACCAAAAAGAAAGCAGGAGTTGCTATTCTAGTATCAGATAAAATAGACTTCAAAGCAAAAGAAATCAAAAGAGACAAAGAGGGCCACTACATCCTTATTAAAGGAACAATTAACGATGAAGACCTCACAATCATGAATATATATGCACCAAACGCCAGCGCACCAAACTTTGTAAAGACAACTCTTCAGGACTTCAAGGCTCAAATTAACCCCAGCACAGTAATAGTAGGGGACTTTAATACCCCACTAAGTCCTTTAGACAGATCAACAGGACAAAAGATAAACAAAGAGACATCTGAACTGAATGATACAATACACCAACTGGATCTCACAGACATCTATCGAATATTTCACCCAAACACCAGAGAATACACTTTCTACTCAGCACCCCATGGAACATTCTCCAAAATAGACCATATACTGGGACACAGGGAAAAACTCAAAAAATACAAAAAGATTGAAATAATTTCATGCATTCTATCAGACCACAGTGCAATAAAGCTCAATATCAATACCAGGATAAGCCCTACACCGTACAAGAACACATGGAGACTAAACAACACTCTACTGAATAATGAATGGGTCAGGGATGAAATAAAGAAAGAAATAAAAACATTCCTGGAACTGAATGACAATGATAATACAACACAGCAAAACCTATGGGACACTTTAAAGGCAGTCCTAAGAGGGAAGTTTATAGCTCTAAGTGCCTACATTAAAAAAACAGAAAGAGCACAAGTGAATGATCTAACACAGAGGCTTAAAGTACTTGAGAGAGAACAACAAATGAACCCTAAACGCAGCAGACAAGAAGAAATAACAAAAATCAGAGCAGAAATCAATGAAATAGAAACAAAGAAAACCATACAAAAAATCAATCAATCAAAAAGTTGGTTCTTTGAGAGAATAAATAAGATAGACAGACCTCTAGCCCAGTTAACTAAAAGAAAAAAAGAACAACTCCAAATCAATAGAATCTGTGATGAAAGGGGAAATATCACAACAGACAATGAAAAGATCCAGACAACCATAAGAGATTACTTCAAAAACCTATACTCTACTAAATTTGAAAACCTAGAAGAAATGGATGAATATCTGAAAACCTGGGAACCACCAAAGCTGAACCAAGAAGAGATCGACAGCTTAAACAGTCCAATAATATATGAGGAAATTGATGATGTAATAAGCAGCCTCCCAAACAAAAAATGCCCAGGCCCAGATGGTTTCACAGCAGAATTCTATAAAATATTTCAAAAAGACCTACAACCATTACTACTCAAGCTGTTTAGAAGGATACAATTGGAGGGAGTTCTCCCAGATTCCTTCTATGAAGCCAGCATCACACTAATACCAAAACCAGGCAAAGATGCAACCAAAAAGGAGAACTATAGACCCATCTCCCTAATGAACACAGATGCCAAAATTCTAAACAGGATACTGGCAAATCGCATACAGACACACATCAAGAAGATCATCCATCATGACCAAGTTGGATTTATACCAGAGATGCAGGGATGGTTCAACATACGAAAATCAATAAACATCATCAAGCATATAAATGGACTGAAAGACAAAAACCACACCATCATCTCAATTGATGCGGAGAAAGCCTTTGACAAAATTCAACATCCCTACATGTTTAAAGTCCTGGAAAGAATTGGATTGGAGGGATCATTCCTTAATGTAATCAAAGCCATATACAGGAAACCCACAGCCAATATCATCCTAAATGGGGAAACGACAGCGGCATTCCCTTTAAGGGTAGGAACTAGGCAAGGCTGCCCTTTGTCACCACTCCTCTTCAATATAGTGCTTGAAACCCTTGCTAGGGCAATAAGGCAAGAAAAGGAAATTAAAGGAGTTCTAATAGGAAAAGAGGAAGTTAAACTATCCCTTTTTGCTGATGATATGATTGTATACTTAAGGGATGCTAAGAACTCCACCAGTAAACTCCTAGAAATGATTAAGAACTTCAGTAAAGTGGCAGGATACAAAATAAATCTAGAAAAATCAGTAGCCTTTCTTTACACCAACAATAAGCAACTGAAGAAGGACTACAAGGAGACCTTCCCACTTAAAATAGCCTCAAAAACAATAAAATACCTAGGAACAAACCTAACCAAACACACCAAGGATCTCTACAACAAAAACTTTAAACCTCTGAAGAAGGAAATTGAACAAGACATCAGAAGATGGACAAACCTCCCATGCTCATGGATTGGGAAAATAAATATAGTAAAAATGTCCATTTTACCTAAACTCATATACAGATTTAATGCAATCCCAATCAAAATCCCCAAGAGCTTCTTCACAGGTTTGGAAAAAAAAATCCTCAATTTCATTTGGAAAAACAAGAGACCCCGAATAGCCAGAGCAACCCTGAGCGAAAAGAGCAATACAGGGGGGATCTCTATACCAGATTTAAAACTATACTACAGGGCTATAGTTATAAAAACAGCTTGGTACTGGCACAAAAACAGATCAGTTGACCAATGGAATAAAACTGAAGACCCAAACCTGAGCACATACAACTTCAGCCACCTCATATTTGATAAAGGGGCCAAGAAGACACAATGGAGGAAAGACAGCATCTTCAACAAGTGGTGCTGGCAAAACTGGATCACCACTTGCAGAAGAATGAAGCTAAACCCCTACCTCTCGCCTTGCACAAAAGTCAATTCCAGATGGATTAAAGACCTCAACGTGAAACCCAAAACTCTGGAGGTAATAGAAGAAAAACTTGGCAGCAGACTACAAGACATAGGTGTAGGAAAAGACTTCCTAAATCAGACAGCAGCTGCACAAGAAATAAGATCGATAATTGACAAATGGGACCTCATTAAACTCAAAAGCTTCTGTACATCAAAAGAAACAATAAAGGAAGTAAAGAGAAAACCCACTGAGTGGGAAGAAACCTTTACTGCAGATACATCTGACAAAGCATTAATTTCCAGAATATACAAACTACTGAAAAAACAAAGAAAAAAGAAAACAAATGAATCACTCAAAAGATGGAGCAAAGAGCTGAATAGAGACTTCACAGAGGAGGAGCTAGAGATGGCTGAGAAGCATCTTAAAAACTGTTCAACGTCACTAATAGTTAGGGAAATGCAAATTAAGACCACTCTAAGATATCACCTCACTCCGATAAGACTGGCCAGGATCAAGAGAACAAATGATACCAAGTGCTGGAGAGGTTGCGGGGAAAGGGGAACACTCATCCATTGCTGGTGGGAATGTAAACTGGTACAGCCACTATGGAAAGCAGTGTGGAGAACCCTTGGAAGACTCAAAATGAGCTTGCCATTTGATCCAGTCATACCACTCCTAGGTATATACCCACAAGACTCATCTTACTGCAGAAATACATGCACAGCTATATTTATTGCAGCTCTGTTCACAATAGCAAAAAGCTGGAACCAACCCAAATGCCCCTCAACTGCTGAGTGGATAGAAAAAATGTGGTACATGTACACAATGGAGTTCTATGCAGCAATAAAGAAGGATGATATCATGAACTTTGCAGGTAAATGGATGGAGCTGGAGGATATTATATTAAGTGAAGTAACACAATCACAGAAAAACAAACGACGAATGGTATCCCTCATATGTGGATGCTAGCATCAATAACCCAGTTATTAATATTTCTTGTGAAGAAGGATGCATATTAAAAGAACAACAACAGAAAGACTGCATCAGAAAACTGACTGAAATGGTGAACCGGGAGGGGTGGGAGGAGCGGGAGAGGGACATGGGTCTATATTCTATTAATGTATATTTAATTTAAAATTACATGTTATTTTACTCAAAATTTATATAACAATAACTATGGGATTAACATATACAAATGTTGTCTATAATTTTTGTGTTATGCAGTATCATCTTGTAACATCCTCTTTTACCTGTAGGATAATTTAACTTAAGGATTTAAGTTTGCTTCCCAAATTAACAACATGCACTCACCCAAAAAAAAATGGACAAATTTGATGAAATTTACACCTTGATCCCTGCCTATAGGTATGTATACTACAACTGCCTTTTTGAGACTCATGGGTCAAAAAATAAAATAAAATTTAAAAAGGGGAGATACAGTTACATATTAAACCTTTTTGTCAAAAACTTTCAATTTAATCTTAAGACTAACCATGGGAAAAGATTTGTATGTTCCCACAGGTCAAAACGTCACCAACTCAAAGGCTGAGAAAGAAAGGATACAGCCTTCCGTCGTGTAGGTTGTACCAAGAAATACCAGCAGAGAAGTTCACCCATCTTAACACTAAAAGGAAGAAAAGCCTCAGACTGCTACAGGCATCAAACATCTCTGAGGACCATAGGTGTAACATCTGTTTACAGTGAGTCCTAATGAACTTTACCTTCTAGGTGCAGCACAGTTTCAATATGAGAGACCTCCTTACCTCTTTTTCATAGAACAAAGAAAAACAGGGTGGTAATGAAGTCATCCTTTAACGGTAAATTAGAGCTGACTGTTATAGAAGTAATCTCTTATAAAACTGGAAAAACTGCTTTCTTTAATTGACTAATATACATAGGAACTGTAAAAAGGATTATTGTCTATTCAGAAACAAATATAATACTAAAGTCTCTTTAAGTAGTTCATATAATTAATACAAGAGAGCACTGATAGCAGCAATGGATTATTCTGCCAAGGAGATGCTAGCCAGGGGACCCAACCCCCCCCCCCAAAAAAGGTTAAGGCTTATTGCCTGTAAACTGGGATATCTGCAAGAAAAGAGGTGGTAAGGCCCGCCCTGCTGTCAATGACCTGATGTAACCATGGGAGGATTGTATCGAGATCACACTTACAAGTATACAGTTGGTCTCTGGAATACCAGAGAGTGTTACCAAAGGCCACTGAACCAATAAAGCAAATGTTGGTCTCCTTGAGTCAAGCAAAACTCCTCCACCAACATCAGCTACACCTCACTTGCTTGGAGATACTGTGCAGCAGTGGCAGCCATATGTCTGTATATCCCAACTTTATTTGATTATTAGCTCTCTCCTTGGAGGAATAACTCTTGGATGTTGCCACAAGCTTATACCCTCTAGTGATTAGGAGATTTATATGCCACAGTAAGGCCTTGTCATCTTTCTCAGGGGAAAAAAAAAGTAATCCAGGGATTAACACACCATCCAAACCTCTGTGTCTATACCAAAGTAACCTACCATAGTAACTAGCAACGTTTAAATACGTATATATCTAATCGCTTGTGCTTCATTAGTAGGATTGAAAGCTTATCCCTGGACAATCAGTCAGCCCACGAAAGGAAATAGCTAGAACTGATCAGAGTCCAAAATGACATCTCCAGACAAAGTAGACTGTTGTGCTTCTTGTCCACCTGTGCCCCATCTCTAAGCCTAAGGAACAATCTGTGGAAGATGGGGAGTGGTATATTGTAGGGGCTGCGATTGGGGTGAACGGTGAAACTACGACATATAGACTGGACACTTATTTGATCAAGTTGATTGAACATTCAAGCCCCTCCAGCTGGATGGTGGGAGCCTTGGGCTGTGTGGGCTGGGGCACAACTGCTTGCAAATTGATTTTATATGAAGGATGCTTGTTCAAAAAAAAAAAAAGAGCTAGATACTGACATTTGAACTAACTGGGAATATAAAATGCTAGTTGTTTTATTTATAGTTTGTATTGGGTTGGTCTCTATATTTTTTCTGAATTATACAACATCACAGTGTAACACTTTCTTTTACTTGTAGGACAATTTAAAGGAATTAAGCTTAAAATTTACTTCCCAAATAAGTAGAAGTCTTAGTCCAGTCATATAGCATTAAACAGCAAAGTGTTTATTGGGTAAAATTTATTTAGCAGGTACTCAACTCTGCCCAAGCTTTATCCACCAAGTATAAGATATTTTAAGGCTTAGTGAATTGTTTAGATTAGTTAATTTAGGTGTAGGTTTTGGTGGAAATGGTAATACAATTGAACTAATTGGGAATATAAAATGTTAATTGTTTTATTTATAATTTGTATTGGGTTAAGGTATACAAATGGCCTATATATTTTTTCTGAATTACACATCACATTATAACACTTTCTTTTACTTGTAGGACAATTTAAAGGAACTAAGCTTAAATTTCCTTCCCAAATAAGTAGCATACAGTCAATGAGAAACAGTTTGGGTAAATTTAATGAAAGCTTATGCCTTGGCTCCTGTTTATGGGTATGTGTAATACAACTTAGGCATCTATAGGTCAAAACATAAAAACAAAAAAAAAAAAAAGAGGGAGGTGGGAGGTGGGGTACTATCCTTTCTGGGATACAAATGGAAAACTCTGTGTTTCAATCCTATTGATAAATTTTCAATTTTTCTGATCTTGAAAATAACAATGGGAGGAGAATTTTATGTTCCCACAGGTAAAAGTCACCAATCTAAATGCCTGAAAACATACAACTTATGGCTGTGCAGGATGAACTGGGGAATGTCAGCAGAGAGGTTGACCCATCTGAACACTAAGGAATGAGGAACATCAGACTGCCTGAGACACGGTCACTGAGCATCTCTCTGAATAATATTGGGGTTGACTGTTAATAATGGATCCTAATGCTGAGAAACCTTCCTACCTCTCCCCCCCGCCTTTTTTTTCGAAAAAAGGAAAACAGGATGGTAATGAAACCACTCCCAAACTGTAAACTAGAGCCAATTGTTACGGTGGTAATTTCCTATAAAACAGGCACAACGTATTAACTGATTGATAGGCATAGGAACTGTGAAAGGATATTTCTCTATCTAGAGCCAAATTCAATAGTAAAGTGTTTATAAGTTGTGTAATTAAGCAAAATATATTACTACAGGAAAGCTCTGACATCAGCAATGAATTATTCTGCCTAGGAGATGTTGGCTAGGGGATTCAAACCCGCCCCCCCCCCCAAATTATAAAGGCCTTTTATCTATAAGTGGGATATATGCAAGGAGAAAGGCAGTAAGTCCCTGTTGTCGAAGACCTGGTATGAGCATGAAAAATGTTATGAGACGTCACTTGCTAGCATACAACTGGCCTCTGAAATGCTAGAGAGCGTTACCAAAGGCCACTAAAGCAATATAGCAAAATATTGGTCTCCCTGAGACAAGCAAGACTCCTCCGTCAACAGCTACACCTCAACAGCCTGGAGATATTGTGCAACAGTAGCAGCCAAATGTCTCTATATATATCCCAAATCTATTTGGCTATTAACTCTCTCCTTCGAGGAATAACTCATAGTGGATGCCACAAGCTTGTGTCCTCTAGTGGTTAGGCGATATTATAAGCCACAATAAGAACTTGTCACCCTTTATAGAGAAACCACAGTTTGCAGATTACCATACCATCCAAGCATGTGTCTATGCTCACAGCTTAGCTTGACATAGTAATTGGTACTGCTTAAATGCCTGTACATCCAATAGCTTGTGCTTTGTTAGTATGACTAAAAAGGGTATCACTGGGAAAGCTGTCAACCCATGAAGGGAAACAACCTGAACAGACTGGACTCCAAAATGACAACTACAAAGAAATTAGACTGTTTTCTTCTCACCCACTTGTGCCCCTTTCCCAAAGCCCAGGGAACAAACCGCGGAAGAGGAGGCGTGGTAGATTGTAAGGGCTGCAGAGAGATAGGGGTGAATCGTGAGACTATAGGAATATAGTCTGGACTCCTGATTGATCAACATGCCTGTGCATACAAGCTTCTCCAACTGGACTATGGGAACCTTGGGTTGTTCAAAATTTGGACATAGATACTTGCAAAATGCATACTGAGTAACAACAATGTTATCTGCAAACAATTGTGTCATTATATTGTAGAATCCCTTAAAAATAAAAAAATAAAATAAAATAAAAAAGAGATCAGAAAAAAAAGAAAAGGACAATTATAATGAATTAACTTAAATCCTTATGATATATAGATACGCTAATATGTCATCAATATATGAATTATTGCATTATAAGGTAAATTCGATCAAGAATATAAATTCTGCTTCTGGGGCTGAGTGATTAAGAACACTTGAGGCTCTTCCAGAGGACCTCAGTTTGATTCCCAGCACCCAAATGCTGCCTAACAAACATCAGTACTCCAGGTCCACAGGATCTGATGCCCTCTCTGATCTCCATAGGCATTGCACTTACATGGATAGGCAGGCAAAATATCCATACACATAAAATAAAAACAATAAATAAATGCTACTTCTTTAAAGTCTCTGCTTTGTTTTGTTGCTGAATGATTTTCTCACTCATGTCCATATGACCTTATTAAAATGACTGGCTGTCAACAATATGTAGCTATAGCTATTGCATCATTTATTTCTCTCTTGAGGGTCACAAATGTATACGTCGGCTACTGAACAATTCATTGCATATTGTTCAAATATTAATGAGTTATTCCTGTGTTTCTCTTGTAACATATGATATACAGTACAGTGATAGTTTTTCAAAACTCTTCTAGCATGTCAATTTGCTAAGGATAAAACCATTAGCAGTAATGATTTACTATATTTTTAAAAGGTTATAACATGCAATTTAAAAATGATTAACCTTGTTCTACTTCACTATTGTTAGTTCAATTATTTTGGTTAATAATTTCACTCTTCTTGGTGAGTTAGTTCAGTCATGAAGACATGTTCCATAGGTAACAGGTTAAAACAATCACATTTAACCGGAATAATTGAGGTTAATAAATCCAGATTACTGAGCAATAAGCAAGAGGATTATGTGTATCTTTAACATTAGCCTCTATGTGAAAAGGCAACTACCTCCAAAATACTCTGGACTAATATCATTGATAATAGCTTGTAGATAATATTCTTATGATTGTGAGAACAGGGTTTATTGAGAGTCAATACTAGTCCCTAAACTTGTGCATTTCAGGCTTTCTTTTAAATTTTTGAGACAGGGTCTTCTTGTAGCCCCAGCTGACCTGGAACTTGCTACATAAACCAAGCTGGCCTTGAACTCACAGAGATCCACCTGCCTCTGCCTTCTGGATGCTGGGATTAAAGGCCTGCACAACCATGCTTGGCCAACAGGCTTTTAATGTATACAAGATGATTAGATATTAATTAGATGCCTCTTAATTTTCTTTCATTTTTAAATTTTTTTTGATCTTTTTTGAGACAGGGTCTTCCTGTAGCCCCAGCTGTCCTGGAACTCACTTTGTAGACCAGGCTGGCTTTGAACTCACAAAGATCCGCCTGCCTCTGCCTCCCAAGTGCTAGGATTAAAGGAATGCGTCGTTTTTAAATTTTTGAGACAGGTCTCACACTGTAGCCCAGCAGGCCTTAGTCATATAAAGATCCACCTGCTTCTGCCTCTCAAGTACTGGGAGTGAAAGCATATACCACCAATTTGCAAAACATTTCTTGAAATCATTTCTTTTTGGAAAATTCCATTTCTTTTCCAAATATTACAGAAATTGGTAATGAAGACTGGTAAAGCTTACTCATTTTGTTATTTTTAGCTATGGCTGACATACAAAAACATAATATTAATAGGATGCCATCTATATATTCTTTGTATAACATTTGAATCTTTCACATCATATTTTTCATTATTTTATCCTGTAAAATTTCAAAATATTTTCTTCTGGTGGAGTTTTATAATATTCGTAAAATCATTTATTATAATATTTGAACCCTTGGCTGGGGGGGGTGGCATACACCTTTAATCCCACATATAGTCTTAAACACTTTAGATAAACTGAGTCGTTTAATCTCCCAAGCACACCTAATAAGGCAGGAATTATCATTAACTCAAGTTTGTAGATACAGAAGCTGCGCTTTAAGACACCCTTGTCTTTCTCAAGGCCCAGGGTCCCTAACCGGTGTCCTCTTGTCTCTTAACACATTTCGAGGAACTTAAAACCTATGTAACTGCCTTTTACATTATCCAAAAAAAAAAAAACCCAAAACAAAACAAAACAAAACAAAACAAAAAAACAACAAAAAAACAACTATAGTGTTATGCACCAGAGCGTGAATCACCTAACTTCACTTACCTTCATTTTTTAAATGTAATGTGATTGGCCTAGAAAATCCATCCTCCATAATGATAAAACAAGCAAAACTCAGCTTTTCTTTAAAAAAGTACTTTGGATAGGCAAAACGTCATTTTACATGCTCAGAAAGCTAAATATTTTTTTAAAAGCAGTTGGCCAAGCAAATACCCTTCCCACACCCAAGAGCCCCATTCCAAAGAATTGTTTAGCTGGAATGGGCTCCAGAGGGTGTCTGACTTAATAATCTCATTTTACAGATGAGAGTCCTGAGCTCTTGGACTTTAGACAAATTGCCTGGGGACATGCAGTTAGGTTCTATGTATGGTGATAGGAATAGATTCTGACTCCATGGATGCTGAGCATACTGCCATGTCATGCTGCTTCCAAACCCTTTTATAGATTTGATCCTAAATATAGAATTTGATAATTTAATTTGAAATATTCTGAGAGAAAAACAATCAGC
The DNA here is from genome assembly GCA_009823505.1 of Rhizomys pruinosus. Classification (NCBI taxonomy): domain Eukaryota; kingdom Metazoa; phylum Chordata; class Mammalia; order Rodentia; family Spalacidae; genus Rhizomys; species Rhizomys pruinosus. Next base: position 3,743,644 of record VZQC01003434.1, on the reverse strand, counting down.
CAATACAATATGCTTCAACTCCCCACATATAATCTTTTAAATGACATGTGGTGCATACTGTATCAAGGGCAGTCACTAGCAAAATTTTGAGTTTCGAGCTATTTGGACCATAACACTTGAAGAGAGGTCTACATCTACCAGTAGGTAAAATGTGGACCATAATGAAAAGTCTCTCCTGTTAGCACAGGTGGAAGTCCACCTGGAAGTCCACCTGGAAAAATATTAAGAGTTAGAGTTAACATGAGGACATGGCAAGACACCAGCCATCTGTCCACTCACAACAATGCACTGCAGGGGCATCATTACCTTCCAAATGAATCTAGTCAAACAGCAGAGTCCTGAATAAGTGTGTTACTTATAAACAGTTTTTGTCCATGTGCTTATCAACAAGACTTTAAGAATGTGTTAAACGGGGGCTGGAGAGATGGTCTAGCAGTTAAGAGCACCTACTGCTCTTGCAGAGGACCCAAGTTCTATCCCCAGCACCCACATGGCGGCTGAGAACCGTCTTTAACTCCAGTTCCAGGGGAATCCAACACCCTCTTCTGACCTCTGAGGCATTGCACGACATGGATGCACAAACCTGCACGCAGACAGTACATTCATACACATATGAAACTAAATAAAAATAAATAAATAAATGTGTTAAACTGAAATCCAACACAATGCTAACAACCCCTGCATCTTATCTACCTGTTTATTCTTTAGAATAAAAGTCTACTTTGGGAAAGTCAAGAAGTTTTATTGCTTCTAAAACTAAGCTTGATGGCTTGAAAAGTAACACTGAAGGATGATTTGTATTTGAATTTCTTTCATTCTGGGAAGTTAGTATCAAATTGAAAAGGGGAACAGAAGCACTAGTTTATTAAAAGTAAAATTTTAAGCTCAGCTCCTTCAGGAATTTGCTATGATGTACACTTGGTGGAAACTGCCTTATCAGATTCCACAAATACAATAAAGTAGGATTATGGTTCTTAAAAAGATGTCACATCAGAATAATAATTTGTGCAAATTATTTTTTAAAAATTCACAGTACTTTACTAATACTAGCATCTTAATCACATCCAACTGTGGCAGAAAATGATTTGTCATATAGGACAAGAAAATCTTAGTAAGCAAATGTGTACTGAGAGTCTGATATCAAAGACTGGAGAACCAATTTACAGAAAGGAAAAAGGAGGAATCAAAAAGGCATATTGATACTTTGCTTTTCACTCTCTTAGACTACTTCAGCTGCTTTAACAAATCGCCACAGACTGGGTAAAATACACACAATAGAAATATGTTTCTGATAGAGGTTGAAAGTCTGAGATAAGGGTACCAGCTTGGTCTGCTTCTGGTCACTGTCATTTCAAAGACTTCAGATGGCCCATCTTATATCACATCCTGGGGAAAAGCAAGCCTTATCATCTAAAGGCTATAGTATCCCATGACTTAAATGTTTCCCAAGAGCACCACTCCCATATTATCACACTAGGATTCGAGATTCAACATATAAAATTGTGAAAGTATGCATTCAACATTCAAAACAGTGAATTGAATTTCAAGTTAGGTACTACCAAATAAGATGCCCAATTATTTGGTTAATATTACAGACATTTGTCAATAAATTATGCAAGTAACAAAGATGTAAATTAAACTGTATACAAATACAAAGAAAATACAAATAGATGAACATTTCATTGAAATTTGAGAATTGTTTTAATGAGATAAAATATTATTTGCTTAAAATGGTTCCATAATCTGGGTATTGTGTTGCATACCTGAAATTCTAGCAGTTGGAAACCTGAGGCACAAGAATCCAGACTTGGTTACATAGTAATTTCAAGAAATGTCTGTGCTACAGGAAACCTTGACACAAACAACAATTTAAAAAGTCCATACAAGCATGCCCCTAGGAACAAATAAATAGCTCAAAAGCTAGATTTAGTACCACAAATATCTATTTAGTAATAACTGTGTACTAGTCATTGTGCTAAGTGTTAAGATACAAACAAAAACATAACAAGATCTTCCATAAATATACACTATAATAGAAGTGGCTGTATGTGGTCAGTGGCTACCTTATTCATTAGTAATGAATATAGCACATTTCCAATCCCTCAGAAAGCTCTACTGAACAAGATGCTTCTAGATTCTGCATTGCATGTGGTAGATTCAAAATCAGGAGGTTTTTTGTTTTGTTTTGTTTTGTTTTGTTTTGTTTTGTTGAATAGACTGATATACTTAAGGGCAAAGATATTAATCGAGGTTTAGAAAAGAGGTCATATACAGAGTTTTGGAGATTTGGTTTAAGGTTTCAGATTTTTTTTAGATATACAGTCAGGGTATCTGATTCAGATACCTTCCAGGAAGGAATAACTAAAATGTGGGGGAAAAGCTGGGCGTGATGGCACAAACCTTTAACCCCAGTACTCAGGAGGCAGAGGTAGGCAGATCTCTGTGAGTTCAAGGCCAGCCCCTTCTACATAGGGAGCTCCAGGCCAGCTGGGACTAAAAGGGAGACCCTGTCTCAAAATAACAAAACAAACAAACAAACAAACAAACACATTCTGATAGATGAACTACCTTTAGACTATCCTTAATCATGGTATATACCCAGACCAGTTTTTCCTCCAGTTAAAGGTCCTGTTCCTTCCTGCTCCTGATCTTTGCATATTAACTTACAGGGAAAAAAAAAAAAAAAACCAATAAATATCCCATCTGTCCCTTTTGTTACCAGAAATTCCTTTAATGCCATACTATTAGCATATTATTACTGAATTTAGCATTAGGAGTGGAAAAGTAGCTCATCCATCAAGAGCAGTGGCTGTTCTCACAGAGGTTCAGGTTTCAGTTCCCTGGACCCATATGGTAGTAACAGTCCTCACTCCAGCTCTAAGGCATCTGACCCCATTGTCTGCTCATTGCAGGACACAAAACACTCATACACATTAAAAATTAGCACTAGAAAAACTCAAAACATGCATAGTATCCTATTGATAATCAAAACATCAATATATGTTTTCCAAAGAAAGAGAAAAATCTTTTTAAAATATTCAAAATAAGGTTATAGTCAAAGAGAATCATAACAAGCTAAATATTTCAGTTTGAAATAGAAAGACAATTTTTTTCCAGCTATTGATGGATTTTGAAACTTAGGAACTTGAGAAATGTTCTGAAAATGGGCATGACTAAGAATTACACTTTTTATTTTTTTTTTATTTTTAAATTTTTTTTTAATTTTTTATTAATTTTATGTATTTCTGTATGTGTATGAATGTACTGTCTGCATGCAGGTCTGTGCACCCGTGTCGTGCAATGCCGCGGAGGTCAGCGGAGGTCAGAAGAGGGTCTCGGCTTCCCCTGGAACTGGAGTTCTCCTGGAATTGGCGTTACAGACGGCTCTCGGCCGCCATGTGGGTGCTGGGGATCGAACCCGGGTCCTCTGTAAGAGCAGTCGGCGCTCTTAACCACTAGGCCATCTCTCCAGCCCCAGAATTACACTTTTTAAAAAGCATACTTGCTGTATGAAAATTTTGTTTTAATGGGATTAGAATTTTACTTTGATCTCTAATTATGAAAACTCACTAAATAGGGTTCCTTATAAACAACTCTAAATACGAAACAATGCAGAATTATACAGATTTCAAAGCTTTCTTCTTCCCTTCCTTTTGTATTTAATGTAGGTGCTGTTACTTCAAGACAAAGCATCATAATATTAACCCTCATTCTTCTCATAAGTATATCTGATATTTGGATTTGCTTAGTTAATATGCACTAATTCATTTATAACTGACTTTATAAAATCATGGAACTGTGCCATTAGGATATAGATGAGAGCTAAAATCTTTTTTGTCTAATTGGTGACACAAGAGGTAGAAACTTCTCAGGCAGTTTGGAAACTTGCATTTCTGGTTCTTGACCTTGGTCAGAAACTGGAAAAGGCAGTTTGGCCTTGCCAGAGGCCAGAATAGCAGAGGTATTTAAAGGACACTGCTTTCTGCTCTGCTTTCTGGTTATCTTTTTTTCTACTTTTCCGGAAGTAACCACTCACAGACCATCTCCTAACTGATTTTTTTGATCTCTGCTCCTGAAGGGGGAATGTTAGTTAGGTAGCTAGCTAAATAGGGATGAATGGGTCTGGAGGTGACTGAAGATAGACTCCACCCAATGTTCATCTGGACCGCACCTATCATATTCTTAGTAACACTAGAAAGGGAAGCTGCACAAATGCCTCCTTTAGGATTTTAAAACACCAAATGAAAAAGATAGCAATATCAGAGCACTGTGGCCCATTAAAAGCAAGCTACTTTCTACTGATCAAAAGAATGGAACTGTGTCCTGGGTGGAAAGATGACATTCTGATCTGCTCTAAAAATTTGAACATTACATATAACTGAAGCCAGGATCTTTGCAAGAGCAGCCAGTGCTCTTGACTGTTGAGCCATCTCTCTAGCCCCCTGGTTGACTTTTGAAGTATTTCCATATTATAGGTATGTGGGGACTCTCTGTTTTTGTTTTAGATTAGACTGTTTTATATTTTCTGGCACTACAATGAGCAAATGGCTCATGGTGAATACATTTTTTTTCATTTTAGAATTATGCATTTTTTTCCAATGGTTCCTGCATCACATTGTTGAATAATAATATTTGAAATCAAGTTTTTCACAGCCCATGTTCTCATTGTTAATTCTCTGTCATCGTTTCTAATCCCCTTAGCTAAAACAAGGTTATACAAATCTTCATATGAACACACAGTACATCTTATATATGTGCATATAATTTGTTTGTATAGTCATCTGTGTCTATATGAAGCTAAATATAAGTTCTTACTAATGTTTTCAAATTTAATTCATTACCATGTGGAATACTCTGGGAAACTCCTCATCCAATAATTCACATACATCTCTCTCCTATCTTAGAGTTGAGTTTATATATATATGTATATGCATTTTATAATATAGGAACACATAAAAAAGTTTTACTAGTGAGGGACCAGTTTTATGAAGCTATTTTGCCTTTATTTTTAGACTCCACTGACTTCCAAGGGTAGCAAGGTCAGGATCTTCTTCCTCTAGCCTTCTCAGTGACATTGTTCCATGCAATCATAATGGACTTGTCACACTCTGTATATCATCCAGTGATGATTTCACCTCATAAATTGCCTTTCAGTTTGCATATCATAAGGTTTACCCTGTGCCAAGGAGCTCTAGAGGTTTTGACAGTTGTTCACTGTCCTGTATGTGCTAGTAATTTAATATCACATAGAGTAGCCTTACCATCCTACAAAAAACTCCCCTGTGCACCACTTATATAGACCCTTCCCTAACCTATAACAACCACTAAATCAATTATTAGGCAGACTTTGTACATGTATAGGAACATAAGTACGCCATCGTAGAGTAACTTTGTTGGCAACACACGAAATCTTCATGCTTCTGAGCAGAAAGTTACTGCCCCACCTCACTATGAACTTTAAATTCCGACGATTGTGTGTCAACAGCAGTGATGCTGATGGCTCTTTTTTTTTTTTTTTTTTTTGTCGCTTTCAGGCGTGGTGGCGCACGCCTTTGATCCTAGCACTTGGGAGGCAGAGGCAGGCGGATCTTTGTGAGTTCAAGGCCAGCCTGGTCTACAGAGTGAGTTCCAGGACAGTTGGGGCTATAGAGAGAACCCTGTCTCGAAAAGACCAAAAAAAAAAAAAAAAAAAAAAGAGCATAGCTAAAGAAAAATTGTCCCTTTTTCTCTTGATTGCTAGGTAGTAAGTCAGTTTTCCTTATGTAAATTCAAACAACAAAAACTCAAAATGGGCTAATAAAATAAATGGAATCTAGGAAATGAAATCTATTTCCCTGTAGCTACTGTAGAGCCACCCAACTCTCTCTGCACTTCAGGGGGAGGAAAAAAATTACTCTTTCCTCGTGCTTTCAGCTACTGTTATTCGGCTCCAGATAAAGGGATTCCAATCCCACCCTCATCAATATAGTAGGTAAATGTACCTGCTTGGAGCCATGACCCTGACATATGAAAAACATAACAGGTGCTTTTGCCAGTATTCAGATACAAGTTCATATTCAAGACCAACAGATACGTGACCTCTCCAAAAGTCTGAAGAAGCTATACAATTCAGATGTTAGATTTCCACCTCTAGGGTTTTGCATTTACTCACCTCCAAAGTAAGAGCCGTCTGTCAATTTCATTTCCTTACTAGATTTTGTGATGACCCCAGCAACTCCATGTTGAATGAAATACATTTTTTTTCCTACAGCTCCTTCTCGAATGATATAATCTCCAGGTTGAAAGACCTCAAATCTCAACTTGCTTAGCATGGCTGTCACAAAATTAGGATCTGCATTAGCAAAAAGAGGCATTGTAGCCACCAGCTTCCGACAGTTGAAGTTGACTATCTCCTGAAAATAAAAAGAGAAAGCAGATATTAAGGAAAATATTAGTCATATCTGGGAGAAAACAACATGTGGACATTTAAAAAATACATACAGAATAACTGCTGCTTGAAGAATTTTAAATAGGTATATATAGGTATATACATTTTATCAAGTGATGAATTTTGTTTTGCTTTTGTGTTACAGTTTCATTCTCAGTACCAAGTATACTAGAGGAATGTAGTAAATGTACAATACAGGTTTAATTTGCCAATAAAATCTTCCTATTTATGTCCCATTCTGTATTTAAAATTAGAATTTAATTTGAAATTTAAAATTAGAAAATTAATATGGCTTTTATCATTGTCTTAAGAAAACTTCAGTCACACAACTGTTAGGTGCAATGTTGCAGTTTCTGTGCTTCAAGATGCTGAACAGTCCTTTGAAAGAAGGACTCATTAATTTTAAAAATCTTTTACAGTAGAGTAAGGAAAATGTACAAAAGAAGTTACCAAAAGGCAACTAATGAAAGATTGTAAATTATATCTGCATTTTGGGGGGGGGGTGAAAACAATCTTCTTTCCAAAGTCATCCATAAGAAGACTAGAACTGGAAAGAGAACATCTTCCAGTTTGTCAGCTTGTTTGTTGTCTAGGTACAGTAGAAAGCTCTGCATGTCTGATTCCATTGTACAGATTCTGGATAAGATTAGTACATTTTTTTTTTCTGTATTTAAAGAAGTACATGGAAAAACATTAATCTTGTAGATCTTAGAATATACAATGAGAATTTCTTAGAAATCTTTGCATAAAAGACTTACCATCAAAGAAGTTCTCATCAAAGAATATCAATGGGACATGGTTGAGCTGAATTTGTAATCTTACTTAAGCAGCATGGGAACAGGTCACCTCCCCAAAGATGTAAAGACAATAAAGCGAAATGAGGATGTTAACAAAGTTTGAGCATTGGAAGGCTTTGATCGTGTTTCACAAAACTACCTGATATTATTCTTGCATTGGTAAAACAATCTAGGGGCTGGATGAAGAAAATTTGAGACATATATAATAGAATACTATGCAGCCATTAAAAGAAAATAGCTTCCTATCATTTGTGAACTTGAAATGGATTTGGAAAATTAAACTAAGCACAGAAGGAAAAGTCCCACATGGTTTTATTCAGATATAACATTTGACTGAGTAGAAGTTGAGAGAGGATAGTGGCTGCTAGAGGCCAGAGGAAGTCAGAAGAGACAGGAAGAAGTCAGTCTCAGAGGATTAAGTTATATTTAGATACTACTAACAACTCTGATCTCCTATTGCACAGTAAATAAAGAACAATGGCACATTGTACAGTTCTGAAAGCTAGAAAGAAGAATTTTGAATGTTTGTACCTTACAGGACATATGTTTGAAGAAAATATATATGTTATCTGATTTCAAAACTAGGTAGCATATACATGTATCACAACATTTTATGTAGATCTACAACTTCTATGTTTTTAAGTACCAGTTAAAAATAAATTAAATTTAAAACAATTCCAATGGATACAGAGAAAACAACATTTTTTATCCACATGAGAAAAAGAGGATGGTTCATTCTCAAGGATACATTGTGAGTTCAAAACAGCAATGTCTCTAACAGTGATATTTTATGGAAGATGATAAAAATACTAAAAATGAAGCAGTAATTATAAAATGAAATGAAGCCACAAAGATAAGAGATTGCTATTAGATGTGGTGCTAGGTTAGCATTAACCAGACCCAAACAATACAGTTAACTCTATAAGGCTATATCAGTGGGAGTGTTTATCACTCTCAGCTGGCCCTGAAGAGATGGAGTCCAAAGTATGCATCTCTAAGTGTTTCCCTCCCAGTAAGCACTCAGTAAATTCACATTCATATTGAGAAAAGAGAAAAAGAATGAAGAAAGGATAAGGGAAATTTACACCGAGAGACATCAGGGGACACTACCTTGATTTGATAGGCCCTAACATAAATGACAGAATGCATGAAATGCAATGGGGGTTTATGGAAGTGTGCCAAGGGGAAAAGGGCATAAAGAGGACTAAGATGTTGTCAAGCAAATGTTATGAGAAACAAGTATTATGTATATAAAAGTTATGCTTTCTGTATTGAAAATATTTCTATGAAAATTAGCAGTAAGTTGGAGTTAAAATTCATAAACTACTAAAAAACAGGTTCAAGAAGGCGTGGTGGTGCACGCCTTTAATCCTAGCACTTGGGAGGCAGAGGCAGGTGGATCTTTGTGAGTTCAAGGCCAGCCTGGTCTATAGAGTGAGTTCCAGGACAGCCAGAGCTACAGGGAGACCCTGTCTCAAAAAGACCAAAAAAAAATAGTATATATAAAAAAAAAAAAAAAAAAAAGGGTTCAAGAAAAAAAATGACTCACTCAAAAGATGGAGTAAGGACCCAAACAGAGACTTCACAAATGAAGAAATAAAGATGGCTGGAAACATCAGAAAAAGAGCTCATCATTGCTAATAATTAAGGAAACACAAATTAAAACTACTTTGAGATGTCATCTTACTCTGGTAAGACTAGCTATGATCCAGAAAACAAAGGATACCCAAGGCTGGAGAGGTTGTGGGGAAAGAGGAACACTCATCCACTGGTGGTGGGAATGTAAATTGATACAACCACTATGGAAAACAGTGCGTAGAACTCTTAAAAGACTCAAAATGAGCCTATATATAACCAAAAGACATCCTATCACAGAGATACATACACATCCATATTTACTGCAGCTCTCTTCACAAAAGGGAAGAACTGGAAGCAAACTCAGTGTCCCTCAACCTAGGAGTGGATAAAGAAAATGTGGTATATCTACACAATGGGATTCTATGCAGCAGTAAAGAAAGATGACATCATGAACTTTTCAAGTAAATAGATGGAACAAGAAGCCATTATGCTACGTGAAGTAATACAGTCCCAGAAAAACAAATGACATATGGTATCCCTCATTTGTGGATCCTAGCATCAGATCTCTACTTATAAGACAAACTGAGTAATTCTATTTTTTCTTTCTTTTTTAGTAAATATAATACCTGATGTTAATCATCAACATGCTATGTAATGTAGGAATGTAAAGTAATATTTTTTCTTTACCTGAATACAACTCTACTGTCAAAATGTTAATCCTTAAACATGTTTTGGGATTAATCTATAGTTTATTTTCAGATGTCATAATTTTGGCCTATGTGAGGTGTTGTATATATGCATGTTTTGGAGTGATACAAAGTAGAAGGAACAACAACAAAAAAGACTGGGTAAAAGAACTGACTGAATCAGTAAACTTCCACCCAAAACAGTAAGTATTTTACTCTATTAACATCATCGAAAATGAAGGGGGGGGCAAACCAAAAATTCCCTCTAAATTTTTCACTTAAAATATTTTATATAACTTATAAAATATTAATGTTATTTTTATGTGAATATTTTAAAGTATCCAGACAGCTCAATTAAAATATACTGTTGCCTTTTCTACTTACATTAGGCATTGTATTTGAAATTAATTTGAGCATCTGAGAAGGAAATTGATTTTTTTTAACTTTGTTAAACTGACAATAAATAATTCAGATAAGGAAACTATCATTGCAGGCATAAGAGGATTTTGGAATTATGCAATATTAAGTACTTGCAAGCGAAGTTGGTGATTTACTGATAATTATGAAAGATGTCATCATAAAGGATATTTTCCATAGTTCAATATATCTGTGTTGGAACAATGAATGGTAAGAGTGTAATTACCATAATATTTTTGCATAGAGTTCCTCACAGGAAACTGTATGAGAGATGACAGTTCCATTTATTCCTTGGAAAAGCTTAGCCAGATCCGAAATTACAGAAGAGCAGACTGGTTTAGCACCTAGAGGGAATTTTCGCCTGCTGAATTTACCCACTGTGTTCTCCAGTTCCTAGCTGGAAACTAACCCCAAAGCAACCCAGTGAATGAGCTCACATGCTTTGGTAGATGACAAAATCATTCCCCTCCAATGTTTTAAGTAAGAAATATTTGTTTTCAAGAAGAGTCTAAGTTACAACTCAAGCAGTAAATATATCCATATTATTTCAAAAGTGTCTTATAGATTATGTGAGATATAAATTAAATCTCATGAATCTATGGAACAGCTGTTCAACCAAACTGAACAAGATGTTCAAAACTTTTAAGACATTTGCATGCACATGCACACACACACACATCACACACACACACACACACACACACAAAGATTTTATTGAATAATGTCTTCTGGATGTTTTCAATACTTTGATAACAGTGACCCTGCTACAGAATGGCTTTAATTGGCTTTTATTTTTTCAAATGCACAGAATCTACCAATTAGCAATGAGGAACCTTAAAATTTGCCTTTATTTTTTTAAGGTTTTTTTTTTTAATTTTTTATTTAATTAATTTATTTTTCTATGTGTATGAATGTACTGTCTGCATGTAGGTTGGTGCACCCCGTGTCATGCAATGCCGCAGAGGTCAGAAGAAGGTGTCGAATTCCCCTGGAACTGGAGTTAAAGGTGGTTATCATGTGGGTGCTAGGGATCAAACCCGGGTCTTCTGCAAGGGCAGTTTGCACTCAACCGCTCGACCATCTCTCCAGCCCCAAAATTTGCCTTTATTTTGACATGTAGTTACGTTCACAGAAGAAAGTTTTTACACATAGCTATTTTCATTCTTTTGTTCATGTGTAACCGGGTTCATTTTCTGGTCATAATGTAGAAAGCCCTTGTTTTTATGCTATATCATAGACATAATTAAGGGCACACATTAGAAAACTATTGAATTTTTGTGTATTTCATACAGAATATCTCAATCAATCTTAGTCACGTGTACCCCTTTCCCTACTGGCGTCCTTCCATAGCCCCCACACTGGAACTCATACATTCTGTCATCTGTGCTATGGCTATTTTTTCAAGTTAGTGCCATCCCCAGATGTTCCTCAGTGCAGTTCATTTACCGCGGTCTAGTCAGCTTATCGCTTTAAAAAGATTAGCTCTTCCTCATGCAGAAGTAATTAACTACCAATATTTCTTCAGCTAAGATTGGGGTCTGTTGCCCATTCCCTAGTTTGATGCTGTTTCTGTCTGCTTGAGTTTGTATGGGTCTCGTGCATGCTTACACCACTGCTGTAGGTTCATATGAGCAAGGTCCCAGGAGCTTATAAGACTGACTCTATTTTCATGTGGTCATGCACCTCCTCCTTGGCTTTTAAAATCTTTCTGCCCCCTCTTCTGCAATGGTCCCTGAACCCTGGGTGAGTGAAGCTTAATATAGGAGTCGTGTCCAAGAACCCATATACTCTGCAGACTCCTAATCTCAATGCTTTGGTCATTTGTGTTCCTGGTCCTCTGTTGGATGATGGAGCTTCATTAATTAGAAATGCGAGGTTCATTAGCTTCCTCTTTACCCCTTGTTCTCTGTCTCAGGTACCTTAGGTGTAGAAGTTGCACTTGTATATGTGTCAGTTAGGCTTGGGCAATTCACAGAAAATGTCTGTACATGACCAGTTGTATGTACTCTTTAATAGTCTTGATCTGGTGCAAAAGAATCTTCTTTGATGAGTGGTGACTGAGATACTAAACTGTAAATATAAGGACACATATTTTACAGTTAGTAAAAATTACATTAGTCTAGAGATATGATAGCCTTGGAGTTTTCTTTCAGGTCTATGACCTCTCCAGTATTTAGCTATGTTTACAGGACCACATATGAGTTTCCTCCAATTGAGTGGGCTTTAAGTACAAGTTTTAAAACAATTAAAAAAATTTTTTGACACAGGGTCTCCCTGTAGTCCCAGCTGTCCTAGAACTTGCTATGTAGACAAGTCTGGCTTTGGACTCACAGAGATCCACCTGCCTCTGCTTCCCAAGTACTAGTATTAAAGGCATAAACCACCACACCTTGGAAAAGGGAAAAAAATATAAGTTTTAAGCATGGTAGAGATTATATATATATATATATATATATATATATCATATGCACAATTTTCTGATTATACTAATGGATCCTGGGCTGATCTTAACAAGTAGGGGATATGGCAAGAACAGGGTCTTGTAAAGTGTCCATAGTCTCACTCATAAAAAGGATTTAAGAATAAAAAGGATATTTAAGAATGGAGTCATGCTGGGTGTGGTGGTGCACGCCTTGTATCCGCACTTGGGAGGCAGAGGCAGGCGGATCTTTGTGAGTTCAAGGCCAGCTGGTCTACAGCGTGAGTTCCAAGGACAGCGCGGGCTACAGGAGACCCTGTTCTCGAAAAGACAAAAAAAAAAAAAAAAAAAAAAGAATGGAGTCATATAAAAGCTTTGTAACAATTTTATTAGAGTTTAAGAAATAATCTTCAGAGCATGAAGCTGTAATAGCAGCAGCTGCCTTGTGGAGGAGAATAGAGGAGAGAAGGAAAAAAAGCCAGAAAACCAGGCAGTTTTAGAGCTGCCATGTAGGTCAGAGGGAAACACGGTAGACTAGTGACCATGTCTAGGAGTAGAAGAGAGTTGTAGAGAAAAAGGTAAAGAAACCCCAAATTGGGGCTGGAGTGGTTAAGACCACTGGCTGGTATTTCAGAGGACCAATGTTTGTTCCCAGCACCTGTAAGAGAGGCCCACACTGACTCCATTTTGAGTATAGTCACCATTACTGGAACCTGCCCAATTCAGGGAAAAGGTCAATTGCTCAAAGACAGTTGTTCAAGGCCTCAAGAACAGCTAACTTAAACTTGTTGAAGATAACTGTTGGTATGTGAGGGCAGATGGAATGACCCAACATTTCCTCATTCCGGTTGCAGGATTGTGTCTAAAGATAACTGTTGGTATGTGGGGTGCCCTTGGGCTGACCTAACCATGAGCTGTAAGCCTGTTATTATCCAATAAGGCTAAAAGTTACCCAAACCCTGCTAAAATTCCCCTAGACCCTGTATAAAAGGCCTGCGAGCCAAGTTATCCGGGTCGGAGCCTTTTCCCTCCCACCCCAGCATGCTGGTTTACTTCCCCCCCCCAAAATAAAGTCTTGGTTTTCCATCCCTTGGTGTGTCTGTTGTGGATTCTCGAACCCTAACACGCCCATTTGGCAGCTAAAAATTTTCCATAACTCCATTTACAGGGAATCTGATGCTCTCTTCTGACCTCCATAGGCCTTCCTCATCAAGAAATACACACAAATGCATAAAATTTAAGAAATAATAAAATATTTTTTAAAAGAAACCCAAAATATTGAGGCATCCTCAAGTATTGGGGAAAACATGATTAGAAAAGAGGTATAAGGAAAACAACCAGAGATTACAGTTTTCTGTTGAATTCAGAAAAACAAGAGTATTCATGGAGAACAATGAGAGAAAAGAACACATTCTCATTAAAGCATTAGGTATTCTGCTCATCTCTTTAGCATGACTTAAGGTTAACCTGCCTCCCTAGGGTTGGTCTGTGACCAATGATCTGGAAAAACTGGTAAATTAAGGTTCCAACCAGGCCAGAGACTTTTATTTTTTGACCAGTTAATCTTATGGGGATTTTTATTACTCTAACAGTAATTATTGCTCAAACATCCTCAGTACTCATGCATTATGCATGAGAGGCCCTTCTAAGAACTTAGACGTTCAAAAGGCATCTAGACCTGGGGACTTTTTCTTTTCTTTTTTTTTTTTTTAACATTGAAAAATACACCTGGTCACTCTAAATGGTATCAAGTGAACATTTAGAACATTCTAGATTATATTTTCATTTTTCTTTCTTTCGAATTCAGTACCATAGCTAGATATACCCAAAGAGCAATTAGAGATATTTAGGGGCATTCATAAGGCAGCAATAGCTTTATTTTTGACAATTAATGTCCTTGCCTGAGTTTTTTCCTCAATGCTTTACAAAGAATAAGTTTTCATTGCCACAACAATCGTGTTTCAGGTTATTATTGCTTAGTAATAAACCAGTGCTAAGTAATCTCTACTGACCATACAATTTCAAGAGAAAGAATTATGGTCTAAGCATCAGGCCACTTGCTTTGCTGATTTGTTATTTTGATGGATTTTGAGAGTTGAAGATTTTTTATGTATTCTGAGAAGTCATTTGATGATTAACATTTAGAATGACCATAAACTCTGAATTTAAGTATCAACTTGACACTGGTTCTCTTGAATTGCATGTATTTTGGATGTCTTTCATAGACATTTGATGACAGTAAGGCGTTAAATCAACTGTTATACATTTGACTGCTATTTCTCCCAGAAAATTTAAAAATCTGCATGTGGGAGATTTTGTAAATGGCAGCATGCATGTTCCAGTTTGCTTCAGTTTTAAAAAATTAGAATTTATATTAAACATCCAACAGTTAGCCTATCGGAGTTATATTTTAGAATAATAATTTTTGAGTTTTGGGACTGTAAAGAAAGGTGCTGCAAGAGGAGAGATTCCTATTTTTGTTGTTTGTAGGGGAGTAGTCACTTGAATAAAGTTTTCAGACCTTGTTAATAACTTCTTTCTATTTCTTCTTGAAAATAATGCTTTAGCTACTTGTTCCTCAAATAGTAAGTATCTCTGATTCTTTTGGTATAATCCCCAAAGGAACACTGTCATTTGAGTTTAAGTTAAGGATGCAGAAGAAAAATAAATTTAAAGAGACTCATTAAATATCCATTTTCAGTGAGTTATTCACTAGTAATGTTTTCTCCCCCCACCAACCAGGAGAAATATCCTAAGAAAAAGAGAGCAGACTTAGACATGAGAAAGTTTTCACCTGGTTCATAAGACTGGAATATATTCATAGAAATTAGCTAACCTCTTTCAGCCCTACTATGGAGACTTCCTGTCATCTAAATCAAAGTCATGATACCTGGTGCATACACTAATTCACACTTCATAGTTTATAATTTTCTATTCTTTAGAATGAAAAAAATCACTTATGTTAGGTCCTTAAAACTTTACCCATTTGTAATTATTTTCTTTTTATTTTTCTTAAATGATATTTTAGACTTTTTTTTTTTTACTTTTTAACCACTTTGAATGCCACATTTTATGCAGTGGAGGCAATTTATTTAAAGTTGATACATTTATTGTGAATTTTATAAAAAATTTTTAGTTTGCCAGGCCTGGTGGAGCACACCTTTAATCCCAGCATTTGGGAGGCAGAGGCAGGTGGATCTCTGTGAGTTCAAGGCCAGCCTGATCTTCAGACTGAGCTCCAGGCCATTTGGGACTAAAGGGAGACCCGGTCTCAAAAATACCAAAGAAAACCTTCATTTTCTGTTCTATTGGTCACCAGCCATATGGCGTTACCGAGCACTCTAAGTATGGTTAGTATAGCTGAAATTCAATTTTACTGAATTATAATCAATTTAAGTATAAAGTTCAAAAATTGTCAGTTCAATTATTTAGAAAGCAGGTGTTTGGGCACAACAGCCTGCAGATAGGTTTTGCATGAAGGATGCTTGTACTCATGGATTATCACTTATAGCTAAAAATGAAAAAAAAAAAACTGAGAGAAAGATGCAGGACAGTTATGGCAGAATGCATGATATGGGATGGGGGGGGGGGGGGGGAGGGAGGGAAAGGGAAATAAGCCTGAACTGAATTGGAAAAAATGTATGAAATGCACAAAGCACCAATAAAAACTAATTAAAAAAAAAAAAAAAGAAAGCAACCATGTAAGGAAAAACTTGGCCAAGCAAATATATCCTGTTAGCTGTAAAATATATGCAATCTATACATTTGTCTGTTTCTGAGGAAAATATGGCATTCCAATTAAGATGTGTTATAAAACAGAAATGTGTCCCATATTATGCACTTAGACAAAAATAGAAGCTTTCTATTATTGATGACTTTATATAGACTGCATGCAATATTATATTTGTAATAAATTTGTTATATGTAAAACACATTTCACTTCTTTAATGTAGCTACTAGGAAATTTAAAGTGGCTTATGATCCATATATTCATTATGCCTTATTTCCATTGGGCAATGAGGAGTACTATAAAGTAGCTGTGATACCATAGATATTGAGATTTGGAAAGGAAGATGGTCTTATGCATTTCCAGACATTTACATTTTTATGTGAAATTGTTGTGGAAAATATGGTGGCCGAGAAATCAAGAACTTTATGTAGAGATTTGGAGAGCTCACCCTTCATACCTCACCAGAAGTCACAGATGAGCTAGGGCTCAGAAGTTCTAGGCATAGTCCAGTTTAGCTTGCAGGTTTTATAGAGTTCTATGTATATTTTAGGAACCAATTCATTGGTAGTTTCAAACTATAATTTTTTTGTAATTTGCAACTTAGTTACCTATATCTCACAAAATAGTCATAGCACAATTTTAGATGATTCTTTTCATGGTTAAACAGTTCAAAGTCAACTACAAAGGCTGAGTTACTGGCAGCTAATTTATTATTATTATTGTTGTTGTTAATTATTTTGCAACAGAGTTAGTAAACATGACAGTTGCAACAGGGATCGCACAGATAACTATGATATTTATGGTTTCCTGAGTTCTCCATTGTTTGCTTTATTTCTATCAGCTTATGGTGAAGGATTTATTAAGTAAAGGATTACATGGGAGCTACTATGTGCTAAAACACAAATATAAAATCAGGATAGAGGAACTAACATGCAATTCATATGATGAGCAATATTAAATAGACAGATTATATATTTTTCCACTTCAAAATAACTTGATGAGGAATTTAGCAACATGACATGAAGTACAATCGACCTTAGCTAGATTAAGCCTGTGGGAAAAGTGAGAAGCTGCATGGTGGTTCGGTGCTGATGCCACTAGGCTCCCACGTCATAGCAGGATGCCAAGCAACAGGCCAATAAAGACATGTGAATACCTAAACCTAGCTGGGACTGACATGGCCAACTGAAATTATAGGAATGACTTACAATAGGGGTAGAAACTGGACTAACGCCTTTGACCTAAACTTGCACCAGAAAGGAAAGCTCCTGTTTATAATGCAAACAAACTCACTGAGCTATGTGCTCTGGTGGCCTGGACACCTGACCTTGATATCTGCGGACCCCACTTTGCCCTCTATCCAAGTTAGTGAATGAATGTGGGTGTGGGCACTGGAGGGGCTGTGGTACTGTCATTAAAAACTGTGAGAATAACTGAGGACTATGCTTGACATTGTGCATAGGAGCTATTTTAGGCCTAGGGATCACTGATAAGAAAATAGTAGAACCAAGGTTGTAGTCCATCAGTTCATCCTGGTTTAAATAAAAGTATGAGTGAGGCTTGGCACAAGAGAACAGTTCTGTGATATGTCTGAAGGGACAAACTCTTGGCTCTTAAAACTAACACTACGAATAAGGTTGAATGTTCATTTAGATACAGCTGTAATGTGCCTTAGCAGCACCATGGGAAATGACTGCTTAGCTATTTTTTATCTCATTACACTGGAATCTCCTTTTCATTAGCCTCATAAATTTTCCTGTTCCCATCATGCATCTTTCACTACAAAAACGTCCAAAAATCCAATACCAGGTAAAAAATGGGTAAAGGTAACCATATCCTAGGAAAAGCCCAATCCCTCCCAGTAATTTCTAACCTTTCCCTGACTTAACTCATGAATATTTCACCCCTGTGTCAAAGCTTGACTATAAAAGGAGCTATCCTAAATGCCTCTGGTGCAGTTCTTTGTTGAAAAACCCATATATCTTCTTGAGTTTGTTCTTAGGCCCTACCTAAAGCATCCTTGGGCTATCTTATCTCTGAATTTTTTTTCTTCCATTGACAAGAACCTGGAAACACTTAATAGAGGTTTCCTACTTCCCTCTTTGTCACTAACACTTCCTCAGACTTCACCTGCCATGACACACTATTTGACTTCTGTAGATCAATGTTGAACCATGATTTAGTTTGATCCTTGGAAAATAAGATTTAGATTCTAAGACTTCCGAAAATAATAAATTAGTATCTAGAAATGACTAGCCAAAGGTAATTTGAAGTGACCTTACTTCTAAGAGAGTCATTTGCATGAGCTCATTACATGAAGCCTTTGAGGAAAGTATTAAAATAATTAAAATGAAAAATTAAGAATATTAAATCATTCTTATCTTGTGATACAGATTCCGAATACATCTCCTGTTCCTGCAGCTTCTGATCTTCCCTTCATGTACAGGAGCTTTATAAGGACTGCCGAAGTGCATAACAAAGAGCTTGCAGTACGGAGATTTTGGGGTTGGACTGGCACTTGTAGAAATGATTTAAAAATGCTTAGGGCCTGGAGAGATGGCCTAGTGGTTAAGAGCGCCAACTGCTCTTGCAGAGGACCTGGGTTCGATCCCTAGCACCCACATGGCAGCTGAGAACGGTCTGTAACTCCAGTTCCAGGGGAATCTGACACCCTCTTCTGGGTGCACAAACCTACATACAGACGGTACATTCATACATATAAAAAATAAATAAAAAATAAAAAAAATAAAAATGTTTAAACACCAACAAAATATATAACAGTGCTGGGCCTGGTGAGAACACTTTTAATCCCTCCACTCTGGGGGCAGAGGCAGGGGCACCTCTGTGAGATCTAGGCCAACTTGGTCTATACTGTTAATTCCAGGGCTACTGGCTTCAGGGAGACACTATCTCAAAACCAAATGAAATAAAGACAAAAACAAAAGTCCAGCTTGTATAAGGATTACTGTGACCAGTGAGGGGAAGGACCCTCCCTGTTATTCTTGAGAGGAAGACAGTACCTCTGTGGAATTATTTATGGAATTTTAAAAAACGCAGCATACTAGGCTCCAATCCAAATTTACAAAATCTGAATCTAAACTTCCAGGGGATATGACTCAAAGTCTCTACTTACACAGTCGAGTGTGGAAACCACAGCTCCCAAAATAAGCGAGTATCCGGAAGCCTAAATCTACTTGAGGGAGGAACTCACATATGCACATATTCAGCATAATGTAATTATAAATAATAAAAATAGTTTTGGCAAAAGTCAAGAGACAAATTTTAAGACATCGTAAAACTCCTTTTATTGATATGTTAGAGTTGAAGGTAAATTGTGATTTACATGTACATTGCACTAAAATAAAGTTTGGAGTACTTTGAAAGAAATCTTGTTCCCATTTTGCCTCCTCAACAAATTTGCATTGGTATGGTGGCTTGTCTTCTAAATTACAAGACATTTCACTGAACATTTAAGAAAATCAGCCCAGATAAGCAGATATTATTGCTTTAGAAATGTTTTGAAAATGTATTCAAGTACTGAATGACAAGGTGGGAGCCTGCCTTCATTTTTTTTACCTTGAAAACATTTCTCTTGATTTCTACATTTGTAATAAGGAGCACTTACAGCGGGCCATCTCTCTAGTTAAGATATTCTATTTTTTCAAGAGCTTTTACTGAAAGTACTAAACAATTTGAGTGTCAAATATTATGTAATACACAACTGGAGTAAGAAATGTTTATCTTAAGTAGTTAGTGTTTTAGAATTTCAAAAAGTAATGGGTAAAAACAAGAGTAATTGATGAATTTCTATATTGTCTCAATTTAAATTCTATTTGATTTCCATTGTGTTATTAGGCAGTTATTTTTGTATTGGCAGACAAGCTTTATTTCAGTCTCTGAAAAAAATGAGGATATGCATATTTTGGAAAACATATGAAAGGGGATTCAACTATGTTCTCAAATTTTTCTTGAAAATAAGTTGGTATCTTTATGTATGCTCCTCAAAAATTCTATTTCCCTTAACATTCTTGGGGTCATTATGTACATTCACTTTTGATTTATTTTTTACACTTTTATAATAAACTATCACGCTGCAATGTGGCTTTCACGGCCATGATTTGCAACAACCAAACAATGGCCCATTTGGTACTAATCATATTATATTTTCTTAAATCAAATAAGGCAAGGGAAAAAATAGATGAAAATTGCCTCCTAAACAATGTGAGTCTTACCATTTTTCATTAGGACTTTTTTTGATACCAGCTATATTATTAATTGCTAGAATTACATCCTTCAAATTATGATTAAACATTGCCTGATCTTTCATCTTATTTTTTAAAGAAGTTCACCTATCTCATCCAGTGTTATGGACTGAGTGATGTTTCTCCAAAAATCATATATTAAGCTTTCATATTTTATTATCTTCAAAGGAACTTAGGGGAAAAAATTGCAGATTCCTAAGTTGAAATGAAGTCAATATGAAATGTTCATAAGAAACCATCCTCACAAGACATCCACTTGTGTCTCAGTCTTTGTGTCTTGACTTCCAGAACTGTGAGAAATGCCTGCACTATTTAAGTCACCCAGGTTTTTCAATATCTTGTCATCTGAGCTTATAAAAGTAATACAATAAGTTAGGTTTGTAAAATTGTCACAAAATGAAGTTGTGGCTTCTGCAGGTCTGCCCTGATCATGCACTATCATTTCTCTGAACATGCAAGGGTACAAACATTTCAGTGAGAGGCAGGCTGAACAGATGTGGAACAGTTTGCATGCTTCAAGACCTTCTGAGTCCTTAAGTTTGGTGAGACATGAATTCAAAATGAAGAATATTTTGCTTTGATGCACTCAGCATGAACATTTGGGCATTCTGATGACAGGTGCACAAGGCAGATGACAAAGACTCTGGAGATGAGGATTAGAGATGTAGGATTTGGTGTCACTTGAAGAGCAATGTTTAAAACTCTGGTGAGCACATATAACATAATATTTGTAGATTTACACACTCAGAAGTGTGCATTTCACAAGTTCTATCACAGTATTGTTTAATTGTCTCCACCACTTATATCTGTAATATTAATATGATCTTTAATAAAAACTTCATAACCATTGAACAAGAATTCTCCATAATCCCCTTCCAACAGTACCTGTATATTTCTGGTCTGCTTTCTGTTTCTGTGAATATGCCTTTTATAAGAAGCTTATCATAAAACATACCATTTTAGCATAGTTTTCAAAGTCCTACAGAGAAAGATTGATAGTAAACATGGGTAATGTTTGGATAAAGAAAGGAAAAAGCCTAATAGACTGGATCTCTTTCATCATAGTGCAAATTGCTCTATCTGCTTCCTCCACTCTGGCTTTACTTAATTGAATGTAAAAAAAGATCAGTCTTTTTATTTAATGTGTATGAGTGTAATGCCTGCAGGCAGATAAGTGAACCCATATTGTGCAGTGCCTGTGGAGGCCAGAGGGAGCATCAGATCCACTGGAACTGAAGTTATGGATAGTAGTTAGCTGTCATGTGGGTGCTGGGAATCAAATGTGGACTTTCTGCAAGAGCAGCCAGTGCTCTTAACCACTGAGCCACCTCTCCAGCCTAAAAGTTCAGTCTTAAATGGACACTATTGACAAAGGAAGATGGTATCTGGGAAGCAATATCTGCACTGAATTACTCTATACACTTGAGCATATGAGGAACACATACTTAAAACTATTAAAAGTTAATATTCAATTTGTGGTCTCTGTGTAGAACCTTTATTTAAAGAAAATATATAATTTTTATATGTCTGTGATAATCTAAACTTTGGAAACATCTAGCAAGAATTGAAAGAGAAAGAACAACTTGCCTGTCTACTGTGACTTACCACTTGCAATTTTTAAAACATACACCCATGTGTTTAATCTTGTAGTAACCATAAGAATTATTTTATTTGTTATTTTATCCTGAACTTCTGTCTTTGAATTCAATATCACCACAGTATGATGAACTCCAGACTTTGATCCTAATTCATTAGTATTCCCTTTGTGCATGTTTTTTATGCTCCAGGGTCCAGTATATATGCCATAGCATTAAACACATGAGTTATATTATTTTGCTTTAAGGAACTGAGTTTGCTCATATATAAAGAAATGATTTGCAGATAAAGTAAGTTTAATGGAATTAGAAAATTTATTTTGTTTGAGAAATAAGATGTATTTAAACAAATACACAGATATTTTATCTATATATTATACATATCATGTGTAGTGATACATGTGTGCAGATTCATGCTCTTTGGAATTGTCCAGTTCAAAAGTATAAGATTTGTATTATGAACCTGCAACATGTAAATCTTTTTTAAGTTTTTTTTTCTATGCAGTTTACTGTTTTGGGCAGCTGCTTACTGTTTTAGTCAGTTCTTTGAAACAGTCTTTTTTGTTGTTGTTGTTCCTTCCAATTTGTATTGCTCCAAAATATGCATATATACATGCCACACATATATCAAAATTATGGTGTTTGAAAATAAACTTTAGGTTAGTTCCAAAACATGTTCAGGGATTCACATTTTAACAGTAGAGTTGTATGCAGGTAAAAAGAAATATTACTTAACATTCTTATGTTACATAGCAAGTTGATATATTTTAATGTAGATTTTTATAGTAACATCAGGTATTATATTTGGTAAAAAATGAAAGAAAAAGAAAAATTACTTAGTTTGCCATATAAATAAAGTTTTGGTGCTAGGATCCACAAATGAGGGACACCATACCTCATTTGTTTTTCTGGAACTGTGTTACTCCCTGGCCCAGAGCGCTTATCACAAAAACAGAAAAGTCACTTAGAAAATCATCTTACTCTAAACTCTGCTAAGACAACCTTCAATATCAAGCAGCTACATGAGAAGCCCTAACTATTGGCATAATTTAACCTTGGGGAGTTCTAGGTTTACAAGTGTATTGGCATATTATTTTAAATAACACAATTTTTGCATAAGCTAAAAAAAATCAAACAGTCTCTTCTTTAGTGTGTCGTAACTTAAAAGCTCACTAGGAAATAGTATCTATTTTTGATTTATATTTAGCTTAGTGGCAGTCTTAATGCAAAATGGATCTCTACAGCCACTGAGATGGCTCAACAGATAAAGGTTCTTTTTGTCATCAAGGCTGCCAATCTGAATTCAATCCCTGGGACCAAAATGGTGTAAGGAAACAGCTGATTTTTGCAAGTTGACCACTGACCTCCACATGCATGCTGCAGTGTAGGGGCAAACAGAGAGAAAGAGAGAGAGAGAGAGAGAGAGAGAGAGAGAGAGAGAGAGAGAGAGAGAGACATATACTAAATAAATGTAATAATTTAATTTAAAATGTATTTTCTACAAGGCACAGGGTTCTTTGTAATGTTAATTATATTAATGCATACAGCTGACTGCAGTGACTTGTTAATCAGGATTACTCTTCAGCTTGTTTTGAATTATCTTCATTGTTTTAGTTTTAGTGCATCCTTTTGTGTCATTTAATTTTCTTTCCTAAAATTGTGTGAAAGAATTTTCACCACCATTTTAGCTATGCAAAAGGGCACAGTTTCCTCAATAGAAAAATGTATTATAATAGTGAAAACAACTTGATTTGCATGGACACGCAGTAGTTTTACTTAAACAGCTGTAGAAGGAAAAGATCCTTATTGTTCTATTTTTTTTTTCTCTTTTTTCTTGGACTAAAGAAAAATTGAGATTAAAAGTGATTTAGTAAAGGCATCTATTTTATTAACCATGTTTTCTTGCCTAAGCCTCATCTTGTCCATTCTCTGCTTATATTCAAAATCTGCTTCCAGATTTAGAGCAAAGCTTCCCTGGGAGGCCTTTCCAATATACTCCGAGTTTTGGTGAATGTGTTTATCTTTGTCAACAGTTTCAGTATGCATAATCAGTGTATGTCTAGCAATTAACTATTGGTGATTTCCTATATCTCATGAATTCCTCATAATGGATTTTTGCTTTTACTTCCTAGAAATTTTCATATATTTATAACATGTTTGTCTCTTCCAGTATTTGGTAAGAACTTTCTTTGAGACTGAAAACGGCATCTCATAATTGCCTTTCCAGTCATGTCTGGGTCAATGTCTTGCACACATTAAAAAAAAAATCAATAAATGTGTTTGTCCGTGCCTTTGCTAGGATCTAGGGATGCATGGAAATAAGCTCTAAGCCCAAAAGATTTAAATTCTTTATTGCTTTTGTTGTCATTTGGAACTGTCATCACTGACAGATCTCTCTCTCTCTCTCTCTCTCTCTCTCTCTCTCTCTCTATATATATATATATATATATATATATATATATATATATTCTAATCTTTCATTACTTAATATATTACATAAGTACACATAACATGAGATTCAGGCATAGCTTTACATATAACATTGTAATTTTAACTAAATACATTTTAGAAGGCACTTTTTCAATTTATACTATGTAAATATGCATACAAATTATGCTTTTTTATGTAACAATTGATTCTTGAATTAAAGATCAGGGGACAGGATAATCGCAACACATTTCATGTTCCATGAACACTAAATATACTGATGTTCTATATTCCACTGGGACACATGATCTCTACCTATTTTCAGCCCACAGCTCCTCATATTCAATTGTTTAAAAATAGATCGGTTCTGAACTTTGGAGACTGGCTCAGAAGGGCATTAACCTCTTTCTTGACTGTTAAGTTTGCCATTTTGTTCCTACTGAATAAGACTGATTGCATTAAAATAGACCATCTTCTTTGTACACATTCCAACCAGAAGTCATAAGCAAGGACTATAGTTCACCGAATTTTTCTAATTAGTTTTTATTTTTAAATATACTGCTAGAATTTACTAAAGCACACATCAGTCTCATGATCCTAATATATCAATGTCAAGATTTGATGCTTGAGGCATTGCCTCCAGAGAGCTGGCTGCTGAAATGAAGGGAGAGATATTAGTTGAATGTTTGAATAACTGCCAAAAGACATAGGACATATGATAAGCTTGAACTTGGCGTTTCTCCTGTATATTGACTTAATACTTTTAAATCAACCTTTCATAACACTCATATGTAGTGATTCTTGAGTTTTTAAATGTCTGTCTTTCATTAAACTGTAAAAGCCATCAGGGTTAGTTAATTCATTGTTAATCTATGATGAATAATGGAAGCAGTTCAGAGTTAAACTTTAGTATGCACTTGTTATAATGGGCTTTTGTAATGTTTTACATATTTTATCTATTTAATTTTTACCACAACCCTAAAAATTAAGGACAACTAACTTAAGAAAATAGCCCTCAAATTACAGACATACTTAGTTCTAGTTAGTGGAATGGAACTACTTCAGTGACCATAATCCTTAGCTAGCCCATGGTACCTTCTGTTCAATGACTATTTTAAAGAGTTAGAACAGCACATACATATAACTGGCACTAAGGGATTAGGACAATCAAAAAAAAGTTTTCATAGCCAGAGCAAAGCAAGACCACTTTGAAACTCAATGAGAAGAAGAAGAAGGGTACACTCCAGAGAAGGCTATACTAGGTATGGAAGACTTAGGAGCATGTGAGGTCTCTAAGGATCACAGATGCTCAACTCTGCAGGCTTTTCATTATGATTAGACACAACCATAAATCATTGAGAGAGTGGACATAAAAGATAATGGATGTACCACAATGTATTTATTCAAATTAAGATCTTCATTTCCTGGGTACCATCTTACGGAATTTTCCTTAGAAAATTGTAGTTGTTCCATTCCATTCTAACAGAAGTATCTTAGCTCATAGTGAAATGACAAAAGCTTTTAGGATGAATTTACAATCATTTTATTCCCAAAACACTGAAGTTTCCAGTAGAGCTGGGTGTTCAAGTTATAAAGCTTAACTAAAGCTGAACTGACAAAGTCATCTTCCTCTGTGACTCTTCCACATCCTGAATATCTCACTACTTAGATTTGGACAGGGAAATCAGGAGCAATTTTATGATGATTCAATGAAAATATTCTTTTCAGATTGCTAAATGATTATCTTAGTTCAATTGGACTGGGTGGTTTCAAAACAATATGGATTTATTTGTCAGAGCTCTGGAGTATGAAATGTTCAAGATTAACATGCCAGCAGCTCATGTCTGGTTAGAGACCTCTTGTTTCCCAGATAGTCATAAGCTTGTGCTTACAGGGTAAAAGGGGCAAATGTCTCTGGCACCTCTTTTGTCATGACAATGATCCTACCCACAAACATTTCACCCTCATGGCCGAATCATTATCCGAAGCTCAATTATAACCATATGAATTTGGTGACTTTTTATTAAATGGCTAAACATAGTCTACAAAAGGTTAAAATATAAAACAACCACATAGAAACTTTATGACATATAGTGCTATATACCAAGCACAATTGCAAGTGTATATAAAGATCCCAGCAGACGTTTGCAACAGGTGAGGAAACAATTGACCATAGTGAAATGTATAATGTAGAGAGTTGTAAGAATGAAGCTCCTCATCATGCTCTGTTCTGGTTGCTCCAGGTGTTCCTGGTGTATCGACAAAATGCTCCAGCTACACAGACAATCAATGATTCTCTGGGTTGAGTTGCCATATATGCTGTTCTTATTTAATTGCATTTGTTTATTTATCTGACAAGCAATTAATTTATGCTTTTGTGATAAGGTTGGAGTAGAAACCAAGAAGGAAAAGTCCTTTTCAAATGCTCATATTTTTGTGTGACACAACAGACTAGATGACACTCAAATGAACATTCCAGAGAAGCAAGACAGCAAAGCAATGTGCACACAGCAGACATAATATAATGGAAGAGGCTGTGGAGGAGCTAACCCAGATAAGCTGCTCCGAGAAGGGCTCTCCGAGGACATAACATGTGTGCTGAGATTTGAACAGTATGCTTGAGCCAATTATTTGTTAAAGGTGTTTCAGTTTTCTCTCACATTTGTCAAACATAAATCAGCAATCTCTGCTATGGAAATGAAAATAGGAAAACTATTTCAATAACCAGTGTTGGTGAAATATCAACCAACTGAATCAATCTGATATGTATGGTAAAAGATGATTCTAAGAGCATTCAGAGGTCAGCTAAATGAAATCCTTATTGCTTTTTTAGAACTTAGGGATGTAAAAAAAATAATGTAGACTGAATTAATAATGAATATAGAATTTTTCACTTTTCTTACTATTAGATTTATTTTTTTCTCTCTTTGTCTGTAGTGTGTTATTTATATAAGTTTCTGAGAGTCATCAAATGTAATGTATCATATACTTGTATAAGTTCACAATATGAAATCACTGCTCCTGTTATTTACCTATCTATCATCTATTTATATCTATTTAATCATCTAACATTACATACAGTGCATTCATAAATATTAAACCTCCTGCTGTTAAACATTCTAAGCAAAGGGTCTAGTTACCTAATTTCATAGTCATTGGCAGAGACTGAATATGTGATTGCTTAACAATTTTGCATGATGCATGTGTATGGATATAAAATATATCCTTTTATAAATATTAAAATACCATATTTCCCTTTTTGAGCCACCTCTGGAATTTCTCATTGGTCACATATTGTTTTAGCACTCCCTGTGTTTCATGTGGCAGACTTTCATATACGAAGAGCATAGCAATGAGCAGACAAAGCTTGAGGAAGGGTACAGTTCATCTTTCAACTGAAATGTAATCTCTAAAAGACAGAATTATTTGTTTTATTATATTTTAGATATTTCTTGTCATCCATAACTATAATATAACCATAGCAGTATTTATTATTCCAAAATGTTAGCAAGAAATAGTTTCTATGTTCTTATCGAACATTTCTTCAAAAAAAAAACCAATGCAGAAATTTTAATTTTAAATTTTATTTCAATAATGATTTTTTTATTCTTCTACTTTGATTCTGTTGCTGTGATGAAAGAGTCAAACCAAAAGCAAGTAGTGGAGGAAATTATTTATTTGGCTTACATTTTCAGGTCCCATTCCATCGTTTAGAAAAGTCAGGGCAGGAACTTAAGCAGGAAGTTGAAGAGGAAACCATGCATAAAGTTGCCCTCTGGCTCCCTCACTGGCTCATGCTTGGGCAGCTTTCCCTCTTTTCAATATATATTTTTATTGAATTTTTGTGTATTTCATCTATCTTGATCATATTTACTGTCCCTCCCCTATCTGCACCCCTTATAGACACCCCCACCAGATCTCATGCATTCTGTCACATATGTTAGGTAGCTTTCTTAGGACAGCCCAGGACCACTCGTCTATCGATGGAGCTGCCCAGAGCAAGTTGGGACCTCTACATCAATTAATAATTAAGACATTCCCCAGCAGACATGCCCATAGGCCCTCTGATCTAGGCAATCCCCTAACCAGAGCTTTACTCTCAGATCACTGCAGGCTATGTCAAGTTGACGTTAACGCAACTGGACAGTTGTCATTCCAGCTCTACACTCATTTTTCTATTCACATACTGTTTTTCCTTTTAAACTTAACTGATGCTAGAAAAGCAAAAGTATTCGCTTTTTAAAAGACTGTAAATGCTTCCCTTTCAAGAAGCTCTAATTTTATTTAGTAGCCATGATTCTTACTCTGGTTTTCATTCATGATTCTGATAAAAAAATATTCATCCACTCTGTAAATGTCTCATGAGTTACTGGTATGTGCTATTCACTAGGGATACAAATGCAATTTTGAGCTTGGCATGGTAGACACCTTTAATCCCAGTGCTCAGGAGTCAGAGGCAGGTGGATCTCTGTGAGTTCAAGGCCAGCCTGGTCTACAGAGTGAGTTCCAGGCCAGCTGGGGCTACAGGGAGACCCTGTCTCAAAAACACCAAAAAAAAAAAAAAAACAAAAAAAACAAAAAAAAACCAAAAAACCAAACAACAACAACAACAAATACAATTTTGACACAAATTATCTCTTTAGAATGCTTGTAGTAATGACAGAGACAATAAATTCATAAGTGATGAAATTTGTATATTTTGTGACATTTTAGTGGATAGAGCATACAATTTATAGACGGTTATAAAGGAGAAGAGGAACATACTTGTATTATTTAATTTCTGTTAAATGTGTGAAGAATTTTAAGAATGAAATTTAAGCACAGAAAAGATGGCCCTTGTGCTTAAGCAAATTCTGAGGCAAAGAAGGGAGCGTGAAACAATACTAGTAATATAGTCAGAAAGGTAAGGAGCTCACAGAGTTTAGGGACTAAGTGTTCTGGGAAAAGAGAGCTTCTTATCCAATCAAAAGAAGGAAATACAATACTATTTCTACTGGAATTGGTAGAAGATGAGATATTTCCAGAAAATATAGGAAGTGAAGTAAGACATTATTATTTTTCTTTGTTTTTGCAAAAGAGAAAGTTGCCCAGTTTGGCAACAGGACACTTTGTAACATTTTCATGCAAAGCAGACAGGAAAACTAGAAATTTAGTTGCAATCAGAGTGCAAAAAGGTTTAATACATAACTGTAACATACTGAAAAAGTATGAGCAGACGATATGATGAACATATATATATATATATATAATATTCCTCTTGCCATGCTGTTTTGGAGAGTAGTTAAGAGAGAATAGATTAAAGAGTAGAGGAAAACTAAGAGTAAAAGTATAAATAGTTCAAGTGCAAGAACTAGTCAAGGGCGCTGGCAGTGGGAAGGTAAGTAGTACATGTGAGATGTACTACCAACTTGTGTTTCAGATTTCGTATACAGAGTACAGGTTTTTAAAAAAGAATTAAAATAGGGCTAAAGTTTTGCATTTGGAATGAGCCAAGGGAATGACTAAAAATTTACTGAAAGAATTTCAAAGTTAAGTGGATTAGAGAGAGATGATTTTGTTATATGGCTTATCACGGCATATCATATAGCTTTTTAGAAAAAGGAATTCATGGAAAAAAAGTTATAGTTAAATACACAGAATAAAAATTGTGAGATGAATCAATTAAAGAATATAAATTCAGAGGCTGTGAATGAAAAGCCAAGGCTTCAGTTATTGCTTCAACTTAGCAGGGAGCTCTGTATGTTGTGCTCAGCAGTGTAACAAAGCACTGCCAATGCCAAGACAAAGGAATGACTACCAGCAGGGCATTCATAACTTCCAAGGAGTGACTGGCTGTGGTTCATAAGGGAAGACCAACGCATCACACAGTGATCACATAGAAACCTTGCAAGGAATTTGGTAATAAAATAAGTGATGACTAAAGCAGAATAAAAACTATGAAGGAATCGAGAGCATGCTCTTTAAGTTCAGAGGTGATGAAAGCAGTGGGTTTTAGGAAGGGTGGGAAGAAGGTGCAGGGGGGAGAGGCAGTCATTGGTGTGGTAACAAATCAGTGACATTACAAGAAATGAATTGCTGGAAGCAGGTTAGCGTTTCATGATCAGAGTGTCAGGGATGAGCAGAGAACACATATGGAAGAGAGTGTGAAGTATCAAAAGTAACCTAAACAAATGAAAAGTATTGGTTGGCATCAAAATCAAATACTGGAAACGTGTAGACAATAAGGAAGGCTACAGAAGGCAATTCTGAGAGAGAGCCAGGGATCTAGAATACTCAAGAATCATAAAGGATCAATTTTCTGATACTCTTTTATTAAACAAAAGTTTTTTTGTAGAAAAACTTGAAGAAAAAAAGCCAAGAAACTGGTGCATTAGCATGGAGTTCTGATTAATGTTTTGAGTTGTGTCATGATGCCCAGGACAATAGGAAAAAACTGATCACAATAAACCTTACCTCTCTCAGAGGATCATTGAGTTCATTGAGAATATTTTCCTCATCAAAGATCTTGCCTTGGTATCTGTGTTCATAGTAATCGTGTATTTTCTGGCGCATGTCAGCTGGTAACTTATGGAAGGACATGTATTGTTCCACTTGCTTGTACTAGAAGAAAAGGAAAAAGAAGACAGAAAACACTATTAGGTTCAATAAGTCATCCTATTATTTTGTTGTACTGTATTCAATAACATGTAATACCCTGTAGCAAAAAGAAATCCTTCCAGAGTAGGGAGTTAAGGCACTAAGTTCTAATGCACTTACTTGGTGCCACATATCTTATAAAGCAGCTTACATAGGTAACCATACCTGAAAAGGAATCAGATGAGAACAGACATGATGGGAATTCACAGTGAATATAAGGATACAGTCCAGAGACAGAGAGCTTGGCAGCTGTTTGAAAATCATGAATTCCTAACTGACACAGATATTTGTAAAGCAATGAGCACTAAGAGAAGATGCCATGCTTCAAATGCAGTATGTAGGAGAATATCAGGATGAGACTACATCTATGTAACTTTATAGCTGAGAGTTAACTGAGGTATTCAATTTCATTTAAGCAACTAGTTCTTAAAGTTGATTATAAGACCTGGAGGATGAGAGATGGCATGCTCCTGGGAAAGGCAGATCTTTGGTCTTAATCCTAGTGATTGGATTCATTGATGCATCCACCTTTTATCTTTACATAAAAACCCACATAGGCGATGTTAAAATAACACCTCTGAGACCTGTCACTGAAGGAACATAAAAGCATGCACTTAATCTGAGAGGCTCTTAAGGAGAATTTCAAGCTTTATTCCAGACATCTGCAATCAGAACCTACATCTTTAAAAAATTCTCTCTATGTGGAAAATCTGTTTCTAATTGTGGTCATCCACTTTCTCTGGCTCTTATACTCTTCCAGTCTCCTTTCTACAATGATGTCTGAGCTGTCAAAGGCAGAGGTTTGAAACAGGTGTCCTATTATGAACTCACAGCAATGCTGACAACATGCACATGACCTATGCAGGCTCAAACCAGACAAAATTCCAGGATAGACATGGGAAAGTGGTTAAGAGTATGATAAATTTAGTGTAGGGCAGGTAATGTGTGGAGGAGAGGTGAGGACAGGGGAAGGAATCTAAATCCCATCAAACTGTATTGAATGAAAATCATAAAAATTCAATAAAAAGTAAAAGTCTCTATGTGGATCTTATATCCATTCAAGGTCAGTGGTTATTCTGTACTTGTTTCTAATACAAGTAACTAAATAAAACTGTACTTTGAAAACAATGAAATTTATCCTAAAAATTAATTCATTGCAATGATGATGAATCAAGTATAATAAAATTTCAGGAAATTAACCTGGATATGGATACTGAAATGATTCTTCCCTTTAAAAAATACACAAAGTTGATATCTTTTCAGTCATTTCCTATTAACATAGTCATGACTAAAATACCTATTTCTTTTAAGTCCATGTATATAATTATTATATCTGCAGTTGGCAATGGATGACCTGCATTACCAAAGTTCTGTGTATATTCACTGAAACTTACTCATATTAAGTTTTCTTTCTGTGTGTATATTACTTATTTTAATGATCCATTACTGCCTAATAACTAGTCACTTTACAATACTGAAATGGTATCTCTGAAAAATGGTGTGTGTGTGTGTGTGTGTGTGTGTGTGTAATATGTATGGGAATTTGTGGATGTGCAGTGAACTCCTCTGTTCCTTTAAACAGTATCTATGAATTTGAAGTCCACAGCCAGGCTGTTTGGCTTGGGAACTCTCTGGACTGTCTGTGTCTCCTAATGCTGAAACTACACTGCTGTTCCTGTCGTTTTCGTTCTATGCTAGGAATTCAAACTCAGGTCCTCATGCTTGCAGAGCAAGCACTCTTACATACTGAGCCATCTCCACAATCCTAGATCAATGTCCTATATACCATTATCAGACACCAGTATCACCTAGGAACTTACTAGAAATAAAATATTTGCAGTCTCTACCCATAGCTCTTGAATCAGAAGTCTACTTTGAAACACAGCAGTTTGTATCTTAACATCCACTAAAATTTCAAGTAACTGTTCTATGCCAAGAACCGGGTTATCTTAGGACATACTGAAGCATATCTGAGTGAGAGAAGGAGATAAATAAATTCAGTTTTTGGCAAGCTAAGTTTAAGAGACTGATGGCACATTCTCATGCTTATATGTAGGTCAGGCACTCAGAGAAGGAAATATATATGACATCAATGACTAAGACAGCACCAAGGGATGATATGTCAAGTGAAGGGAAAGCTGGCAAAAAGCAGAACTGGCATTTTAAAAGCAGTTGAGGCCAAGAGGTGTTGACGCTAAGGATATAGGAAAAAATCATAAGTATTTGGAAAGAGAACCAAAAACCATGATTAGCAGAACCCAGATTTCAAGCTCTATATTTAACAGTTTAAGGAAACTTCATGCTACTTAACATCTCAATCTTAACTGATAATCTATATATAGAACTTTAGGTTGAACAACTTAAAATGGATGCTGAGCTTCTGAACTTAATTTGATCTAATATGTTAGACTTAATTTTCAATTTATTTAATATATTGTAATTTTGTGATTTTTCTATGACCTTTTTTTATATTTCCTACATTTCTTTATATCTGCCTACATATCTCATACAATACAAATTGTTTTCTATAATACTCAAAATATTTTTTCAGGGGCTGGAGAGATGGCTCAGCTATGAAGAATGCTAGGTGTTCTTCAGAGAACCCAGGCTCAATACCTAGCACCCATATGCTGTCTAACAACTGTTGGTAACTCCAGCTCCAGGGGGCCTGATGCTCTCTTCTGGCCTCTCCATGTGAATTGCATGCACATGGTGCATTTACATACATGCAGCCAAGACATTCAGTTCATATATATAAAATAAAAATAATAATAAATACAAATATTTTACTGTATTTTAATTTAAGTATTCTTCCTTTTTGTTATCCATACTTTTAATTTTAACCTAAATACATGAACATATGAAATTGAAAAATGCTTTTCAATGAACATATGAAATTGAAAAATGTTTTTTCAATTTCATATGTTCATAAGGTACAACTATATTTCCTAAAATACTTGGTTATTTAAGAAGATATAAATTAAAAACTATCTACTGGATATAGTCTCAGTAAAGTCTTTATCCTTCACATGTGCGTGTATGTGTGTGTGTATGTAATGCTGAAAGCAAGGGAAATGTGAAACAGGCTGTAATAACTGGAAAGTAAGTGAAAATGAGAAGTGAGAACGTCTGTGTCAAGAATAACCATCTTTTGACATGCTCCGGATACAAAAGAAGAGTTGAAATGATAACTGGAAAAATGGAAGACGTAATGCTCATGGAATTACAAGAGAGTCCACAACTTAAAAATAAACATTGTTTTATTCACATTTATGTTCTTTTCAGAGGATTTGTTTTACTAATTGTGTGTGTGTGTGTGTTTGTGTGTGTGTGTGTGTGTGTGTGTGTGTGTGTGTATGGTGCTGGAGTTCAATAAGCTAACATACCCAACCACGTTTATATTGTTTTCATCTGCAAAATGTTATATCATTATTAAAATTACGAATCACCCATTTATAAATATTCTTTCAACTCAATTCTCTTTCAGCATCCATATCATGGTATATCATCTGATTCTTCATTTTCACTGTTTTCATTGGTAATAGTTTGAATGAGAATTTCCCCCCTAGCCTACAAGTATTTTGAGATTTGGTTCCCAATTGATTGTGCTTTGGGGGACGTTTTAGGAGGTGAGGCCTGCCACTGGTGTGGGCTTTGAAAGTTCTCAAGCCTTGCCAGATTTCTGGTAGCGCTCTGTGTCCTGTGGCTGCTTGAAGATGTGAGTGCTTAACTTTCTGCTCAGGCCTCCTGCTGCCATGCCTGTCCTGACAATGTGGACTCCTGGAACCTTAGCTATGCAAAAGAGCCTAAGAAAAGACTGTCCTTGACTAGCTTCTTTACCTCTGAATCTGTTCCAAGGTCTGTACACATTGCATCCTGAAGCATTCATTGAAAGGGAGACTAGTCTATCATATATTTTCTGTTAAACAGAGATGAAGAAGGTGATTCCTGATATGTGATACCACATCTCAGTCAAAATACCAGGACCAGTGGAGGACATGAGATAGGGAGATTTTCCCATTTAATTCAAATGGGTTGACATTTGGATTAGTATTTTATTGGTTATCTTTGCTTATTATTCAGAAACTATAACTTTAAATGTGAAATATTCCTTTTTAAATTCTATTCAATTTTATTGTTTGATAATTTCATACATGCATATGATATACCTGTTTCTTCAATTCCTCCCTTCACCCTACTCATCATTTTTCCTTCCCAAACTCATGTGCATTTTTTTTTCAAAACTACTATGTCCATCTAGTGCAACTGCATATGCATGGGTGTAAGAGACTCTGCTGGAGCATGGGTAGCCTCTCAGGGCTGCATCCCTAAGGAAAACTAACTTTTCCTCCTCAGTAGCCATCAATTGCCAATAGCTCCTCAGGGCTGGGACTTCATGAGCCCTTTCCTTAGTTTCCGTTAAACATTATTATTACTAGTGTTCCTTGACAATTTCATACATGCATATAATGGATTCTGGTTACTTTTGACATGTGTACTCAATCTAAATGAATCATTTAAAAAGTAAGAGTTTTTCAGTTTGTATACAAACCTTCACATCAGAGGCTAATAAATAATTATAATTATTTTAAATTTAATAAAATGCTAAGCACACAACAGTGTTTCAAATAATGAATTTAGCAAAAAATATTTGTTCATTTATTCAAAACATCATTATTGAATTTATGAATAATTGATTAGCAAAGATACTTTAATATTGTTATTTATTTACACAGTGAATGAAGTCACAATTTATATTTTACAAATAAAGGAATATGGTTTTATGTGTAAACACTAGGTTTTGTATAAATAAGGCTATGAAGTAGTTATTTCAAAGGGGTTTGAAGCAGGACATGATTTATAAGTTCTGTGTTGTAAACAAAGCAATAGCTTCCATTCATACTTAATGAGGATTAATTTTTGTATGATAAATAATTTCTGGTTATTAAAAATCTAAGCAGCATCACCATCAAAGCAAATTATTTTGTAATAAATATATGGCTGTTTTACAGGCTTTAATTTACAAAAAAATTAAATGGGAAAAATTTAAGGAAAAACACAAATGTAGTAAAACAGATGGCTGTACAGTAGCAATTTACCAGAAGTGTAGTCAGGCATCTTCATTTTCTTTTCTTTTCATGTAAGTTATGAAGTAACAGACTTCCCTGCAGGTCAATCTTTCAGGTCTAAAGACAGGGGTTGGCCTTATTTGTAAATAGTAAGTATATACTTTTCTCAAAAAACCAGTAAACAATTATAGCAGTGTTGAAAACAGCTGTGTTTTTAAACAATCCTATAGTGTGTTTTCTGCTCTAATTAATTTGTTCTATATAACTGCATTTTTATAATGATTTGAAATGTTTAGTGCAAGAGAGTACCAGCACCTAATCCTGTGTCTAACATTGTACCTGCTATTAGCCTTACTGTACCTTCTGCTAGCCCTCCCCTCTCCAGGCTCTGGTGATTACTATTCCACTTTCCATTTCTATCTGATAAAGATTTTAGACTGGATGTATGAGGGAACACACTTTTATTTTCTGTGTTTAGCTTATTTCTTTTAATGTAATGTGTTCTAGGTACATCTATTTTTTCTCATGTGAAAGAATACTATTCTTTGATGGGTACATAATATTTTATAATGTAAATATACTTGGCTCCCCAGTTAAAATGATTATAGTCATAATTACAACCATAATGATGTTTAATACTCAGATATTCTGTGCTTTTGCTAGGCAATCAACTAACACCCATATTTGTGCCTCGTAATGAGTTTATGAGGATGCTTCTCTTACCAACACTTCACAGATGATCACAAAGAGTCAGAGAGAATTTAAATTACTTATACAGATTCACACAGTCCATGCATGCTAATCTAGTATTTGGCCTTAGGCAATAAAATGTGATGAGGTGGTCACTGAACCTGTCAGTTGCTTTTTGTCCTATTGCATTTTCACAAGAGTAATTCATCTAATCTATGGGCGAGGGGCGTCCTTACAACATCTTGTGTCTTGTTCAGTTTCTTTAGTGTTTAAACTTTTCACTGTAGAGTTCCTTCACCTTTTGGCATCCATATACACAGAATCATATGAAATGAAAATAAAAAGCAAAATCTATTCAAGAGAATTAAAAACAGAAAATGTACAGTACTTTTCACTTTCTGAATGTTTCTTAAAGAAAGCCAGTTCTTCCTCACCCAACTGAAATCAATTGCCAATATTTTTTTTTCAGCTAATTTTGGGTTCTGCTACCCATTTCTGTAGTTCTATGCTGAGTTTTTGTCTGGTTAACCTTGCATGGGTCTTGTGCATGCTGATAACATTGTTGGAGGTTCCTATGAACAGAGCCACAGGAGCTTTTAGGATTCATTTCCATATGATCTTGCATCAATTCTTTAGCTCTTACAATCTTTCTGACCTTTCTTCTGCAATGTTCCATGAGCCCTGGGTAAGTGAAGATGAACACAGGCCACCTGTCCATGGACCGACACTCTGTAGAAGCCTAATCCCCCTCCCCCGCAAGGCTAGCTCTTACAGCTTTGGACAGCATTACACAAACTACTAAGTGAGAACAGCAATCAATGGTCCAACACCAAATATCCATATCAATGTCCAGCACATCATACAACATCAGTGCAGTAGTGACAGTTTTATCATGGGGGCAATCGATAGCTAACTAATTGGACTTAAAAGCCCATTTAATGAGAGGAAACTCATATGCGGTACTATAAACATAGCCAGATATGCACAGCTGGAGAAGTCATAGATCTTAGAAAAAAAATCCCAAGGATATCACATCCCTAGGCTAAGATAACATCTTCTTTTTTATATTTTTTTAAATTTTATTTATTTTTTATGTGTATGAATGTACTGTCTGCATGTAGGTTTGTGCACCCATGTCCTGCAATGCCTGCGGAGGTCAGAAGAGGGTGTTGGATTCCCCTGGAATTGGAGTTACAGACGGTTCTCAGCCGCCATGTGGGTGCTGGGGATCCGACCCGGGTCCTCTGCAAGAGAAGTTGGTGCTCTTAACCACTAAACCATCTCTCCAGACCAGACAACATCTTCTTAACTGCAAAACAGATATCCTTATATTTATAGATACATATCCCAGACACCACTCAATAAAGAAGCTTCTTTTGCACCAGATGAAGAATAGGACAGAGTCTCACAACTGGACACACAAAGACATTGTCTGTGAATTGCTCATGCCTAAGCAACATGTCTACAATGCAACATTTACACCTAAGGCTCTGGCAATGTAGAATAAAGGGACAAGGCATTAATTAACCTCTATTAACCTCTTAACTGTCATTAAGGAAACTCCCCTATGCAACAGGAGGCCAGAAATTCAAAAAGGCATGAAAGGCCAAACCATAGGATGAACTTCTTGGTCCCCTATTTGACAATTTTGGCCATCAATAGGGGTCTGAGGGCAGCCACAATGCTGCACAGGAGATGGGAGCCACCTAAGAGGCAAGGCCAAGGAAGAAGGCAGATTATATATATATATATATATATTAAATTACTTCTTTTCTCCTGTGTTAGGAAAAGCTCAGGGCATTGCCTATGTAAATATACCATATATCCCTGAACTACATCCAGAGCTCTTTAAAAATTAACTATGGTGTTAAATATTAATTTTATTCATTTTTGTGATCTGATTTCTTTTCTTTAAAGTTAATCTTTATTGAACTTTTGCAAATTTCATTTTTCCTATTCTACTCTCCTACTCTCCATATTTCCCAATCCTGCTTTTAAAAATTATTCCAAAGTAAATTATCCATACCTAATATTTTTCTTAGCTTCTGCTAGGAAGATACCTTAAAGGAAGTCAACATTACTACTAATCCCTTTTAAATTGAGAAAATGTATACCTTTGCTTCTTGACCCACTAATGCCTTTGGGTTTCTTTCTTTCTTTTTTTAAAATATATTTTTAATGATTTTTTAAAAATTTTATTTATTTTTGTATGTCTATGAATGTACTGTCTGCATGTAGGTTTGTGCAACCCGTGTTGTGCAATGCTACAGAGGTCAGAAGAGGCCATTGGATTCTCCTGGAATTGGAGTTAAAGACGGTTCTCAGCCGCCATGTGGGTGCTGGGGATTGAACCCAGGTCCTCTACAAGAGCAATCGGTGCTCTTAACAGCTAGGCTATCTCTCCAGCCCCTGGATTTCTTTCTTATGGGGTGCTTTTTTTTTTTTTTCTTTGGTCTTTTCGAGACAGGGTCTCCCTGTGGCCCCAGCTGTCCTGGAACTCACTCTGTAGAGCAGGCTGGCCTCAAACTCACAAAGATCCTCCTGCCTCTGCCTCCCAAGTGCTAGGATTAAAGGTGTGCACCACCACGCCTGGCATGGGGTGCTTTTCCAAGTGGCACTTGTTAAACTTTCAAAGGCTGATCACCTTTCTTTGCCATTCTCTGATTTCTCTTCTCTTCTCTCTCTGTTCCCTCTCCTGCATTCATTTTCTCTTCTCTTCTCTCCTGTCCTTATTGAATATCTTCTCTAACCATGTAATATTAAGGAGCTTGAGATATAGATGGGTTTCTAAACACTTCTCTAGCAGGCACAAGACACAGAGTTCAGTTACCAGTACCTCAAAAAATAGGTTATGTGTTAGGAGAGCTATCTTTAAGACATGTCTCTAAAGGTGACAAATTCAGAAGAGGAAATCATCACCACCAGTTGAGTAACCACTGATGATCCTATAAGGCTCCAAGGATACTTTCAATTCAGTTGTTACACAGATGGCAAAGGTTAAATTAAATTAAATGGGTCACAAAACATGACCAAAAATCATGAAGCTGAGAAGGAGACATATAGAGTTGAGAAGGGGTTGGAAGACATGGAAGGAAGATAAAAGAAGGTGTTTGTGAAGGAGTAATCAGAATATATTGTACACATGTATGAAACTGTCAAATAACAAAATCAATAAAAATGAAATAAAAGAATTTAAGAAATATTTTTATAAAACTGGAACAATGTATACAATAACAACTGAATGAAAATAAAAGTTACAAAGACAACAAAGTTAAAAAAAAGGAAAATAACACACTGAATATTTCAAAGGAGAATAACTCTCACTTATTTTCTACATCCGATAAACAAGGTATAAATCTTATTTTCAGAAAATTCATGTCTATTTAAAATGATTTTTCTTTCTCTTTCATAAGCCATGTGTCGCTTGGACATCAATTTTATTTCTTTTTCTCTTTTCATTTTAGTGCTGAAGATTGTGCTTAGGTCCATAGGCAGCACAAGCTAATCAACTGAGCTAGATCCTAGTCTTTGAGAATTAATTATTGATGTCATGATGTTAGGAGCATATTTAGCATGTAGAAGTTGTGTGAATTAGAAGTAGTTAGGATTAAACTAACAGTAGATAATGTGTGAAATGTTGTAACCTTAAAGAAATTAGCAAATGTTAAATTTAGCTCAGCACATGGTCTGCTCCAGCTTAGGGCTGCTTTAGAGATAAGCACTCAGCACTAGGCTGGCCACAGAGGGGTTCAACAGAGCCCAAAAGACTGACCATAGTTGATTGATTAGGTGGCCAGAGGCAGCATGGATAGAAGGACCTGATAACCAGTCCTGGCTCCCCTGCCTTGACCGATGCATGACCCCAGACAGGAAAGATAACCACCTGCTATGCAGGGGAGACCCTAGGCACAAGCCTGAGATTAGCACCTGAGACCCAGTGCACCCCACACACCCAGCTGAGGCCTATTTAAGCTGGGAAGTGTAGAATGACTTTGCTCTCACTCCCCCTCAGGGGACCTGCTGTGAGATGCCACTGGGAACCTCTCATCTGAGAACACCCAGACATGCTGCCCCCATTACACCAGTTTGCTTAAAGTGCATTCTGACCATGCTGGCCACTGCTGCTGCCTGGACCAGCCTGCCTGAGCTGCCACAGCCCCCGACCAAGAGAGATCTGCTTAAGCCAATCAACCAGCTTCTTGGTGCTCCCTAGTTTGGACTCCCTCTGTTGCTTCCAAGAAGCTCACCTCAAGTAGGTGAGCAGCCTTGGGGAGATAGGCAAGGACAGGACAGAATTAGAATTATAGAATTAATGCATGTGGGAATTAATAAAAAATAGATTGCATTATAATATTCATGTTCTGGATTCCTTTGGACTTAGCCCAGGCTAGTCCATGCTCATGACATATTATTATTGTCAACATGCATTTTCTGTTTGTCAGAATGTGCTCATGTTGTTTTATGTGTGCTCAACTTTAATTTCTCAGTGAAAAGTTGCCAGTTTAGCTATGTTGAATCTCCATTCAGAAGGCATATTCAGTTTCTAAAATACATTTTTTTTTGTCTTTTCGAGACAGGTTCTCCCTGTAGCCCCAACTGTCCTGGAACTCACTCTGTAGACCAGGCTGGCCTTGAACTCACAAAGATTCCCCTGCCTCTGCTTCCCGAGTGCTAGGATTAAAGGCTGTGCCACCATGCCCAGCCTCTAAAGTACATTTTTATGAAATAATGTGTTTCCTCTTTCCATGCCCAATTTATTTTAAGCATCTAGTGGAGGATTATAAATCATCAAAGTAACCCATATGTGTAGTAAGTTCATTAAGTAGAATAACAGCTTGAGATAGAATGTTGTTTATTTTTTACCAATGATATTCTTTATCACATTTTGGCAATTATGTTTAAGAATTATTAATACCTTCACTTACATTTATAGATCTCTGGTTTTTTATTATAACTATTTGTTTTATTTACTATAACTGTTTTATTTCATATAAATTGTTTTAATTAATATAACTCTTTCTGTTCATAGCCAAATTTAAAGCAACTGGATGTCTAAAGATAAACACAGTGAGTAGGAGTAAATATCATCAGGATAATAATTGAAACATAATGAATGAACGACTCACCAGAAAGTGAACTACAAGAAGCAACATGGTTGACACAGAGAGGAGCTTGACAATCTTCAATTTTCATCCCCTTGGGTTAATTAGTTTCTCAAAGTGAAAAGTTCTAATGAAGATATTCCTTCAGTGCTAACTGAAGTTATGATTTACTTTATATGCATAATTTAAAATAAGGATAAAAGGACAATTACAATATTGTTTATCAATTCTGACATGATGTGGTATTATGAAATAATTAAGCAGCACACACATATTGTAAATACAATTAGTCAAATTTTGTGCTTTCTACTAGAGTATTGATTATTTGTCAATCTATGGGTCAATTTAAATTCCTGTGTTAAAATATTGGGGGAAGTTAAATCACACAATTATTAGTCATAGCCTTTATTAAGTACCTGCCAAAGAAGATGTCATTAGAAAACTGCGTATGGCACACTAGAAGGAAGAGCAGAATTTCTGAGACTTCAGACCCATCTTAGCCAGTATGAGTGATTGCAAAAGAAATGTATCTATACATATCACCAAAGAGATGTGTGGGCTTCTGAGTATGTGTCTGTGATGGTAAAACGTTGATTGTCACCTTGACAGGATCTGGAATCAGGTAAGAGAGGAGCTTCCAGGAACACCCAGGAGAGACTATTTAGATGAGGTTTGCTTCTGGGCATGCCTGGGAGGGATTACATTCATTAGGTTAACTCAGGTGGAAAGCCCCACTCTAAAAGAAGGGCAACACTATTCCCTGGCTTTGGGTTTTAGACTCAATAAAAAGAGTAACCTGGCAGAGCTCCAACATTCATGTGCTTCTGCTTCCTGACAGTGGCTGTAGTCATGACTTGCTGTTTCATGATCCTGCTGCCATGAGTTCTATGACCTGATGGACCATAACCTGGTACTGGGAGCCAGAATAAACCTTTCCTTCCTTAAAGCACTTTTGCCAGATATTTTATTACAATAATAGGAAAGGTAAGCTGGTGTTTCTATCTAATTTACACACATTGAATAATAATAGGTTTAACTGGCAATATTTTGTTAGTAGATATTATGATGGCAAATCAACATTGTGTCACAGTCATCATTCATAATGTTACCAACAGAAAGAACCATTTTCAGAAAGGTCATTCAGGATTTATGAAACAAAGAACCCAAACATTTTCAAATTAGGGATCTAACAGTTGTTAGATTAAATAAACCTAAAACTTCAATGTCTTTTTAGAAAAAAAATAAGTAATCATTTTAAGTTTTTTGTATTGTTTTGTTTTGTTTTGTTTTGTTTTGTTTTTGAGACAGGCTCTCCCTGTGGTCCCAGCTGTCCTGGAACTCACTCTGTGGACCAGGCTGGCCTTGAACTCACAGAGATCTGCCTGCCTTTGCCTCTCAAGTGTTAGGATTAAAGGCATGTGCCACCACGCCCAGCTTTTTAATTTTAAGT
Organism: Rhizomys pruinosus; assembly: GCA_009823505.1. Classification (NCBI taxonomy): domain Eukaryota; kingdom Metazoa; phylum Chordata; class Mammalia; order Rodentia; family Spalacidae; genus Rhizomys; species Rhizomys pruinosus. Next base: position 3,700,359 of record VZQC01003434.1, on the reverse strand, counting down.
TTTAAAATGTTTCTTTAAATAGAGAGGAAAGACAACTTTAAATATAGCTTATCATGAATTTAAATGTAAATCACTAAAGTTGGGACCATTTTTCAAAGCAGAACAACCTTTCTGGGTAGACATCTTAATAGGTGAGAGTAGACACTTAGTATATAAAATTCAAGGTCTGTGTAACAACACTCATTTCTGATAAAACATAAAAGTGAGTCAAGGCAAATATATTATCAGGCAGGTAAGAAACAGACTATTATTTCATAGGAAAAATGGAGAAGTAAAATTTAAGAAATGGATCAATGTGTCACTGGCTAACCAGTGTCGAAGCCAGAAAGGGCAGAGATTATACAGCAAAGAAATTTCCAGTTGTGTTGCACTCAGTCATGAAAGGGAAGGGATTTTATACTTTTGCTAAAATTCAACAAGATTTATATTAATATACTCTAGTAGATGACTATATTCTCTTTCACTTGAGTCCATAATTTCAGTTCTGAATTTTGTTATCAGTTTCTTTAGGTTTATAATAATGATGGAAATGACATCAAAGAGTATATTATGCTAGAAATTTGAAGTCTGATTGGAATTTTAATTCTATTGTTTAAAATAAAAAAAACACAACTAATTCTAGACAAGGAAATCATAATATGAATCACAATTTCTTTAAAATGCATTACTATGTATTTGACTGTTAGTATATGTTAAAATACTGTAATGTTGGGGCTGGAGAGATGACTCCAACATTAAGAGTACTGGCTGCTCTTGCAAAGGACCTAGATTCGATTCTTTTTTTTTTTTTTGTTTTTTTTTAATTGATTATTTTTTTTAAATTAGTTTTATTGATGCTTTGTTGCATTTCATACATTTTTCCAATTCAGTTCAGGCTTCCCTTCCTCCCCCCTCCACCCCACCCCATCCCGATCATTCTTCTGCCATAATTCCTGCATCTTCTCTCAGTTTTTTTTTCCGCATTTTTAGCTATTAGTGATAATCCATGAGTACACGCATCCTTCATGCAAAAACTATCTGCAGGCTGTTGCCCAAACACCTACAGCCCCACCATCCAGGTGGCTGTTTGACAGGTTGTTTGTTCAAATCAAGTTGATCAATGCGTGTCCAAGCACTACATGCTGTAGTTCACCATTCACCCCATCGCCAGCCCTTACATTTTACCACGCCCCCTCTTCCGCGGTGTTCCTAGGCTTAGAAAGGGGCAGGTGGATGAGAGGTAAAACAGTCCACTCTCTCTGGAGCTGTTGACTTGGACTCTGGTCAATTCTGGCTGTTTCCTTTCAGGGCTGACAGTTTGTCCAGGAATAACCTTCGATCCTACTAAAGAAGACACAAGCAATTAGATATATAGGTATTTAAACAGTGTTAGTTGTTATCGTAGTTTACTTTGGTTTAGACACAGTTGTTTGGATATGTTAATCCATGAATTACAATTTTCCCCCCTGTTAAATATGACAGGGTCTTACTGTGGCTTATAACATCTCCTAACCTGTAGAGGATGTAAGCTTGTGGCATCAGCCATGGGTTATTTCTCCAAGGGGAGAGCCAATAGCCAATTAGATTTGGGATATACAGGCACATGGCTGCCTCTGCTGCACGATTCTTATCACCTACATGGAGGCTAAAAACAATCTATAACTCAAGTTCCAGGGGAATTCAACAACATCTTCCAACCTCTTGCAGGACACAGGTATACTTACATACACACAAAATTCAAAAAATAAATTAAAAATGTTTTATTAAAAAAATCATTGTAATTTTAACACTCTATAGATTTGTCCTTCATATAAAAATAATAAAATAAAAAACTTTATATGAAACAACTATTGCTTAATAACAAATATCTTTCTCTAGTGTTATCAGATTTAAATAGTGAGGAAAACTGAAATGATAATAGACTCAGGATTGGCAAACTACTATAAATTATTATTTTTTATTTTTTTATTTTTTTAATTTTTTATTTTTGTATGTGTATGAAAGTACTGTCTGCATGTAGGTTTGTGCATGCATGTCGTGCAATGCCGCGGAGGTCAGAAGAGGGTTTCGGATTCCCCTGGAACTGGAGTTCTCCTGGAATTGGAGTTACAGACGGTTCTTGGCCGCCATGTGGGTGCTGGGGATCGAACCCTGGTCCTCTGCAAGAGCAGTCAGTGCTCTTAACCGCTAGGCTATTTCTCCAGCCCCATAAATTATTTTTAACACAATAATTTGAATCAGTTAGTCGTTCTGCCTTAAAAATAGTGTTACAGCTATGTGTTGGTGGCATATATCTACAATTCCAGTACTTAGGAGGTAAAGACACAAGGATCTTCAGTTCAAGGATAGCCTGCGCCACATACCAAGACTCTGTCTCATAAAATATCAAATCAAAACAAAGCAAAAAAACAAAAAACAAAAACCATGTTCTAGCATGTTCTATTTTTCTTTATTCAGGAGATTTTTGAGTGCTTCAGAAAACACTGAGCATGTAGTTAACCTACTATTATAGTTCTGATTAGAAAAGAATGTAAACACAGCACTTTTGAACTTTAAAATAAAGTTCACGAAGAAATCAGAATAACTAATAGGTTATCAATAAACAAAAATGCAAGTCAATTTTTTTTTTTTTTTTGGTCTGAGACAGGGTCTCTACTTAGCCCCAGTTGGCCTGGAACTCACTATGTAGACCAGGCTGGCCATGAACTCACAGAGATTCACCTGCCTCTTCATCTTGAGTGCTGGAATTAAAGTCCTGTGCCACCACCTGGGGCAAGTCATTTTTGTACATAATTTGTCTTTTTTTCTTTTCTTTTTTTTTGTCTTTTCGAGACAGGGTCTCCCTGTAGCCCCAGCTGTCCTGGAACTCACTCTGTAGAGCAGGCTGGCCTTGAACTCACAAAGATCCGCCTGCCTCTGCCTCCCAAGTACCACATAATTTGAATCTAGACTCTACATTGTTTCTTTTTTTTCCTCTATGCTCAGAGTCTTTAAAAAGTTATCAATATTTCTCTTGAGCTGTGTAATGTTTATTATGATTACATATGTGTGTCTTTTATTATTTTCCAGTTACTTTCTCTATAATTTCATAAGGCTTCCCAGTAAGAGCAATGACTACAAAAATTTCTTTCTGATTGCAAAGTGATATTCCTGGTTAAACAAAATGCTAGTGATAAAAGTCATTTCATATACATAATCAAAAGGAAAAAAAATAGATGCTGGTGGCAATAAAATGGGGTTTTTGGCGACATGCATTCCTATTCTTTTAAGTTTTTGTTGTTTTTTTTAATTTTTTAAATTTTATTTTATTTATTTTCGTATGCGTACGAATGTACTATGTGCATGTAGGTTTGTGCATCCGTATCGTGCAATGCCCCAAAGGTCAGAAGAGGGTGTCAGATTCCCCTGGAACTGGAGTTAAAGACGGCCCTCAGCCGCCATGCGGGTGCCAGGGATTGAACCTGGGTCCTCTGCAAGACCAGTCGACACCCTCAACCGCTAGGCCATCTCTCAAGCCCCAAGTTTTTGTATTGACTTTCTGTAAATATGTATAGTTTAGAGATCTTCTTGGTTACTTATATCGTCTAAGATAATAAAAATCCCCCAGATGTATAAAAGGAAGAAAATGATACAGGGGAGATTATGAGAATTTTGAAGAGCAATCAATTGTTAACATTGTACTGGGCAATGATAGGAGTCATGATGCTTGTACGTTCCTATGAACCTTCTGAACAACACTGTTTTTTTGTTTGTTTTTTTTATCTCTTTCCTGAGTCACAACACAGGTCTATATCTTCATTATGATACAGAGACCAGCCGGAAGCAAGATGTTAATGCCAAAGCAGTTTCAGTTTGTCTGCGACTCGGAAACACTGATCACTTTTCTGCCTATTAGCTGTTAATCTATTGACAATGGAACCAATAAAAACAAGCTGCTGACATTATTACATTTATTTATTTATTTATTTATTTATTTATTTATTTATTTATTTATGTGTCTGTGGTGTGTGTGTGTGTGTGTGTGTGTGTGTGTGTGTGTGTGTGTTTGAGGCAGGGTCTCCCTGTAGCCCCAGCTGTCCTGGAACTCACTAAGTATGACATTATTACTTCTTTTTTGTTGTTGTTGTTCTTTTTGAGACAGGGTCTCCTTGTAGCCCCAGCTGTCCTGGAACTCACTCTGTAGACCAGGCTGGCCTTGAACTCACAGAGATCCGCCTGCCTCTGCCTCCTGAGTGCTAGGATTAAAGGTGTGCGCCACCATGCCCAGCGACATTATCACTTCTTAAAGATTTCTAGATGATCTTAATATTCAGCCCACCTTGAGTGTGAGAACAATGCATTCTGCAGGTTAGCATATTAAACAAAATGGAGCATATTAGGAGTTGTGGCAAAGCATCAAATACTATCCTGGATCAGAAATAATAAAAAGAAAGTGTTTAACTAAGTTCCACTTCACCAAGGAAGAGTAGGAACTGTGGTGAGGAAATAGAGGATGCTGTATTCCAGATTCATAGGAGGCTTCACATTTATAAACCAGAAGCCTTTCAAAATCAATGTTTGCATCGTGAAGTTGTAGCTTTCAAAAACATGCTAAAGCAAAACCAGACTGCCTTAGATCAAGGAAAACTGAAAATCAGGAGAAAGAGAGAGGTTTAAAGCACCACAGGCAGGCTGCAGGACCTCAGCTCCTTCCCTTCTCATTTGCCTTGAACCTAATTTCAATTCTTTTCATGATAGTTGAAACCTTGCAATTTTGTTAATTATCAGCACTAAGAACAAACATTGCCACTTAAAATGATTTTGGAACTTGTATTTTCTGGTAAAATTTGAGAAACAAAAATGTTACCAGGGATAGTGGATAATACTGTTATCCACGGCTCCCCTTAAAATGTTTGAGGAAAAGAGGCAGCATATTACTGGCTCATTATGTTTCCCTTTGGAGACAGAGGTGTTAATTCAAATTTCAGTTCTGTCTCTTTCCTATTACAAGCCTTTAAGTTGTAACTTAACTTCTTCTGCTCCTTTATCTCATCAAATATCACACCAGGGTACAAAGACTGCATTTAAGAATAAAATATGATATGGTACCCAATAGTGCTAAATAAACCTCAATTAGAAACAACTAATGTAATGGCACAAAAAAAAGGACATGTGTAAAATACAGCTAAGGAAGTTCAATCTAAACAGACAAGAAACAACACTGCTAATAAGTACATTATACTCCTTAAATTAAAATGACATGAAAATAATCCTTTGTGCTCCAGAGATGTCAAAGATGGCCGTGCTACAATTCATAGCAGATATTTCTAGCAGTTAAGAGCTCTGACCACATCTCCCTTCACTGAACAGTACTTGAAGCATATTGAACATAATTCAAATTGTTATGGATGATTCATGGTAATCATTATAAGCAAGAATCTTTAAACTAAATTCAATATGCATTTCTGGATTATCCATAATTTTTAGTTGCTTTTCCTGTGTTTTCAGTTATTTCAATGTTTCATCTCCTATTCTAGAATACACAAGTGTCTTGGTTTCACCTCTGACTTTTTCTTGTCTTTTGCTAATGGCCCTTCCTTAGCTCCTTTGTGATTTTATATATATATATATATAGTATATATATATATATATATATACACATTTATTTTATTTTTCTTGTACCTTTCTGATCACCTTGAAGTTTGTTTTCCATAAATCTGCCTGCAACTTCATCATTCAGCTTGGCCAAGTTAATCTCCCCTGCAAGATCCAGAAAAACACTTAAAGTGTCTTCTGGGTCATCTATATGTATATAATTCATTAGTGTTCAGGACTAGTTAGGGACATAGGGTAAAATGACCAATTTTCTTAAAATTCTCTGACTACCTTTATTCTATATAAATGACCTTAATGTCTTATGCCAACAATTATTTTTCAAACTAAATATCCTCTTTTTTCTTTCTCTTAACTCTGCCTTGGGTGAGTTTTTTTTTTTTTTTTTCCAGGACCATTGCTTTATAGAGTGGCGACTGGATTTTTCTTTAACATAGTTGTGTAAGCAAACCTCTTCAAATGGACTTTGGGACCCTGGGTTGTACAAAAACTGGACTCAGATGTTAATTAATTAGGTTTATATGGCCATTCCTTATGTCTATTGCCTATGTGCACTTACTGGTCAAATAAAATAAAAAATAAATTAATTAATTAAATAAATACATAAACCTCAAGGACAGTTGTTGATTTTTGATAGAGCCAGTTTAAAAAATATTGGGGACTTAAAAAGGCAAAACATGCAAAAAGTAATTATATGTATATGTTGATACCTCTACCTAGGACTCAGGGGAATTTAGTTTAATTACTTCTGACTTTGTGACTGACCTATTTGAAAATTCTCAAAGCCAGGTGCCTGTGTGATTGGGTGTCATGAAGTATAGGAAATGATATTGCAACCAAGTAGTTTGCCACTCTAAAAAGCAATGCTAGTGGAAAGAAAATCACTCAAGGTGGAGTTAGAGAAAGAGGGTGTTTAGTTTGAGAAATAATTGTTGATCTAAGACATTAAGGTCATTTATTTAGAATAAAGGTGGTCAAAGAATTGTAGGAAAAGTGGTCTTCTTACCCTATGCCCCTAACCAGTCCCAAACATTAATGAATTATGTGCATATAGATGACCCAAAAGACACAAAGTGGGGTTTTTTTTTTTTATCTTCCAGGGGAGATTAACATATATTTAGTATAAAAAGAGACACTGAGAGCTGGAGCGCACCACAGAGATAATTATTTCCAATCCTTTCTTTTCACAGATAAGAAGCAGCAGCCTAGAGTGGCAAATTCATTTTCACAGGTTTTATATCTAGTTGTTAGTAAATGTCAGGAATAAAACCAGTTCTCTGAATTCTTAATAAGGGGTCTTTTATATCGTTGTCAATGTCACCCTACCACTCAATATGATTTATTATTCCTTGGTACTTACCAATAATTGAGTCAATGTTTTATACTTCTCTTAATTATAATAATTATTAAACAAGAGCAATGGTTTCCTTCACACGTTTAGAGAGACACTGTGAACCCATGGCTACAGGAAGCTATTCACTCTGATCAACATTGTGTTCTATATGAGGCTGAGCATGAGACTAGAGCCAGCTACATCATGACATTTTCTAGTATAACTCACCTTCCATCTATCCTTGAATCTCTCCGTGCTGGGATGCTGACGTGTGGTTTTCCTCTAGTGTATTTTTCATGGTATCATCCTCTGAATCTGAACTGTGCTTAGCACACTATATTTCACGTGGTGGTCTCTAATTGTCTAAGAAGTGCTCTTTTGTTATCTTAAAGTAAACCTTACACTTAATAAACTTTGCTGTCGTCTTACTTTTGGTTAGTTGAAATCACCTTAAAGAAATGGAAGGGAGTGGTTGAAGTACATGTTCATATAAAATGACTAAACCTTTTTATACAAATTAATCTAACGCAGTGAAGTATTTATTGATTGTCATAACATAAATGTCCTTTGAAATTTCCTACATTTTTATAGAAATAGATATACAGGGGTTGCTATGATTTGAATATTGAACCTATCCCCAAATCCCATGTGTTAAAGGCTTGGTTCCCATGGGATATTATTGGGAGATCGGGTGTCTTATCTTGAAGAGCGGGGGCTTCACACGAGGTATTTTTTTTTTTTTTGGCTCATTTTAGACTTATTCTGGGATGGAATTGTGGGACATGTGCACCCTCTCTGCTCTTTTTGCTTCTTAGCCTTTAGGTCAGTGGCTTTCTCTCCATTCTCTTAACATGCTTCCACAGTGACTTGCTACCCCACCACATACCTGAAAAGAAAGGTTAACACTGACCATGACTTAGAACCTCTAAGACCATAACAACCAAGAACCAAAATAACCTTTTTGCCTTATAAATTAACAATCTAAGAAATTTATTACATGATGCAAAGCTGACTACCTCAGTGCTAATGAAGGATAAAAATATACATTGATTTCTTAAAATGGAGGACGTTTCCCAAGAGAGTGAGATAGCTTGCTATCTTGTTCAAAGTATGGTTTCTTTCCTTTACCCTATGTTAAACTAGAAAAATTCAAAGTTACTTCATATTCCAGAGACAAAAATAATGGAGATGAATGTGCTGTGAACAGCTGTCTTGAACTATGCTGAATCATGAAGCCTTTTCTCTAGAAAATATTTCTTATAATATTGCAAAGTGCCTTTCCAGGTAACAATGTTAGATTTCTTACCTGAGTTCAAAGGCTATTATGCCTAGTGTCAAAAATATTCACTTTCAACAGCAGCAACATATTTACAGATTCATGTTAACAAATATACTAATGATATTTCTAAAACCGAACTTTCCTACTTGCTGTTTAAATATTCTGGTAAATTTTTTATATATTACTATGCTGTGAAAACTTTGATTCTTTTAATTTCAACCAATTATTTTTTGAAGTAATTGTATTCTTTTACCAATTCCTTGAAATAATTCTGTATTTTAATTTAAAGAAATGAGTACATCATTTCAAAATCAACCACTAGGTTCAAATTCCATGGCAAACAATGAAAGCTATTCACTTCAATCCATTTAAAATAATTTGTGTTATTTCTAGGTAATATAGGAACAAGGAATGTTTTCCATCAGTATTTTAGTAGTGAAAAATACAAGATCTTTCTATTGCTTTTATAAGTCAAAGTAATATTTTCTTTCATGCCTTTCTGTTCAGGAGTACAAGATAACAGACATTTGACAATTGTTTAATATATTGCTACTAAAATTATATGGAACTTAGTATTATTTGTTTTCTTGATCCTTGCCAGTTTTATCAGGGTGAGATGCTATCTTAAAGTGGTTTTAATTTGCATTTCCTTAATTATTAGCAATGTTGAACACTTTTTAAGATGTTTCTCAGCCATCTCTATTTCCTCACTTGTGAAGTGTCTGCTCAGCTCTTTACTCCATCTTTTGAGTGAGTCATTTGTTTTCTTCTTTGTTTTTTGAATAGTTTATATATCCTGGAAGTTAATGCTCTGTCATGTGTATCAGCAGTGAAGGTTTCCTCCTATTGTATGGGTTTTCTTTTCACTTCCCTGACTGTTTCTTTTGCTGTACAGAAACTTTTGAGTTTAATAAGTGTTCTAGTTTCTCTTCCATTGCTGTGACAAAACACTCTGACCAACACCAACTTGGGGAGGAAAGGGTTTATTCAGCTTACATCTCCTGGGTCACAGTTCATCACTTAGGGAGCACAAGGCAGGAACTCAGGGCAGGAACCTGGAGGCAGGAGCTGAAGCACGGGTCATGGAGGAATGCTGTTCACTGGCTTGCTCCCCTGGCTCATGCCCAACCTGCCTTCTTATAAGGTACACAACAACCTGCCCAGGGTGGCACTACTCATTGTGGGCTGGGCCCTCCCACACTGCTCGACCATCAGGACAATACTCCACAGATGTGGCCACAGGCCAATCCAATGGAGCCAATTCCCCAATTGAGGCTCCCTCAACCCAGGTGTGTCAAGTTGACACTAAAGCTATCCAACACAATAAGGTCCCACTTGTCAACTGTTGACCTTATTTCCTGTGCAGCTGCTGCCTAATTTAGAAAGTCTTTTCCTACACCTGTGTTGTAAGTTGCTGCCAACTTTTTCTTCTATCACCTTCAGAATTTTGGGTTTCACATTGAGGTCTTCGATCCATTTGGAGTTGATTTTTATATACAGTGAGAGGTAGGGGGTTAATTTTATTCTTCTACAAGTAGTAATCCAGTTTTGCCAACATCATTTGCTGAAGATGCTGTCTTTCCTCCATTGAGTCTTTTTGGCCCCCTTGTCAAATATGAGGTGGCTGAAATTGTATGTTCCCGAGTTTGGATCTTCAGTTTTGTTCCATTGGTCTACAGGTCTGTTTTTGTGCCAGTACCAGGCTGTTTTTATGACTATAGCCCTGTAGTATAGTTTGATGTCTGGTATAGAAATCCCCCCTGCATTGCTCTTTTCACTCAGGGTTGCTTTGGCTATTTGGGTATTTTGTTGTTCCATATGAATTTAAGATTTTTTTTCCAAGCCTGTGAAGAATGACCTTGGAATTTTAATTGGGATTGTGTTGAATATGTATATTAATTTGGGTAGAATAGACATTTTTACTATATTAATTTTTCCAATCCATGAGCATCTTCTGATGTCTTCAATTTTCTTCTTCGGGAGTTTATAATTTTTGTTGTAAAGTTCTTTGGTGGTTTTGCACTTCCTTAAGGAAAACATGACATCTTTTAGGGAAGAAAAAATCCTCCAAGTGATTTATGTATGTATTTATGTATGTATGTATATATATATATATATATATATATATATATAACTATGTATATATATGTATATATAATGTAGCAATATAAGTTGGAGAGAACAACAACAAAAGAACTGAAAACAAACTCTGGAAAGACTCAGAAAAAGATGCAAGACATGTATGGCAGAGTGCAGGGACTTGGGAGGGATAGAGGGCATGGAAAGGGAAGCAACTCTAGATTCGATCGAGAAATGATGTATGATCTATGGAAAAAGTTTAATAATAATAATAATAATAAAATGGAAAACAATGAGAAAATGCAGAAATTAAAAAAAGTTATAAATTTAAAAAAGGGAAAAATATATGGAATTTATTGATACCCAGTGAAATGTTCCATGTCCTAGAAAAAGTTTTATAATCCATTAATATTACAATTCCAACTCCTTTGAAACTAATTCTTCTAGAATTTGCTAGGGAAATTCTCACGTCAGAGGTTAACAACCACAATGCACTCATGTTTCCTTTCTGATCTCTGTGGAGTGCTGGGTACTTTGTACAAACTCTTTGTACAAAGCAAGTGTTTTGTATTCAAGTAAATCAAGGTTATGTGTATGGATGTGATAGACAGGTGTAACAGGATATTAACAATCTCCAAAGACAGCTCCGTAATGCCTGTTACATCAAATACGGTGAAGAAAGCAACACAATATCTGTGGTGTGCTATTTTAATTCAAAAAAATCATAAGTTTAATATTCTGAAGTGATCTTTTGTTATAAACAACTAAGTACAATAGCAGAATTAAACTTTTCAAGGGAAAAGTTTCCTAATTTTAGACACACCGTCCACGTGATGTGGTCACTCACCAGAGTAGGTGATCAGCCATGGAGGAATCTGATTATCCTATTCATCAGATAACTGATCTTTTTCCATATTAAAATTGTGTATACAACTGCAAAACATTCGAATAATAATTGTAGCTCAGAGTTAGGCTGTTAGAATGTGTCTTTTGAGAGGGAAACAAAAACATGTCAGATTTGCAAAATACTTCTGAAAACAACATTCATCAGTTACCTAGGCATTTCTCTAAAGCACAGTGGGCTGTAAAATAAGGTTAATATTTAACACTATTGGCTTTCAGGTTGCTAGACATATGGATATGAAATATTATGTACTCTCTGGATCTCTGTTTTTTTTATCTTGAAAATGTAAATTGAGAAGAAAATCATAAGAGGATCTAAACAGAAGCAAATTCTTCTTTCTAATGCTATGGATATCAAAACATTAGCCTGAGGGCTTTTAACCTAATTAAGTATTTGTATTAATGTTATTAATGCAGTATTAAATATTGGAAAGGTAATTTAGCATTTTTAATGTATATATGATGCAATTCTGCTGACCTTATTGCCCATATCTTTTCAAAATACAAGTTTTTGTTAAGTTCTTTAACACTGTGTATGTTTAGATTTGAGATATCTACCAAGGGCTGAAAATGAATGATATTTTTATAAAAAATGTTTATATGCAATTTTATGCTAAGTTTTGAGATTGCTAATATAAAGAGTTTTGCTATAATTGCATAAATATTTCATTATTTCTTGAAATTTATAAGTAACTCATCTGAATTACTTCTAAAAGGAAGAAATAACTGATTTGAAAAGTTGACTTTTAAAATATTTTGCTTTGGAGGCAGGGAAACAGTAAAGGAACAAATTCCAGAGATTAATGTATGTGCAGCTGGAAAAAGATCTGCAGCTTCCTTCATCCCCAGGGGTGGGGATTTGGTTTCCTGGATACTCCCTCCATGTGTGGAGAACTCTCTTGGGTGGATGTGAATCTTCATCTTTTAATAAGTTTGTTTGTTGCTTTTTGCTGGTTTGAGATTTCCCTGCCTTTGAATTCTTCAATTTTAATTCTTCAGTTGGAACCCAACAACACCCCCAGGTTGCAACTGATAACTGCTCCTGTGACACTTCCTTACTCCTTCTACATAAGAGGCAATGCATTTGATTGTGCATCCTAGATTGTGCATCCTGTGTTTGCTCTAGAGGTTTCATGGAAGATGTCAGCTCTGCCTTTACCCTTTTTTTTTTTTTTTTTTTTTTTTTTTTTTTTTTTTTTTTTTTTTTTTTTTTTTGAGAATAGGGTCTCCCTTTTAGTCTCAGCTGCCTGGAGCTCGCTCTGTACACCAGGCTGGCCTTGAATTCACAGAGATCCACCTGCCTCTGCCTCCTGAGTGCTGGAATTAAAGGCATGTGCCACCACGCCCGGTTGACCCTTGTTCTTTTTTCCTTTCACTATTATCTCAGATTCCGTATTCTAGCTTACCGAGTCAGGACATATAAAGTCTCAAAGGATCTCTATTGCTTACCAAATGAAATACAAGTGATTGTAGATTTCATGATTACACACACAGTGGGCCATTGAATATGCAGGGTTTCCATCGAACCCCCAAGCATTTCTTGCTCACCCCCTCCCCACCTTGCTATTAAGTCTCTGGCAGAGGCAACTTGTCCCCCACCCAAATTATTTCTCCATCTCTTTCCTATGGAAAATTTTTGGCAGGTTGCCAAGTTGTTAATTTCTCAGCCTCCTGGGTAGCAATATGACTTAGTTCCTGTGAGTGGTTTATGCACAGGAATTATTTGTGTTCCTGGTCTATTCCTGTTGTTATCTCTGGAAGAAAGAACTGTCTATGCCACGGCTTCGAACATTCATTTAAGAAATGAGGAGCAGAAGCTCCAGGGATCTTGTTGAAAAATGTGAATTTCAAAGCTCCATCCCAAATTCAATGAGGCGGACACTCTGAGATTGGGGCCAAAGAGCCATTATTTTTACAAGATTTCCAAATGACTATAATACACACAAAGATTTGGAGAACATTATTCCTGGAGATGGTGAAGGACCAGCTTTGAGGACAGTCTGTTCAAAATGGTTCTGTGGAGCAGTTTATTTATTTATTTATTTATTTATTTATTTATTTATTTATTTATTTATTTATTTATTTTCTGGGCCAGAGTCTCTCTGTGTTCCCCAGGTGGCCTGAAACTGGCTGTGTAGACCAGACTGAGTTCAGTCTTACAGAGATATATCTGCTTCTGCCTCTAGAGTGTTGGGACTAAAGATGTGTGCCACCACACTTGGCTTGACCCAGTTTCTCTTCTCATAAGGTTTGTTTGGGACATCATTCAGCTTTTTAAAAGATATTTTGATATGTATTCATGTTTTTCCGTAAGTAAATACCTGCTTATGTAAGTGCATCATATGCATGCCATCCCCAAGAAGGACAGAAGAGGCCATTCGGTCCTTTGCTGGTGGTTGTTACCATGTAGATGCTGGACATTGAACTCAAATTCTCTGGAAGAGTACACTTAACTTCTGAACTATCTTTTCAGCCCCAATAAAGATCTTTAAGTTACTGAAGTGTTGGATGTTTTTTATTACAGAAAATTAACATTAAAAAAATTGCCCAATGTAGTATTTTTTAACTCGTAAGGCTTAATATTTCTTTATATATATTTAAATTTGGGTTTGTGCAAAGTAACCCAAGACTGTTTGCTTAATGCAAAAGAGTAGGAGGCAACTTTACCTTCCATTAATGCATTTACACACTGTTTACTGACCCAGTAAAATTACAAGATATTTTTAAATTTTTTAAATTTTTTATTAATTTTATTTATTATTTGTTATGTGTATGATTGTACTGTCTGCATGTAAGTTGGTGCACCTGTGTTGTGCAATGCTGCAGAGGTCAGAAGAAGGCATTGGATTCCCCAGGAACTGAAGTTAAAGATGGTTCTTAGCCGCCATTTGGGTGCTGGGAATTGAACTTGGGTCCTCTGCAAGAGCAGTTGGCACTCTTAACCACTGAGCCATCTCTCCAACCCCACAAAAGACATTTTATGCTTGCTACTTTTTCAGTCTATTCACTTACTAGACCCTCAATGATTTTAGGTTAAGCTATATTATGGCGCATGAGGTCTACAGTGTCCCTCTCCCTGACTGTATCATTCTCTACTGTCTCATGTCACCTTACCTTGGGATTCAGTCTTACTTTCTTCTGACTTCTCTTGAATGTTGGAAAGAGTTTTTATACCTATGTTTTGTCTATGATGGCCAATTCAATATCTTCTTCCTACTAACCCTATAGTTAATTTGGATACAATCTCTTCTCTCCTTCCATGCTCCTACCACATTATATCCCACAAGAATAAAAAGTAAAATCTTACAATCTTTTACCATGCTGTTGCATTTTCCTTAATGACACAAAAATAAAAAAGCCTTTCTGACTTAGTGCGTTTTAACCTTCTTATTGGGAATATTGACCCTTCTGTCCCATGGCTCTACAGTGTAAGAAACTGCATAAGGTAAGACACCATGTCTGATGTTCATTATTATAAGCAGTTTCTAGTGCTAGACATCATGAAAGTAAATAATAAGTACATATTTAACAGATACAGTATTTTAATGCTTAACTCATACATTTTTCCTCTGAAGACTACTTTGAATCCACTGATTCAAGAAATAATATTTTTTCTAGGATTTTTTTTAATTAGAGAAGTCTATTTACAGTGCCAAAGTTCCCATATAATTTATTTATGCTTATGGGTTTATCAACAAGTATTTGTGTTTTATTTGTTTATAGAACCTTAAAATCTACATAGGACCATACCATGTCCCATTTGCTCTTGTGGTTTATTTTCCTAAATATAATTCTGATTGCAACATAACATTGCTAAACATTTTCGAAGGATTGCCTTCCTAGTGTACAGTCACATCATTCTAGTATTCAGAATTATTCTTAAGTTAAACATAGCCTAAGTGGCCTCTTTCTTATTTTTTCCTAGAAGGGCTTTTTGATTAATTCAAATTACATTATTCACTGTCCTCCTAAATACCTCTAGCCCTAACCTCTACCTATTTCATTCTTATCTATTAGGAATCCTCTCAAAAAGTTCAATTCTTTCTTGGACATTTTTCCATGGTGTTTATTTTTGTCTGCTGATTTCCTAAGCATCCTACGGGCTTTGTTCCCTTGGATTCCAGTGATCTGACTGGTCAAACCCAAGTTATAGATGAGATGAATACATGGATCTTCTCCAATGAGATCTCTCATCAGATGGTTGTGCTCCTGGATATAAGACACTATATTGTAAAAGAGGCTTTACAGTTTGTTTATTTATTTATTTATTTATCTATTTATTTATTTATTTATAGGGAATCTAAGTTCATGAAAATTAAATGCTTATCAGAAAAATTATGTAATAAATAAAAACAAAATTTATAAATAGATTTTTTTAACAGAACAGAAAATGAAACTATTTTAGTGCTGTTATAAGAACCTCTCATGTGGTTCAAAACAGATATAAACTGCAAAGAATTGAAGAAGGGTTATTAGTGAAGACAAATCCTTACCACTTCTTATATTTCTGCCATTGTGTATACCAAGAATACAGATGTGGGAGATTTTAGCCTGAAGTACTGAGTATTATAAATAAATGATCAATGAAGTAAAGGAATTATTATATAGACTTTAATACACTAGAGGCATCTAACATTTAACACTTTAAAGACATTGTATAAGTGATTTACAATTGGCCATATTAAATTTCTCTGGTTAAATGAACAGACTAAACTTATTTTACTCACTTCAATATTAACAACACCACAAAATATTATTTTATTCAGGTGAGAATGCACAACATAACCATTTTACTTGTTCTATCAGAAGGCCAATATGCATTAAAGTAATCCAAGGTTATCACACTGATTTTCCCATTGCACCTCTGTACCTAGATTCTTAAGAATATTTGGCAGTAAAGTTCCCCAAGAACATTTGGCAGTAAAGTAGTTACATATTAGATATATATTAAATTCAGTTCTCAGGAAGCAAAGTAGATGGTGTACCTTCATGGAAGATTTCCGGACTAATTAAGGAAACACATGGGAGTCATGCTCTTGTCAACCTCATTTGTAAAGAGAGGAAGGAAGGTTTCACCAATTATGAAGCAAACCAACTGAAATGGTTTTCTAGAGCACATATCAATCTTAGAAGTACCTCTTTCTTACCCTTAAGAAGGATTCCAGTGAAAATTAAGGTATCAACCATTTTTCATTTAAGCACTGAGTTGATTTTATTTTCTAAGGTCAAGATCATTTTAAGTTCAAAGCACTAGTTCTTATAAAAAGAAATATTACTAAGTTCTACAAAATCGGAAAGTCAATGTAACACCTTAGCTGATCATTTTCTTGATTTAAAGAAGAGCTGTAAAATAGAATGCTAACACTTTTATTTCTGTTTTAACTAAGTAATGGCATAATTTAAAATGTTCGTGGACATTAATCCAAACTGCTCCTCATTAATCTACCATTACTCTGGTTATTAAGCATTTTGTTGTTGTTGTTGTCTTAAAACTGAAGATGTAGAATGAATGCCAGGAACAACAAATTCTGGACTTTCCAGAGCCGATGAGTTTCATTGGGTCCAAAGCAGAACACACTGCTGATTAACTTCGCAACTAGGAAATTGCTCCAACCCTGATGACAGGCAGATTGTTAATATACATTTTAGATCCAGGAGTAAATGATCAATCTTAGAATTCCACAAAGAAAGACAAAAGAATTAGTTTCTAAAAAGTTACGTGTTTAGGCAAAGTGGAATGAATTCAGTAAAAACCCATGTGTGGTTACCCCAGGTTTTGGGGAAACTGAGACAGGGGAATCTCTTGAGTCTGAGAGTTCAATGTCAGAGTGAGACCTCAAAATAACTAACTAAATAACTGTTAAGTATAAATAATTAAACACCTAATGTAACATCTGAAACAATACATTTTCATGCATTAAATGAACATAATAAACTTTTTAAAGGTCTTTTGTGCATACTCATGACAACATTCAAAAAAGTTCACATAACCATCCATCCCAACTTATGTGTTAGAAGAAGGGTGAACAGCTCTAAACTCCCTTCATCGAAGTACATCAAATGAATGCTCTGATAATCTCAGGTTTACAGTTTTGAAGTTTCCATGTGTACATGTTCAGTGGTGAAATGCATGGGTCCCCTATTGCAGTGTATGTATGTCTTTGGAATAGAGAGGGAATAAATCCCATTTGGGCGACTACTGGATGCTTCAAGAAGAAGCCTGCAGCCTCCAAAAGACAAGCAAAAACTCTTTAAACCCTAGAAGGAGCAAAAGCTGGCAAGGAGGTAGAGAAGAATGTGGCAGAGGAAATCTCTTTTTGTTTTGTTTTGTTTTGTTTGTTTTGTATTAGAAAACCATGATTTGCTGCTTAGAAAAGAGATTTAGCTGAAAGATCCCTAAGAATTTAAAAGCTTATCTGGCATTATTTTCTACCAAAATTCCTCTTGATGGGCATATTGCTGAGAAATAATATAACATTGTCAAAATTATTTTTATATCAACAGAAATCTATGTTGAAAATGAGATTGGAATGGGTTAAAAAAAGAGGAACTTTAAGCCGGGCGTGGTGGCACACGCCTTTAATCCCAGCACTCGGGAGGCAGTGGCAGGTGGATCTTTGTGAGTTCAAGGCCAGCCTGGTCTACAGAGTGAGTTCCAGGACAGCTGGGACTACAGGGAGACCCTGTCTCGAAAATACCAAAAAAAAAAAAAAAAAAAAAAAGAGGAACTTTTAGTACCTTTCCTTCTTTCTCTAGAGCTATGAAACTTGGAAGATTCAACTGACTAACCAGGCAAAAACAATTCCATGGAATAAGAGATGAATATGAATGCTGGACCTGATGGGACATGACTTTCATCTTAACACTCAGGAGGCAGAGGCAGAGGCAGGTGGAGCTCTGTGAGGTAGGTAACAGCATATGCTGGCTGGGGCCACAAAGGGAGACCCTATCGCAAAAGCAAAAGAAAAAAGAGAGAAATGTATCAGGAGAGTATCAGGAAGAATGTGTGAGTCATAATTTAGGCTAAAATATTCATTGTTGATATTTTTGTTATGCTTGTAATGTGATCATAGGAAATTGTATAATTCAGTAATTTCACACATGATTCAATATCACTTGCATGATTGGGAGATTTCTTACATTAATTCTACTTCCAAACCAAAGGCCTTTAATAGGCATTGTTTGTATAAACTCTTTCAAAGCTGAACAGAAGTTCACTATTTTTTTCCATTTCAATAAGTTTAACATTTTCATTCCTTATCATTGAGAAACTAATACTCTACAATTTATCATTTTATAGAACTGAACTGATAATTGAAATCATATATAACTCAGGTGGGAAGCTGGCTCACAGTATTATGCATTATCATAAACAAGCACAATCTATGTAGACAGAACACCCCATACCTGCCCGGATTTATGCAGACAGAATATCCTGCACCCAGTATGAACTCATATAAGTGATTAACCATTTACTTACATAATAAAAGTGATTGATTTTTTTTGTTTCTTTTAAATTTTACAGTGAAAATCTTTCATGTACATAAAGCATATCAAGGTAGGTGGAAATAACTCTTACTTTAAATTCATAATATATTATGATAAAAATCTTGTTCATTACAGCGGACAAAGTTTACATGAAAAGTTGATGTTACTGTAATTGTGTGACAGGACAAAGAGTGACAAGAATAGATAATAGTAAGCTCCCCAGGGTACCCAAATTATTGAACTAAGATGAAACAGTGTAAAGATAGAAGATCACTAAAGGCTATTTCATTTAAGGAATTATGAATTATTACAAGTGTAGTTACAAGGTTTATTATATTCCTCTGAATATAATTAAAACATGGAGGTTTGTCATGGAGATCAGAGATAACATGCTCAATGCTCAAAGCATACAACATATACCTCAGATATTGCAATGACATTGTTTCTATCAGCATTTATGAACCACAGCTGAGTTTTATGTATATATAATCCTTATTATCTGAACAAATTTTGAGACAATATGAGAAAGAAGTCTGAAAGGATCCCTGACAGGGATTGATTAACTACCTCCTGTTCACTGAGATGCTAACTTGAGAGACTGCAAAAAACTAGCCAAGTAAGAAACTATCTTTTTTTTTTTTTTTTTTTTTATTTCTGTATGTGTATGAGTGTACTGTCTGCGTGCAGGTTTGTGCAGCCGTGTCGTGCAATGCCGCGGAGGTCAGAAGAGGGTGTCGGATTCCCCTGGAATTGGAGTTTCAGACGGTTCTTGGCCGCCATGTGGGTGCTGGGGATCAAACCCGGGTCCTCTGTAAGAGCGGTCGGCGCTCTTAACCCCTAGGCCATCTTTCCAGTCCAGATATGTAGGGTTTCAAGGTTTATTTAAGTTTCCTGGAAGCTTCAGTCTTAACTGTGCTATATGGAGACCAGACAGTAGAATAAGAATGTCCCAGATGGGATTAGTGATTGCATGTCCTCAGAGAAAGCAGTTGCTCTGCCATGAGTCACTTCCTAAGTTCTTTCATAATAAGAGTATAGGAAGCCCTTACTTGGCCTGTTAGAAATGCATCAAGAATGCTCCTCCAGGGTCTTTGGAACTCACTCACATGTGCAACAAATATCTACATCTAGATATAGCTACTATAAACTATATGTGGGGGCTGGAGAGATGGCCTAGTGGTTAAGGGCGCCAATGCTCTTGCCAGAGGACCCCGGTTCGATCCCCAGCACCCACATGGCGGCTGAGAACCGTCTTTAACTCCAGCTCCAGGGGAATCCGACGCCCTCTTCTGACCTCCGCGGCATTACACGACATGGGTACACAGACCTACATGCAGACAATACATTCATACACATAATAAAATAAAATAAATATTTAAAAAACTATATGTAAGAACTTGCTTCTTTTACACAAACATAGTTGTTATGAGGAACAAATGATTGACCATACAGGACTTAACATATATGACAGAATGTATAAAAAGGAGGGCATGGATGGAGGAGGGTGTCTAAAATATGAAAATTATTAAGTGAATATTAATTATAGAAGCAACTATAACAGGTGATTCCAAAATAAATAAAGACAAACATTATCTGTGAGCACAAGCATGTCTTCTCTTCTGACCTCCGCGGCACTGCCCGACATGGGTGCACAAACCTACATGCAGACAGTACAAATACACATACAAAATAAATAAATAAAAATTAAAAAAAAAAGTTAAACCGAGATTTATTTTAAGTTCAGGGATTCTAATCCATGTACTCAAGCACATGCCTCTCCACTAATGTCAGCAACAGAACTATACAGAATTACTAGAGGTGGCAATGACCCAAATATTTATCTGCTGATTAATAAACAGAGTGCAGTAGATCCTTATTATGGAATGTTAATCAATCCAAACCCTGAAGTCTTGGAAACACTAAAAGAAGGACACATATGTATAATTACATTTATGAGAAACATTTAGAGTGAGGAAATCCACAGATTAGTGCTGATTAGCTTTGCCTTCAGGCTGTAGAAAGAGAGTGTGAGGGTGGATCCCTCTTGTGATGATGAATGTAACTTGGCACTGCATATAGATATTGGTTGTACAATATTGTAAATGGGAAATTCCACCAATTGTGATTTTAAAAGAACTAATGTCAGCTTTTAGGTTTTTATTTTTACTAACATTTACAAAAATCAACAAAAATTCTCAAAGATGTCAAATCATTAATAAATCTACAAGTTAATAATTACATAAAGCTATCCTATAAGAATGATTCACATTGAGGAATATATTCTTTACAAAAGCAAATATTTCCTAAAATATTTACTTGACTTGAAGGTTTGTGGTTAAGACTACTGTAATTCTGACTAAAAAGTAAGCTCAATATTCTATACAAGATCTTGTTTTGGAAACAACCATTGTCCATAAACACACATGTAAAATAAGCTACTCCTTATTGAATTGACCAAATGGCAAGCCTTAAAAATGTGGTGACATTATTAAAACAACAACAACAACAACAACAACAACAACAAGGCAGCCATGTAGCTCACATTTGCAATCATAGCACTGAGGAATCAGAGGCAGGAATTTTGCTGGGTGTTTAAGGTTAGCCTGAACAATAAAAACAATCTTGTATCAAAAAGCTAAGAAACAGCTGGGCATGGTGGTGCATACCTTTAATCCTAGCACTTGGGAAGCAGAGGCAGGTGCTCTGTGAGTTCAAGGCCAGCCTGGTCTACAGAGTGAGTTCTAGGCCAGCTGGTGCTATAGGAAGACCCTGTCTCAAAAACACCAAAAAACCCCTAAAACAAAACAAAATAAAACAAAACAAAAAACCAGCTAAGAAACAAACAGGCAGTTTCATGATACTAAACAATGCAATTCTAGACATTGAAATTTTGTTTTTAATAAATTATGTAGCAGTGAATTAAACAAATGGATGAAAAACATTGCCATTTGTAACAATTTAGAGGACAAAAGTTTAAGACAGACACCATAATAATAATACTATACTTCAGTCTTACTTTAAATTCCCATGAAATTTTCTCAAATTCCAATTAATATATGGCTTTCAGTCAAACATCATTGTATTGTCTTTTATCCCTTACTGTGCTGTCTGTTTTTTTTTTTTTACAAAACAATTAGAATTTTTACTTAAGAATGAACCTCAAGCAGTCTTGAGAGTTCACCTTTCATTACTTCAATAATAAAACATTAATTTGCTCCTTGTAATTGTGGATGGCAGAGTAAATATATTCAAGGGAAATAAAATCCTAATTTTTCTCCAATTATGAGATTATAATGTTATAATTTTCTGTAAATAAAGCAACGAGGCTATGGAAGAGCACCTGACTAGCCGAGATGGAGACTATTACAGAGTTTCATATCCGGTGAAATGCAAAGAATAAGAGTCTGTGAGATGACTAATCTTAAGTGACTCATCTTCAATGCAATATCTACATGTAGTTAGAATGCATTTCTCAACTCTCACCAGAGAAGTTTCCTTATACAGTGGATGAGTACTGACACAAAAATCCACAATTGGCAAATATGGAGAGAACAAGAGGCAGCAGAGTCCAAATCCTTGAATGGGATACCTTTTACAAACCTCTGCCTCCTATGGCTAAGAAATCACTGTAGAAGATGAGGCAGAAAGATTGTGAGAGCCACATGGTGTGGATGACCATAAGGAAATGGAATCTTCTGGACAGCTGGTCAGTTACTCATATGAACTCATATTAATGGTGACACATGCACAATTCCTTTGTAAGCTCAAACCAGCTAAAAAATAGTCCCAGCATAGACATGTGGTTGTGGGCAGGAACTCCTAACTCAACCTAAGGAACTTTTGGCAACAGATGGCTGTTGGGAGGGGGGAGGACAGTGTGACTCTTTGTAAATCTACTGGATGGACCCAGACTGAGGGACATTGGGGGCCACAAATTAGACTCTACGGACCCTATTGTATATATGAAGGTACATTAAACTGGGTAGGCTTTATTATCCTAGGCAGAATTCACAATTCACAGTTGTGGTTGAATTCTGCCTAGGACAATAAACCTTTGCAGAGAAAAACTTTGGAGAGACAGAGATAAAGATGCAGGACATGTATGGATGACTGCATGAACTGGGGTGGGGAGGGAAGAAAGGAAAGGGGACTATGTCTAAATTGAACTGAAAAATGATGTCTGAAGTACACAAAACATCAATAAAAGTATTATTAAAAAATTAAATAAGTTGGGTAGGGGTCAGTGGAGTGAGGGCAGGAGAGGGTTGGAAATATAAATACCATCAAAGGATATTATACGAAAACCTAAAAAAATAATAAAATTAAATTTATGTAAAAAGACTGATGTTAAGTTGTTTGAAATTATTTAATGTAAGCTGTGTTCACAAGTATTCTAGAATCACTTAAGCATTACTTTGACAAATGTTCTATGGCAAGGTGCAAAGTGTATGTTCTGTCAAGTGGAACAGAACACCTAGACTATATATATTATTCCTTCAGATATAAGATATTATTAATTATTTGTCAGAAAATTAAAAATTTTTTTGTCAAGAATATTGTTAGTATCAATCTACAGAATGTTTAGCCCATCCAAATAATTAAGCATACTTAAAAAATACTCTGCCATACATGTCTTGCATCTTTTTCAGAGTCATTCCAGAGTTTTTTTTTCCAGTTCTTTTGTTGTTGTTCTCTCTAACTTGTATTGCTTCAACATATATATATAGATTATATATATAGATAGATATAGAGAATTATATACATACATAAATTTCTGAATATGCACATAGCAATCGTTAATTGGAGAGTTTCTTTCTTCTTTCTTTCTTTCTTTCTTTCTTTCTTTCTTTCTTTCTTTCTTTCTTTCTTTCTTCCTTCCTTCCTTCCTTCCTTTTGTTCTTCCTTTTTTTTTTTGGCTAAAAGATATCATGTTTTCCCGAAGAAAGTGCTTAAAGGTTCCTCCTTGGCAAACCCAAACAGCCATCAATCCTGCCCCCCTGCTCCACACTGGGGTCCCTACCCACCATGGTCACCCAAATGAGGTCTAGCAAGCATGCGTTCTGTCTTGATCTTCCTGTACTGGCCTCCATGACACAGCCTGGGTAGTCCAATAATGGCAGTCTACACTCTGAAGAGGCTTAAATCCCAGTAGCAGCTCAGTCCACAAGCTGGATAGCTCAGCAGTCCCCATCTGGCATTGAAAGTTTGGAGGATTCTTGGATAGATATGAGACTTCAGTCCATATTGGAGGAATAAAAAACTGTGTCTCATGTCTTTGAAGAATGGCAAAAGCAGTGGCAGCCACAAGGTAGCTGCACTTGCCAGTAAGAATTGAAGACAGGCCAAACAACAGTCTTTTTACTAAGATCTCAAGTTTTAATATCTGAAGTATAATTACTCAGGCCTTACTGATTATTTCTGGTTTTACTTTCCTTTTGGATGCATAAGGCCACATAGCCCAGATTAACCAAGGTTTTTCTTTTGTTAAGGTCAGTTGAGGATCTGGTCCTCAGGGGTCTCTTGGGGTTTTTTTTTGTGTGTGTGTGTGGGGGGGAGGTTGGGAGCCCCTGACTCCTTTCAGCTTTTAATTTACCAGTTCCATCCACTCGAGGACAAAATCAGGTCTTGCTAGACCAGGCTTCCCTTTTTGAAGCATGAGCTCTTTATAGACTGGACACTGACTGAAGTCCCATTAGTGGATCTCCAAGACCTCCTTGAACAGGAAGGCTGATGACCCACATTTGCAGGATATTTCAAGAGATGTCCCCATGCATAGTCCCTTAATACTTAGTTTACCTCCGAGGGCAAGGAACAAAGTTATCCCTTAGGTCCCTAGGTCAAATTGGTATGGGCGCTAAGTATGGTCATTAAGCACCCAGAAAGGCTAAGTTACACCAGCCTGATACATTGCACCTATATTAAAATTATGTTTTCTGAAAACAAACTGTATGTTATTTCCATATCATATTTCTTGAATCACATTTTTCCATTTTAATTTTATATTGCTCTAAAAGATGGATACATACTCACCATCATATACCAAAAATCCAAAGTCTGAAAATAAATGGTAGGTTTGTTCTAGAACCTGTCTAGGGATTCACAATATAAGAGCACAGTTGTTGTCAGGTCATGAGGAATATAACATTAATGTTGCTCAGTTTGCCTTACAGCTAGGTACTTGGTGCTAGCATCCACAGATGAGGGATACCATTTGTTTTTTGTTTTTCTGGTACTGTGTAACTTCACTTAACATAAAATCTTCTAGTTCCATCCATTTACATGCAAATTTCATGATATCATCTTTCTTTACTGCTGCATAGACCTCCATCGTGTAGATGTACCACATTTTCTCTATCCACTTGTGAGTTGAGTGGCACTTGGGTTAGTTCCAGCTCTTCGCTATTGTGAAGAGAGCTGCACATGTATCTCTGTGGTAAGATGAGTTTTGTGGGTATATACCCAGGATTGGTATGACTGGGTCAGGTGGTAAACTTATTTTGAGTCCTTTAAGGATTCTTTATACTGCTTTCATAGTGGTTGTAGAGGTTGCATTCCCACCAGCAGTGGATGAGTGTTCCCCTTTCCCCACAACCACTCCAGAATTTGTTATCATTTGTTTTCTTGATCCTAGCCAGACTTATTGTAATGAGATGATATCTTACTGTGGTTTTAATTTGCATTTCCTTAATTATTAGTGATGTTGAACACTTTTGAAAATGTTTCTATGCCATCTCTATTTCCTCACTTGTGAAGTCTCTGCTCAGCTTTTTACTCCACCTTTTGAGTGAGTCATTTGTTTTCTCACTTCTTTGTTTTTTGAGTAGTTTATATATTCTGGAAGTTAATGTTCTCTCAGGTGTATCATCAGTGAAGGCTTCCTCCTACTCTGTGGATTTTCTCTTCACTTCCCTGATTTCTGTACAACGAAAGCGTTGTACAGAAACTCTTGAGTTTAATAAGGTCCCACTTGTCAATTGTTGACCTTATTTCCTGTGCAGCTGCTGTCTAATTTAGAAAGTCTTTTCCTACACCTATGTCTTATAAGTTGCTGCCAACTTTTTCTTCTATCACCTTCAGAGTTTTGGGTTTCACATTGAGGTCTTTGATCCATTTGGAGTTGATTTTTATACAGGGTGAGAGGTAGGGGGTTAATTTTATTCTTCTACAAGTGGTAATCCAGTTTTGCCAACACCACTTGCTGAAGATGCTGTCTTTCCTCCATTGAGTCTTTTTGGCCCCTTGTTAAATATGAGGTGGCTGAAATTTTATGTCCCCGAGTTTGGATCTTCAGTTTTGTTCCATTGGTCTACAGGTCTGTTTTTGTGCCAGTACCAGGCTGTTTTTATCACTATAGCCCTGTAGTATAGTTTGATGTCTGGTATAGAAATCCCCCCTGTATTGCTCTTTTCACTCAGGGTTGCTCTGGCTATTCAGGGTCTTTTGTTGTTCCATATGAATTTAAGATTTTTTTTCCAAGCCTGTGAAGAATGACCTTGGGATTGTGTTGAATCTGTATATTAATTTGTGTAGGATGGACATTTTTACTATATTAATTTTTCCAATTCATGAGCATCTTCTGATGTCTTCAATCTTCTTTTTCAGGAGTTTATAATTTTTGTTGTAAAGATCTTTGGTGTTTTTGCACTTCCTTAAGGAAAACATGACATCTTTAAGGGGAAGAAAAAAAAATTTTTTAGCCAAGCCTGTGAAGAATGTCTTGGGGATTTTCATTGGAATTGAATTGAATTGGTATATTAATTTGGGTAGAATGGACATTTTTTACTATATTAATTTCTCCAATCCATGAGCATGGAAGGTCTTTCCATCTTCTGATGTCTTCTTCAATCTCCTTCTTCAGGGGCTTATAATTTTTGTTGTATAGATCTTTGGTGTCTTTGGTTAGGTTGTTCCTAGGTATTTCATTGTTTTTGAGGCTATTGTGATTGGGAATGTCTCCTTGTATTCATTCTTCAGTTGGCTGTTGTTGGTGTAAAGAAAGGCTACTGATTTTTCTAGGTTAATTTTGTATTCCACCACTTTACTGAAACTTTTAATCATTTCTAGGAGTTTTCTGGTGGAGTTTTTTAGCATCCCTTAGGTAAACTATCATATTGTCTGCAAAAGGGATAGTTTGACTTCCTCTTTTCCAATTAGTATTGCTTTAATTTCCTTTTATTGCCACTGTTTCAAGCATTATATTGAAGAGGAGTGGCAACAGGAGGCAGCCTTGCTGGGTTTCTACCTTTATGGCGAATCCTTCTAACTTTTCTCCATTTAGGATGATGCTGGCTGTGGGTTTCTTGTATATGGCTTTGATTATGTTGAGGAATGATCCATTCAGTCCAATTCCCTCTAGTACTTTAATCATGAAGGGATGCTGGATTTTGTCGAAGGCTTTTTCTGCATCAATTGAGATGATCAGCTGGTTTTTGTCCCTCAGTCCATTTATGTGTTTTATGATATTTACTGATTTTCATATGTTGAACCATCCCAGCATCTCTGGAATGAATCCAACTTGATGATGGATGATCTTCTTGATGTGGGTCTACATGTGATTTGCAAGTATTTTGAGAATTTTTGCATCTGACTTCATTAATGAGTCTATAGTTCTCTTTTTTGGTTGTATCCTTGCCTGGTTTTGGTATTAGAGTGATGCTGGTTTCACAGAAGGAATTTGGGAGATTTCTCTCTGCTTGTATCCTTCTGAATAGTTTGTGGAAAAATTGAAGATTCAATGGAGGAAAGACAGCATCTTCAACAAGTGGTGTTGGCAAAACTGGATCACCACTTGTAGAAGAATGAAATTAAACCCCTACCTCTCACCTTGTACAAAGGTCAACTCCAGATGGACCAAAGACCTCAACGTGAAACCCCAAACTCTGGAGGTGATAGAAGAGAAGCTTGGCAGCAGACTACAAGACATAGGTGTAGGAAAAGACTTCCTAACCATACAGCAGCTGCACAGAAAATAAGAAGGTCAACAATTGACAAATGGAACCTCATTAACTCAAAGCTTCTGTACATCAAAGGAGCAATAAAGGAAGTGAGGAGAAGACCCACAGAAGTGTAGAGGAAACCTTCACTGCAGATACATCTGACAAAGCATTAATTTCCGAGGTTACAAGCTACTCAAAAACAAAGAAGAAAGAAAACAATAACTCTCAAAAGATGGACAAAGTCTAATAGAGACTTCACAAGGACTAGATTAGAGTGGCGAGAAACAGCTTAAAAAGTGTTTCAACATCTCTAATAAGTTAAGGGAGAACCTAAATTTCCAAAAACACACTGGGAGATACCACCCTATTACACACACCAATCAAGACTGGCTGTATCCAGTAACGATGGAATGAAACACCAAGTGCTGGAAGAGGTTGTGGGAAAGGGGAACACTATCAGCTCTGGGGAATGTAAACTCGTACACCACCAATGGAAAACAGTAGTGGAGAAATCCCTTAGAAGACTCAAAAGTGACGTCATTGACCCCAGTCTGACCACTACCACTCCTGGGTAATACCCACAAACAACTTACATTCAAAAGATCATCATCATCTATTTAATTGCAGCTCATGTTCACAGTAGCAGAAAAAGCTGGAACCATGCCCAGGGGCCATCTCAAGCGAACGATGATAGGAGAAAAGTGTACATCAAACAATGGAGATGCTTGAGGGCAGCAGCTAAGAGGGACACATCATGACAATTTGCAGGTAAAGGATGGACAGCGGAAGCATTATGTCTAAGTGAGTAACACAGCTCCAGAAAACAAACGACAAATGTGTCCCTCATATGGGAAATGCCTAGACCAACAACAACCCAGATATAAATATTCTCATGAGAGGGAGGCAATACTGTACAAAAACAGAAGACTGCATCAGAAAACTTACTGAAATGGATGAAGTGGAAAGGGGGTTGAGTGGTGGAGATGGACACCCGGTATGATCATCGATTAAGGCATATGTAATTGACGTGAGCCAGCAGACACCAACCAACTTCGCATACGCCGTGTCACAGACACAGGTTTTTAGGATTTAGTAAAAGTAAAAAGTAACATGTGTATATTAAACGAACTTGGTTTACAGAATCTGATAAAAATGGTAAGCACTGAATTAAATGGAGATATAATGGCGCTGTATTCCACCACATTTCTGCTTTACATAAAATGCGGTGAGGCAAGAACTTTGGATATGACAACAATACAAAGTTCTCTATAATTTCTGTTGTACATATCACCTTGTAGCATTGCTCTTTAAGATGATTTAAGTAAAATAACAAGTTTGCTTCCCAAGTTATCATATATAGTCACCCAAAACACAATGGGGGAATTTGAGAAATCTATGCCTTGACTCCAGCCCTATAGATGTATGTATAATAACAACTTCTTTGGAGACTCATACGCTAAAAAAAAGTGGGGGATACAGAAAGACATAAACCTTGTTCATCAACCCCGCAATTAAATTTTAAACTAACTATGGAAAAGATTTGTTTGTTCCAAACAGGACAAAACGTCACAACTTAACGGCTGAGAAGAGAAACCACAGTTCTCATTGAGTAGGATGTACCAAAAGTGCCAGAGAAAGGCTAACCCTCTGAACATTCAAGGAAGAAAAGCCTAGATTCATAAACATACGAACCCCTCTGTGGATCCTACATGTACAACTAGTTATAATGAGTCCTAATGAAACTTACCTTCTAGGTGCCACAAAGGTTTGATATGAGAGACTTCCTGCCTTCCCACCCATAGAACAAGAAAAGATAGAGACATGATGAGGTCGGTGCCCCCAACTGTAAATTGGAGACAACTATTGTAAGGTGACCTTATAAAACCGTTAAAACTGCTTTCTTTAATTGACTACTAGACTTGGGAACTGTGGAAGGGATTAACTTCTCGTTCAGAACCAAATTTAATACTAAAGTCCTAGGGCTATGCACTCAGACAAAAATATATTAATACAGGAGCTCTGACTCAGCAATGATTGTTTCTAAGGTTGTTGGTATTTTGGCCCAGGGGATCCAAGGCCCCACAAAAGGTAAGGGCTCCTTGCCTCTAAGTTGGGAAACCTACAGGAGGAGAGGCAATAATGACCCCTGCTGCCGAAAACCTGACGTTAACATGGGGAGGATGTATTGAGACCAACACATCAAGTGTACAGATGTGCGCTCTGGATGCCAGGAGAGTGTTACCAAAGGCCACTAAACCAATAAAGCAAATATGGGTCTCCCTGAGGTCAAGCAAACTCACCTGTCAGCACAGATACACCTCACCTGATTGGAGAATACTGTGCGGCAGCAGGGCAGCCATGGTGCCTGTATATCCCAAATCTAATGGCTATTGGCTCTCCCTTGGAGAAATAACCCATGCTGATGCCACAGCTTACATCCTCTACAGGTTATATGTATCAAAGCCACATAAGTACCCTCATATTTAACAGGGGGGAAAATGTAATCTATGGACATTAACACTATCCAAACGATTGTCTATTTGGCTGAAAGGTAAACCTACGCATACACTGATTAGTGCTGCTTAAATAACCTATATATCTTCTATATTCTAAGTGTGCTTCATTAGTAGGATCAAAAGCGTATATTCCTGGTACAAACTTTCAGGTCCCAGTGAAAGGAAACACCGAATTGGACCAGAGTCCAAGGTCAACAGCTCCAGAGGAAGTGGACTGTTTTACGTCTTCATCCACCTGTGCCCCTATCTTTCTAAGCCTAGGAACAACCTGCGGAAAGATCGGGGGCGTGGCGTTGATGTAAGGGCCTGCGATTTGGGTGAGTGGGTGAAACTACCAGCAAGTGTATCTGAGACATCATATCTTGGATCAACTTGAATTGAAACGAAATCACCTGTCCACCCCCACTGTTGAGGGGGGGCTGTCGGTAGTGTTGGGCACGAAGCAGCTCAAATTAGGTTTTAGCATGAAGATGCTGTACTCATAAAAATAAATAATCACTTAAAAAAAGTTGAAAAAAAAAAGAAAAAACTGAGAGAAAAGATGCAGGAATTATGGCAGAATGCATGATCTGGATGGGTGGATGGGGATGGGGGGGGAGGGAAAGGGAAGAAGCCTGAACTGATTGAAAAAATGTAGAAAGCACAAAGCATCAATAACAGCCATTAATTTAAACAAAATGACTTGGTTGTAGTCTTCTTTAAATTTTATAGATTTTTCTCTCTGAAACCAACTGCGGGCCTGGGCTTTTTTTACTTGGGAGAGTATCTTATTACATTTTCAGTTTCCTTGCCATATAGTATGGGTGTTGTTAAGAGCAGGTCGTCTCTTCTTGATTTAGTTTGTGGGTTTCCCTGGATTGCAAGATATTCACCACTATACTCCTAGGTTTTCAAATTTAGTGAGTATAAGTGGTTTTGAATGTACTTCCCGTAGATTGTCTGGATCTTTTCTTTGATCTGTTTATGATGTTCCCTTCAATCGATGAATATGCTATTGGATGGAGTTGCTCGTTTCTTTCTCTTCTTGCTTTCTTTCTGCTTTCTTTCGTTCTTTCTTGTCTTTTCTTTTTTTTGCATGGTTGGAGACACATATTGTTGGTGCACAGGCACACAATCCACTCCAGTGCAGGGAAGAGTGCAACCATTGACTGTCTTTACTTACAGAGAGTTTTTTTAACAGACAGAAACCACAACTAGTAGAGGAATTTATAGTGAGCTATAGAAAACACAATTGCAAATGCTTATGGAAACAACAAATCAAGGCTAGCTCATGGTGACCTTTAAACGTGATTGGTGGAGGCAGGAGTGGGAGTCAAGGGGAGGACTGCACCCCTTCCAATCCAGTGGGATGCACACCCCCCCAACCCCAAGGACCTGGCAAGTTCAAATCCTAACCTCAGTACTATCTGGGAGGCTAGAACTCAGGTCTGACCTGTCCCACCCCCCCCCCGCCACTTAAGGTAGTCATTGGAACTAGGCTTGTTTTAACTAACTCAGTTTTCCAGTTAATTCCTTCCTTTTGATGAACTTTTTCTGATCTGTTCCCAACAATATTAACATTTATGGCTGCTAGATATGGTGTATGCCTGTGAGTACTTGACATGTAGAGGCAGGAGGATCATAAGTTCAAGGTCAAATTCAGCTGCATGTTGAGTTTGGGGCCAAGCTGAGCTACATGAGACTCTACCTCAAAAAACAGAAAAGGGCTGGCCTAAAGCATGGAGGGTCAGGCGTGGTGGTGCATGCATTTAATCCTAGCACTTGGGAGGCAGAGACAGGGGAATCTTTGTGAGTTCAAGGCCAGCCTGGACTACAGAGCGAGCTTCAGGACAGCTGATGCTACAGGGAGACCCTGTCCCGAAAAGATGAAAAAAAAAAGCATAAATAAATAGATAAATAAATAAATATTAAAAAGAAAGGAATGGAAGATGATCACCCTCCAGCTGCTATCTTAAAGCCCCACCTTTGCCTTCCTGTTGGCTGGGCATGGTGATGCATGCCTTTAATCCCAGCATTCAGGAGGCAGTGAAGACACCAGGATTGCAGGGCTCATGAAGAGAAGCTGGGACTTTGCACCAGGAGAGGTGGAAAGAGACCATTGGTGAAGGTGCTGCCTCAGTTTCAGTGGAGAACCCAGCTATTTGGAGATAGCAGGACCATGGGATGACCACCAAGAGCAGCAGCAGGTATGGAATGGAGCTGGCCTGATCCTTTGTTTCTATTTCATTTATTTTATATTCTCATAGAAAGATAACCACTGAAGTATCATAGAACACAAACCATGGGGACTCTTTCTATCAGCTTCATTCATCCTAAATCATACAATTATTTCCTTTGGGAATTCAAATTTAGGTCCTGCCCCTTTTTTGACAGGAACTCATACAGCCCTGAGTAGTGACAAAGTTATTATGTAGCCATGGACAACACTGATATCTTTCTGCCTTTAATTCTCAAATGTTGGTATTAAAGGCCTGCCCCTTCATAACCGGCTTATGCTGTGTTGGATATCAAACCCAGCATCTCCTGGATGGTGATCAAGCAGTCATCAACTGAGATATATCACCAGGTCCAATTTTTTAAAATGTATTATTCATGATAAAACTAAAACAAGCACATTAATGATCATGTTGATCAATCTCCAAATAGAAGAGATTTTGCTTTCTTTATTTCAGCTCAATATATTTTTGATAGAGAGAGGTCGATTTATTAGCTTTAACTCAATTAATTCCATTTAGGAAGTAGCTGGTTGAAGAAATGAGAGCTAAAACTACATACCTTCTCTTGATACTGCCTCCTCGAAGAATCCAAAGACTGGATTAATGCTGTGGCATGGCCAACAAACATGGCATAGCAGGTGGCCCCAACAATCATGCTCAGCATAGTGATCCACAGGTCAGACATGCTGACAGGGGCTTGGGCTCCATAGCCAATGCACAACATGTGACTCATAGCTTTGAAGAGTGCATAGGAATATTGTTTCCCCCAGGAATCATTCTGAAAAATGAAGAAAAGAAAATAGAGTGAGTCATT
The DNA here is from genome assembly GCA_009823505.1 of Rhizomys pruinosus. Classification (NCBI taxonomy): domain Eukaryota; kingdom Metazoa; phylum Chordata; class Mammalia; order Rodentia; family Spalacidae; genus Rhizomys; species Rhizomys pruinosus. The sequence goes on along the minus strand of VZQC01003434.1, from coordinate 3,667,224 downwards.
AGGATAGTAAAATAAAAAGTGAGTGTGACTTATATGCAGAGGTACTGTAGAGTAACAGATACAATGAGCTTCTCACTGGATATTAAACAAATGATATAATGCTTTCCAAATCTGTCCTGAGTTTGATTTTTTACTGTACTTTTATATTTTTGAAATGACTATAGAGTAACAAGGAATTACAAAGAAACAGAGATCCCAAAGAATCTTCCCCAAGTTTCCACAATAGTTTTTATTTATTATTATTATTGAACATTTGTGCAACTCATACAATGGTTCTCACTACAAACCCATTCCCTCCATGTCCCAACATGCCCCCCCCATCAGAACTCATGAATTACAACATCCAAGCTAAGCCTTATCCAGTTAATCTCCCAAACCCAGGCATCCTTCTGTCCAAATATATCCACTGGATTCTAGTCAGCACATCTAGAAATCCTAGGTAAGGCTTAAGCTTACTCCCCCAACAGTACTCAGTCTCTTGTAGTTCTCAGTCCAAGGTCAGCCCCCATCCATTTCTCTTGCTCCACTTTGAGACTTTGTCTCAGTTGGCGTGGGTCCCAATTCCTGATAACAACATTGCCACAAATTCACATGTTAAAGCTTCCAGTCAACTTTGAGCCACTGTTTCTTTACATCCATGCACCAGCTCTGGCTCATACAGTCTTTCCGCCCCCTTTTCCACAATGATCCCTCAGCCATAGGTGGGTGAGGTTTAATATAGATGACATATTTTTTATGCCTGCATTCCTAGGCAGTTCTAAGTCTCTTGTTTTCCAATAGTTGAGTTAAAATGGAAATCTGAGTCAGGACAACTGTACAAGTATCATATAACGTTATTTGTAAGATGAGGGGGGCTCATTTTAATGGATTAAGTGAATCTAATGAGTTTCTAGTAATATGTTTGCAAACTGAGAAATATGTCAGATGGTTGTAAGGCACGTGAGCCTATGTATAAGAATACTTATCAAAACTAGCTCAGATTTTACAAATTCAACTGGACATATGTGCTTTTGTGTTTTTATAAATGAAAAACAAACACATTTTAGGAACAGTCATGTTAAAGAATCCCTCATAGTTTGTCTCAACATATGCTGAATAATGTACACTGAAATTCAAATATTAGGGCTGAAGGTAGGGGAATCTTGTTGAATTTGTGTTAAACAGTAAATAGAATAAAAATGAAAAAAGGCAAACAAACATTTTGGCTAATATTCTAAAAAAAGCTGACTTGTGAGATTAAGTCAAAATTTTATTCAAAACTCAATTATATAGAAATGACATGTTAAATATATTTCATCCTGCTTAATTTTTAGTACCTTGCCTCTGTATCATTGTCTTAAGACAGGGCCTTGACATATGACCTGTGCCAGTTAGTGATGCAGGTATGCACCACCAAATTCATTAGGGAAATATAAAATGAAAATGTAGTCTTACTAGTTCAGATCCATGAGAAAAATGTTGGTGGAGATAATAAATTATGATTTTCCTTTACAATACTTTATTACTAATAAATGAGGTAATAGTAATAAATATTCTTGTAAGTTATAAAAAAGATAGTTTGGTGTCACCATGCAATAAAATATAGTCAATGATTATGTACTGATATGAAATCTTAATGGGCTATAAAAGCTGGGCTGCAGAGATGGCTCAGCAGTTAAGAGCACTGACTCCTCTTGCAGAAGTCTTGGGTTTGAATCCTAGTACCCACATGGTGGTTAACAACCGGTAGTAACTCCAGGTCCAACACCCTCTGCTGTCCTCTGCAGGCACTTCCTGACACAGGTGCACTTATACATATGCAGGCATAACACTCATACACATAAAGTAAAAATAAATCAATAAAAAAGAAAGCTTTGTGGCTTGCTTTTCTGCAAATTCATCTCCCAGTCTACCATAGTTTATACAAATGTTAACTTCATTTCCAAGTATAACATTGACAATGGCATTGTTTGCTCTTGGTTAATGCAAGATCACAAATGACTTATGATAATTTTAATTTTGAGCTTCTGGTCATCAAAACTTTTTGGAGCTATTAAAAGTATTTTGTACATTGTAAGAACGTTGGGATAAATTTTGATTCATTATTTTAAAATGTAAATTTCAGTACATCTGTTCCTGAGGAATCACATGGAATAATTTTTCAATTATGATTTAACACCATAGAAATGAATCTCATAAGTGATTGAGTCTGATTCTTTTTAATTGTCTTTTTATATTTTGAGAAGATTGCAGAGTCATATGGAAGTGTCCAGAAACAGAGATCCCACATATTACCTCAGTTTCTCCAACAGTAGTTTCTTCCTACCAAGCATAATTTCCCTTCAGGAAATGGACATAGACAAGTAACCATGATCTCATTGCTAAGTCACTAATTTCAGTGCACTCATTTGTGTGCATACCTATTTAGTTCCATGCACTTTACTACATATGTAGACTTTTGTATTCATCACCACAGTTAAGACAGAGAACAATTCTACCAAAACATCACTTGTATTGCTTTTACATTAATTTAATGTTAAATTTAAATCTATGGTATTTTAAAGCATCTTCTGACATTTCCTGAAACTTATCAACATTATGCAAGAAACCATATATAGTGTCTTAATTTGTTTATAGTTCAAAATGTCTCCTTATGCATTCTATTGTTCTCTTTTTAGTCATCAGAAAAGTTTAATCAAAATTCTAGTTTTTATAAATTTGTTCACCTAAAAATTTATATGAAAATAATGTTATTTCGGGGACCTGGGCGCCGGGCAAGAGGGTCCGGAGATTTGGGCCAGGGCCAGTGGGTCTGCACCTTTGGGTGGGCTGCCTGGAAATCACCTGGGCAAGTACCTTTGGAGCTGGGTTCTTTCTGGGGCTGCAGCTAGGGGGTCGTGTCTCTGAGGCCTTTTGGGTGGGACCTTGGTGCTGGGCCAGAGGGTCCGGAGATTTGGGCCAGGGCCAATGGGTCTGCACTTTTGGGCGGGCTGCCTGGAAGTCACCTGGGCAAGTACCTTTGGAGCTGGGTTCTTTCTGGAGCTGCAGCTAGGGGGTCGTCTCTGAGGCCTTTTGGGCGGGACACAGGCACCGGGCCAGAGGGTCCAGAGATTTGGGCCAGGGCCAGTGGGTCTGCACCTTTGGGCGGGCTGCCAGGGCACGGGCTAGATCAGGCAGATCCCCTTGCCCATTGGTGAGAATTCAAGTGGACTTTTTTTTTTGGGAGAACCTTCAGAACAAGAAGAGAAGAGTGCTTTGGCTTCCAATATCCAATATAGCAACAAAATTGAAAAGTAGACAAGTCAATACTCCATAAACAAGGAGGAGGAAAGAAAAAAAAAAAGCATCTGAAGGAGGAAAGCAAAACCATACGCTATTTGTGATCTGAACCACAAAAGGGAAGCCCACATGCCAGGGACACGATGAAGGGACAACATGGGAAAGGCACAGGATAATCCTGCATGAAGCTCTACCAAACCTGTAGGAGACAGCTACAATGGGTACCTCTTGGAGGAGACCCAAGGAACAGATCTTAGAGGAATAATTGCAGGCCTATGCAGAGAAATTAAAGAATATAAAGAGGAATTCAGAGAACTAAAGAGAGAGAATGAAAAACTCAAAAGGGACCTAGAGGGATACAATGACAAACATCAGAAAGAACTAAAGGAACAGATTGACAAACGCCAGAAAGAACTAGAGGGAGAAAAAAAAATAAAGAATATAGAGAAATAAGAGAGAGAATGAAAAACTCAAAAAGGACCTAGAGGGATACAATGACAGACTTCAGAAAGAACTAAAGGGACAGACCAACAAACTCCAGAAAGAACTAGAGGGAGAAAAAAAAAAACTCCAAAAGGAAGTAGAAACACTGAAAAAGGAAGCCAACCAATGAAGTAAGGAGAACCAAGA